>CM029018.1:63674691-63944691 GCA_016801055.1 Panax notoginseng
TCTAAATGGAGAAGCCCGTTCGTGGTACACAAGATTAGACAATTCAAAGATCCATAGCTGGTAAGAGCTAGCATATGCTTTCCTCACTCAATACAGCTTTCAGTCTCAGATGGCTCCTGATCGGTATCAAATTACCATGATCAAGAAACAGTCTAACTAGTCTTTCAGAGAGTATGCTCAAAGGTGGAGACGCCTGGCTGCCCAAGTTAGTGCTTCCATGACAGAATCAGAGATGGTCATGACTTTCATAGACATACAAGAAGCACCTTTCTATGAAAGAGTTTTAGCCAGCATCGGCAAACCATTTTCTAAAATGGTCAAACATGGGGAGATGGCTGAGATGGGATTGAAATTTGGAAAGATTCAAGTCCTTGCTGCACTCAAAGCTGTTGCTGATTACATCCAATCCAGAAATTATGGGAACTACCCCCGGAGGGTCCATAAAAAGAAAGAGAAAGATGTTTTCCTGATACTACAGGGTCAGAAAGGCAATCAAAACATTCCTGTTCAAAGGAGAAACTACACTCCCTTTCAAGCACAGTCTGCGAACCCTCCAATACCAAAAGGTGGAGAAGTCAAACGCCCTCGAGTGTTTACACCCTTGGGGGATACCCTCGAGAACATTCTCAATCTTCTGACAACACAGAAGAAAATTACGCATGCTGGCGCACTTGGACATGATACTCAGGATTGTTGGGCCTTGAAACACAAGATCCAGGACCTGAAAGACAACGGGGAGATCGTGGCCACCAAACCAGATTAGCCTCACGTTCAAGACAACCATCTTCCTCAACACAAAGAAGAAGAGGTCAACATGATAAATTGGAGTAACGGACAAAATTCCAATTTCAGCTGTGAATCCTCCAAAACCCTCAAAGACGGTAATGACAAATGGGATTATGCCAAGTTCCAGTTCATAATGGAACGAAAGATGAAAGCTCTATGCAAGCAAATTGAGCAATTGGCGAAACTGGTGACTTATCAGCATCAAGTGATACGTCAATTATTCGGCCAGGAGCATGCCACTATCCTACCTCTTGTCATGAATATTCCCTCATCACTTTCAGAAAATGAAATGCTAGAAGATAAAGTGACAAAGAGAGAAAATGCCAAGGCCCGTCGGAATTTTGCCAACAAAAGGGAATTCACATATTTGGGCCAACCTATGGAGGAAATTCTTCATATGTTAATCAATGAAGGAAGGATTAGTTCCCTTCTACCTCCAATCAACCCCCGTTCAGGACGGTACAACTCTGATGGAGTATGTCAATATCACTCCTAGTCTCGCGGTCACAACACAGAAGAATGCTGGGCACTCCACCACCTTATCCAAAATCTATTTGACAGTGGTGTCCTGCACTTAGCAGACGACGATACTGTGTTACGTGCAAGTGATATTCAGGTTCTACTAAGTGGAAGAGTGTGGTAGCAGTCATATCCACTTAAACTGATGGGGTTAACACATTACTCACAATGCCAACAATTCAACTCAAGGGAAGCAACAATCCTTTGAAAGTGGCCGCTCCCGAGCCAATCAACTTGCCGTACAGAGCACAATATCCCATTGTTAGCTTGAGCAAAGTTCCATGGAATTATGGAGAAGGTGAAGGATCCACCTCACATATGACTGCCACGTTGTTAAAGGAAAATCCACTGTATCTTCCCCAATGGGTGATGAAGCCTACCATCAAATCAAAGGGGAAAATACCCATGGAGAAGATTGAAAAATTCCTCCATACTATGGGTCATCACGAAGCTAACGTGGTTTTAAGCTTAAAAGAAGCTCCACAATAAATATCAATTCTAGACTTGGTCCTAACTTTCGAGAATCACCGGAAGGTCTTGCTGAAGGTTTTACAAGAAGCCTATCTACCAACATCAGTTGATACGAAAGAATTTCAACATCTGGTTGATCATATTTTCAACAACAATGTAATATCCTTCACTGATGACGACATACCGCCCGAGGGGACCGATCATTGCAACTCGTTGCACATTACGATCTTGTCCTCTGGATACATGCTAGCTGGAGCCTTGATAGATGGAGGTTCCTCTCTAAATATCTGTCCATACGCTACCTTGGTGCAGATGAATATCAATCTCAACCGAATTCGGAGTAGCCATACTGTCATCAAAGCTTTTGATGGAGCCCGTCGGAATTCGGTCAAAGTAATTGAACTGCCAATCGAAATTGGTCTCCATACATTCTGCATATCTTTCCACGTACTCAAGATAGAATCGGGATACAACCTGCTCTTGGGCCGACCATGGATTCACATGGCAGGGGCAGTCCCCTCCACTCTTCATCAACAGTTGAAATATATTATCAACAATAGCCTGGTCACAGTCAACGCTGAACCAGAGATTCCTCAACACGGGGGCATGCCATTCATCAATGCTAATACAGACGTTGAACTAATCAGTTTTCATGCTTTGGAAGTAAGCAATACCCAATACCATGCTATTGGAATGCCATTTCCCTAACCCAAGATTTCTGCCGAGGTAATGTCGGCTACTCAAGAAATGATGTCGTTGGGTCATAAACCGGGACAAGGGTTGGGTAAAGATTGCCAGGGTATCAAATACCCAATTCGATTAACTAAGCAAACTAGAATAGCTGGGCTAGGCTATTCTGCCAGCTCTAGTCACAGGAATCCTCATAAGCATTAGCAGATTCCTTCAGCTTCAACCGTGTGGCGTTTATCTTCGCCTTCAAACTCTGAATCCACACAACCTCTTATAAAGGTGCCGGCCAATGTAATGGCTATGCTATTTCCCAAGCCGGTACCGGTAAAGGAGAAAGAAGTCTTTGTTCCAAATCCCGTAGTAGAAGAAGAGGAACGAAGAATCAAGCAAGACGTCATCCGAATGATGTCAGGCATACGCATCATCGTTCATGATTAACATATAAATAGATACACCCCAGACCATGATTGCCCAAACGTAATGGCCATCATTCGGGATAGGGAGGATGATGATAATCCCTCCATCACTGAGGTCCATCTGGACTTTCCCCTTGCCAATTGGAACAACATTCCTTGCATTGGCCGTCAAGGGTAAAGCGGGCAGAAACTATTTTTGCCCAATAGATATAATAACTGCTTACTTTTTTGTACATTACTAGCAGTTTATTTTGCCAGTATATGCTAACGTTGTGTATGATCGACACATTTCATATATACTAAGTGAAAGCATATTTTGTTTCAGGACTCTGAATTTAGATGTGCATGTACTTGTTGATACGATGCCTCTTCTCCACAAGGATTGTACCTTTGATGTAGAGATGAATTCAGCCTTGATGGATATACAGGATGACGTTGAGGTGGCTCCAGAAATTCAAGAATGGGTTAAAGACAAACCTAAACCCAACCATGATCAAACCAGTTCTTTCAATCTCGGATCCTTAGGAAGCCCTAAGTTAATCCAGATTAGTTCAGACCTTACCCCAAACCAACGGAATGACATGGTTACGCTATTAACCCAATTCCAAGATGTGTTTGCATGGTCTCATCAAGACATGGTGGGTTTGTCTACTAACATTGTCCTTCATCGCCTTCCCATTAAAGAGGGATTCAAGCCAGTCAAGCAAAAGCTTAGGTGATTGAAACCTGAGTGGAGTTTAAAGGTAAAAGAAGAAATTGTGAAACAATTTCAAGCTGGCATCATCATGGTGTCTACATATCCTGAGTGGATATCCAACATTGTTCCCGAGCCTAAACCTGGAGGGAAGGTGCGAGTTTGCATGGATTACCGGGACTGGAACAAAGCTTGCTTAAAAGACAGCTTTCCCGTGCCATTCATCCACATTCTCATTGACAATACTGCGCATTACGACATGTACACCTTTGCTGATTGCTTCGCAGGGCACCATCAGATCATGGTTGCTGAGGAAGATCGTGAGAAAACTACTTTCATCATGCCTTGGGGAACCTTTTGCTATAGACGGTTGTCATTCGGACTCATCAATGCCGGAGCCACCTATCAACGAGCTATGATGGCTCTTTTCCATGACTTAATGCATAAAGAGATCGAGATCTACGTGGATGACATCATTGTCAAGTCCCAGAAGGAGGATGACCATCTAAATCATCTCAGAAAGTTGTTCAGCAGGTTGCGTAAGTACAACTTGAAGTTGAATCCAGCCAAGTGCGCCTTTGGCGTTAAATCAGGAAAGTTGCTAGGATTTCTAGTCAGCCACAAAGGGATTGAGTTGGATCCTGCCAAAATCCAAGCCATCACGGAAATGCCCATTCCTCAGACAGAGAAGGAAATACGGGGATTTTTGGGAAGAATCAACTTCATTAGCAGGTTTATCTCCCAACTCACAGCAACCTGTGAGCCAATCTTCAAGCTATTAAGGAAGAACTCCTCCATGAAATGGAATGATGAGTGTCAAAATGCCTTCCTCATAATCAAGAAACAGCTAGTCAAAACTCCCATGTTGGTACCACCCAGGGATGATGTTCCCCTATTCATGTACCTGTCCATAAGTGACAATGCCATGGGCTGCATGCTGGGACAGAAGGACGATAGAGGCCAAGAACGAGCTATTAATTACCTCAGCAAAAGATTCAGCAGCAGTGAACACAAGTACACTCTGATCAAAAAGACGTGCTGTGCTTTAGCATGGGCTTCCATGAGATTATAGCATTATCTCCATGGTCACATAAACCATCTCATATCCCGTGTGGATCCTCTCAAGTACGTGTTCAATAAACCCATGTTAAATTGCCGACTGTCCAGATGGCAGTTGATCCTACAACAATTTAATATTGTATATGTGACTCAAAAGTCCATCAAAGGTTAATGAATTGCGGATCAACTGGCCACCGTACCTTCAGGGGATTTCAAACCCTTGGAAACATATTTCCCTGATGAAGGAGTAATGATAGTGCAACAACACCATCAGTTCGATACGCGCTAGTTATGTAAGATGTATTTTGATGGAGCTATTAATATGGAAGGTTCTGGAGCTGGAGCAGTCCTAATATCTGATACGGGGGAGCAGTATCCCGTCGCCGTCAAATTATAGCTTGTCAGCACCAACAATACGGCTGAATATGAAGGCTGTCTCATGCGGCTAAAACTTGTCCGTTCAATGGGCATCAGGCGGTTAGCTGTCTTTGGAGATTCAGAGTTGGTAATCAAACAGTCCACCGGAATCTATCAAACCAAGGAACCACATTTGCTGCCTACCATCGACAAGTTTACAGATGGTTGTGGAGTTCGAAGAAATCTCCTTTCTACACATTCCTCGTAATAGGAATGACTTTGCGGACGCATTAGCAACTTTGGCCTCCTTGATTCATATATCAGACAAGGAACACTTGTCAAGCGTCATAATTTCCCTGCATAAGGCCCCAGCCTATGGGAATTATGTTGGAGAAGTATCAGATGCGCTACCTCCCATCTAACATCCTTGGTATCATCATATCAAGGAATATCTACGATATGGATCTACACCCACGGAAGCGAGCCCGACTAAAAAAAGGCGGATCCATCGTCTTTCTAAGAAATTCTACTTGAGTGGAGATGCACTCTACAAAAGAGATACATGACTAGGTCTCCTCAGATGTTTAGACAAAGATCAAGTCCAAAGGTTTATGGATGAAATCCATGGTGGAGTCTGTGGCCCCCACATGAGTGGGCCCCTCCTTGTCAAGAAAGTCCTCATGACAGGACATTATTGGCTATCTCTCAAAGCTGATTGCAATGACCACGTCAGGAGATGCTATCAGTGCCAGATTCATGGGAATGCTATACACGCACCTCCAAAGGAACTCCATAATATGAGTTCACCTTGGCCCTTCTCAATGTGGGGAATGGACGTTATTGGACCCATTGAGCCTAAAGCCAGTAATGGTCATCGGTTTATCTTCACCATGATCGACTACTTCACCAAGTGGGTAGAAGCAGCCTCCTTCCCCCGGGTTACTAAAGAAGTCATAATTACTTTCATCAGAAATAATGTCGTTTGTCGATATGGACAACCAGAGGTGATTGTGTCAAACAATGCTAAGAACCTCAACAACAAAATAATAGAGGAATTATGCAGTCAATTCCATATCAAATATCTTAACTCTGTCATCTATCGTCTGAAGATGAACGGTGCTGTTGAAGCGGCTACCAAAAACATCAAGAAGATTATGCAAAAAATGTCCGCCAACCACAAAGATTGGCCTGACCTATTGCCTCTCACTCTGTTAGCCTACTGAACCTCAATGCGCACTTCCACTAGGGCAACCCCCTACGCATTAACCTATGGGATGGAAGCAGTGCTACTCATAGAAGTTGTAATGGAATCCCTTAGAGTATTGATAGAATCTCAGCTGGATGAAGACCAATGGGTACAAAACAGGTATCACCAATTGTCTGTGATAGACGAAAGGCGAACCGCGACTATCTTCCATGGTCAGTTATATCAACAAAGGATCGCCAGATCCTACACCAAAAAAGTCCGGCTACGGCAGTTAAAATAACATGACTTGGTTTTGAAGAAGATCCTTGACAACCAAGATCAGTCTAAGGGAAAATTCGCTCCTAACTGGGAAGGCTCATTTATTGTCAAGGAAGTATTGACAGGAGGCGCTCTCAGATTGCAAGAAATGGACGACGATGAATTTCCACAACTCATCAACTCGGACACCGTAAAACTATACTATGTCTGAAGTAATTCGCAAACACCCTGGTGCGGAACCATCAGGTCACCTGTCTTTCCGATTTTTTAACCCTTTGCCAACCTACTAGAATTTATAATCCACATTTGGACGTAGGCTCACCTGCGGCTACAGCAGGTTCACCTGCGGCACCCATATATGGGTCTCACCCCTCTAGCTCGGTCCAATTCGAGTTGCAAAGGAGTTCTTACGGACTAGAAAGGTCAAATTGGGAATAAAAATGCCACGCGATTGATCAAAACAACATACAATCCTGGTCTTCTCAGATGAAACTTCGAATCTGTATATCGCTCATTGGTAGTCACCCAGACACGAGGTATACTCTGCCAATGATTTCATCTATTACGAATCACGTCCGACAATACCTTGCACAGGTCTGATGCCGACAACTTCGGGTCGTTACCCTAAATAAGTCCCCGACAGGGGTTACAACGTGAGTCCCCGACGGGGGTTACAACGTAGATCCCCGATGGGGGTTGCAACGTGAAGCCCCAGCAGGGGATTACAACGTACATTCAAGCCGTTGACACATATATCAACGAAGGTCAAGCAGCCTTGAAGTTATCTCAGCTGATAGTGATTAAACCTATCCGAGCTCTAGCGCTATTCGAGGATTTCATGCTCGATTACTCATATTCCCCAGCGGATCCCCGGCGAGGGTCACAACGCAATGCTCCGTTGATTCACACGTCAGCAAAGGTTAAGCAACATTGACAGTATATCCCACTAGATTTTTCAACCGTTGATTCACGTGTCGGTGAAGTACACGTCAGCGAAGGTCAGGCATCCCTGACAGCATTTGCTGTTGCCATTAAATCCAACAGAATCTTGACATGTCCTGGCAATACCAACCAGGAAAGGTCAATGTTATCAAAGAGGATCGATGATGGAATATGATATACACATCCTCAAAATAGATCAAGCTTTATCCCTACAGATCTCTTGCACATAAGAGGTACATCTTCAGGATCAAGTCATAATCGAAGACACAGGAATTTGGTGATAACTCCAACATCAACATCCTAACAGATTCGGATTACACATCAAATCTGGTCATCATTGCCAATCCCCAGTTGAAGCAATAGGGAGCCAGCAAACATCCCCAACATATTGGGCTACAACCCCGTACACATGCATCATACATTTGCATCATGTTTCTACATATAGTACCATATTTGTCTTGTTGTGTTTCAAGTGTCTAGGATTCTTGCATCGCCATGTATGAGTATGATAAAGAGGGGCATCTATAGACACTCGAAATTTTTTGTACTACTGTCACTGACATTGCAGGAGGACAAATTCGTCTTTTAAGAGGGAACCCTGAAAGACAATCCATATCCATACCGGATACTGTCGAAAGTTCAGCATCAACCCCGAAACATACTCTGGGAGTAACAAATCTAACCTCGAATATAACCCCGAGGCGTGCAGATCGATACCGGAACACACACCGGAGAAGACCGATTAATCTCGGAGATAACCTTGAGGTGCCCAGTCTCAGTCCCAACCATGGGAATAGCCACCAGCCTTGGTGATAACCCCAAGAAATGCAGTTTCGACGATAACCCCAGAAATGCTTATTTCAAATGTGACTAGCTTCAATCTCGGTGCTCACAACGAGATACATTGTACCAACCCGTAGATAATATAGGGAGGATAGGCACACCCCAAAGATGATAATGAGGACCTTCGACAAACGCAGCAATCCAATCTCAGTGAAGCTTTGAGCAACGTCTGCTTTAACAGCCCTATTCAGCGATAACACTGGTGAGGGGAAACATCGTCATCTAACCAATGTAATGCCATGCCACGTCATCGTAATGTCTATACACAATGATGTCCCATAAGACTAACCAATCCCGAGTGACTATTGTGCGGCGTAACAGATAGAATTTGAAGGTTGAAGACCGGAGGGCATCGTCCCATCTTCAATGACTTCGTACAAACTCTAATCCCATGCCATTGTATAACTCTCGACAACGGCGGTCCGAAATAGGTCCTGTATACCTCAATCGGATGCCCGAATTGTACTTCTAAAAGTTTGAGTGGACATTACAGTGCTCGAGTACATGTACTACGAGACGACCCGACCCCAGAAACTCGGGCCCACCCGGGTTGCCTCTGGTACACCTGTGACTTTGCTGCAGGTACACCTGTGGCTCTGCCATATGTACACCTGCGGCTAAATCGTCTATAAAAAGAGGGCTTGGGGTGCTCATTTTGCAAGAGAAAAACGGCGAGGAAGCCCTGCCGAATTTGCTCTGCATTCACCCCATGCAGTGTACTTTCTCATTTTAAACACTTGTGAGCTCATATATAGCCCTTCTGTACCTACAAAAGCTAGTGTTTATCCACTTTAAAGATATAGAAGTTTTATTTAGTAGTCAACTGCAAGCCTTCTCACACACTTTAGAGTCTTTCTCTTCATCTCTGCACACACCCTTCTTCACGTTGAGAGTCGTGTTGCTTGCTTTTGCCCAAACTTCTGTCTGTGGTTTCATTTCAGTCTATATATGTGAGACCCTAAATTTTATGAAATAAAAGTATTTAATTTTTCTATTTTGATAAATAGTTAAATTGATAAAAGTTTAAAGTTAAGGGTAATATGTGAAAAAAAAATTCAAAGTAAGCAAGTTGATATAAAATATTCGTTATGTCGGGGAATATTCAATTAGTCGGGGAATATTCTTTTTGTCGGGGAATATTCGTACGACGACACAATCATTGGTAGATCCTACAACAGAATTATTATCGGATTGAGAAAACGACAAAAATACTTTATGAAAATAATGGCGAAAGTTTTACCATTAATACTGTTGAACTACTCGGTAGTAAAAGTACAGTAATACGCATGGTTACATAGTAGCACACGGTATTGATTATTGATACATACGTGATAAGTCACTGAGTTTTGTTTTATTAGTATAATTAATGTAATAAAACAGAAAAGTTTTTTATATTAAACAGAATACTATTATAAAGTTATTCGTTTTATTAGGCTAATAGTAAAATCTTTTTATATAAAATATAATACTTTTATAAAGTTATCTGTTTTATTAGACAATAATTAGAATATATTATATTTTATTATGCATAGTATTTGCATAGTGCCTGCATAGTGTTTGCATAGTAAAATCTTTTATAAAGTTATTCGTTTTATTAGATTATAAATAGAATATATTATATTTTATTTAAAAGATTTTGCTTTAAATATGGACCGTCAGATTAAAGTAAATCAATCTAGATCGTTCATGAGTTAGTTACTATGCAGTCTATTTTTCTATAAATGGAAGCCCATTCTTTCATTATTTTCTTACGAATTCACTTAAACTCTAGAGAGAGAAACTATAGATAGAAAGAAGAAAAGTATTCTGCTACTTCACTATTCCGATAACAAGTTTCTTTTATGGTAAGGGATATTATTTGTTGTACCTGTAAGGGGTATTATTTCTTTTGTATTCATGAAGAGAACGTCTGATATTTCATTCTTTATTATTCTGTTGGAATAACCTGTATATGCGGGCTACCCTATACTTGGTGAAATTCTTCTGTTATTCCATTCTTTATTATTCTGTTGGAATATCCTGTCTGTGCGTTTTGCGACGGACCTGGTTCCGTTTTTATTATTCTGTTGGAATATCCTATCTGTGCATTTTACGCCGGACCTGGTTCCGTTATTTAATATTCTGTTGGAATAACATGTCTATGTGAAGTACCGCATGCATGGTGATTTCTGTTGTTATTCTATTCTTTATTATTCTGTTGGAACATCCTGTCAGTGCGAATTTCGCCTGATCTGGTTCCGTTACTTATTATTCTGTTGGAATAACATGTCTATGCGAAGTACCGCATACATGGTGATTTCTTTTGTTATTCCATTCTTTATTATACTCAGTTGGTTAAAGTTTTGACTTATATACTCCATGAAATTAGTGGAATATCCTTGATATTTGCACTTCATCTAGTATCTTTTCATGGAAATATTCTTCTGAGCATTCTTAAATTTTACTCTACAAAGCAGTATCATGTTGCCAATTTGGACGTTATCAGTTCCTAGATAAATTAATTTTTGAACTTGTTTCATTGAATTCTTATATCATTGTCATCATCCTCATGTTTATATTATGTTGAAAGTCATATGTGGTCTGTAGTGCATAGATGGATTTGGTATGATTATGACCAGGGATTATTCGGTATAATCATAACCGTAATATTACAAATGATGTGGAAAAAGTCCTCATTGGCCCGTAGTGCATGGATGAATAGCTTTTGGTATGATTATAGCTATGGATTCTCTTTGGCCGTAGTGCAAAGAAGAATTATTTTATGGCATGATCAGGACCGTTGATGAAAATATGATTATCTTTAGCCATAGTGCATGAATAATTTGTGGTAGTGATACTAATGAATATCATTGGCCTGTAGTGCAGGGATGATTCGATGATGTGGATTAATTATTGAGCTGAGTCTCAGCGATGAAATATTAATTCATGGATGTTATAATAATGAATATCATTGGCCGTAGTGCATGGATAATTCATGGATATGATACTAACGAATATCATTGGTCGTAGTGCATGGATAATTCGAAGGTGTGGATTATTTATTAAGCTGACTCTCAGCGATAAAATATTGGTTATACTCTTTTAATTTGTAGAAGATAGTAGATATCATGCTATACTTGACTCTTCTAAAATACAGTTGTATGTATTTGGCCGTAGTGTAAAGATAAATTTATTAGTATGATTATGAACAAGAATTATGATTTGGTATAACCATGATTTTTGATGTTTCAGGTGAATATAGGTAATGAAAATTATCTTCGTCTTGGGTGCGAAGAGGAATTTAGAATCACAATTATGATTATGAGTTATTCATATGATTGTGGACAGGAATTGTTGATTGATGTTACAGGGATAAAACATTATTGGTATACTTTTAACATGGAGAAGATAATAGACCTAATGGTCTATTTGACTCTTCTAATGGATTGCTCGTTCCACTGCAACTATGGTTGAAAAGTTTTATTAGCTACCATATGTTCTAAATCTCTGATTTATTAATGATGAAGGCTATTGATGATGTCAATTAGCTTTAATTATGATATTCTTTAGTGGGCTAGTTGAGCTCATCCTTTTGCTTTCATCGTTATCTTCAAGAAGTGAGAACGGAGCAGGGACTAGTCGGAGAACGGAGTGACGGTCCAGATGATATCATTAGTAGGCCTCACTATTCAATGAAATAGTGTGATAGCTGTGGAGGTTCTCCCTAAACAGTATAGAAAAGTGTTTTGTATTCTATACATCATTTAGTAGTTATATTTGGTGAATCAAATAGGGTGAGACGAACCCAACTTTAGAATGGTGTTTTGCCACTACCATACAAGATGTCTAATGACATACAATATCGTGTTCTCATAAGACATGGTTGTGCACATCCACTTGCTGAATATATCAATGAGCACTATCTATATGATCTTGGAGTTTATTTGAAGTATAATTTTTACTTGGAGACAACGGAGATATTTATATGTCAAGAGAAGACTCACCATAGGAAATAAGATGATAGTAATCTTCTTATTTTTATTTGGGGACTTTTGGGTCAACCAAGGATAATTTTGTGGACATATTATATCTATCATAACCTAGACGCATGGCCTCCCATGTACGAAGGTTTTCTTGAGCACTTCCAAAATATTTTAATTTCTAAAACAGTTTTTGACTATACTTTTATGTAAAGTATCATTGTATGGTTGTGGTCGACGTACTATGAGAGTTACATACATTTGTATTAAAACTCGTAGTTAACTGTGGTCATATTCTATACGACAGCTCAACAGTTGTATAAATGACATTGTATTTGAATTTTGTACCATGTATCTGGCGACTCAGAATGGGTGTGTATACCTAATTTTGGGAGCGTCACAGTTGGTATCAGAGCTTAGGGATATGGTCGCTGGCGGAGATAAGAGTCTAGAACTAGGGGGAGAGAGACGAGTTATATACTTCGCTAGTGTGTGACTTACCTAAGCTGAAATTGTTTACTTGATAAGTTGATAAATTATGATATGTCAATTAACCTTTATTTTGAAGCTATATTCTAGAATGATATCTGAATTACAGAAGATGAGAAATGGGAAAATCATGATAGCGAGGAAATTACCGGTAAGGTACAATCTGAAAAGAAAGCAAGGTATTCTCATCTCTTCGAATATCAGGTACGCACATAAATTTCGAGGGCAAAATTTCATAAATTTCGCATATCAGGTATTCAATTTTTCTATTTTGGTAAATATTTAAATTGATAAAAGTTTAAAGTTAAGGATAATATGTGAATTTTTTTTTCAAAGTAAGCAAGTTGATATAAAATATTCGTTGTGTCGGGGAATATTCGATTAGTCGGGGAATATTCTTTTTGTCGGGGAATATTCGTACGACGACACAATTATTGGTGGACCCCACAACGAAATTATTATCGGATTGAGAAAAAGACAAAAATACTTTATGAAAATAACGGTGGAAGTTTTACCATTAATACTGTTGAACTACTCAGTAGTAAAAGTACAGTAATACGTATGGTTACATAGTAGCACACGGTATTGATTATTGATGCTTACATGATAAGTCACTCAGTTTTGTTTTATTAGTATTATTAATGTAATAAAACATAAAAGCTTTTTATATAAAACAGAATACTTTTATAAAGTTATTCGTTTTATTAGGCTAATAGTAAAATCTTTTTATATAAAACAGAATACTTTTATAAAGTTATCTGTTTTATTAGACAATAATTAGAATATATTATATTTTATTATGTATAGTATTTGTATAGTGCCTGCATAGTATTTGCATAGTAAAATCTTTTATAAAGTTATTCGTTTTATTAGATTATAAATAGAATATATTATATATTTTTTTAAAAGATTTTGCTTTAAATATGGACCGTCAGATTAAAGTAAATCAATCTAGACCGTTCATGAGTTAGTTACTATGCAGTACATTTTTTTATAAATAGAAGCTCATTCCTTCATTATTTTCTTACGAATTCATTGAAACTATAGAGAGAGAAACTATAGAGAAAAGGAAGAAAAGTATTCTGCTACTTCACTACTCTGATATCATGTTTCTTTTACGGTAAGGGATATTATTTGTTGTACCTGTAAGGAGTATTATTTCTTTTATATTCATGAAGAGAACTTTTGTTATTCCATTCTTTATTATTCTGTTGGAACAACCTGTATACGCGGGCTACCCTATACTTGGTGAAATTCTTCTGTTATTCCATTCTTTATTATTCTGTTGGAATATCCTGTCTGTACGTTTTACGCCGGACCTGGTTTTGTTTTTATTATTCTGTTGGAATATCATGTCTGTGCGTTTTACGCCAGACCTGGTTCCGTCTTAATTATTCTGTTGGAATATCCTATCTGTGCGTTTTACGCCGGACCTGGTTCCGTTATTTAGTATTCTGTTGGAAAAACCTGTCTATACGAAGTACCGCATGCATGGTAATTTCTGTTGTTGTTCCATTCTTTATTATTCTGTTGGAACATCCTGTCGGTGCGAATTTCGCCTAACCTGGTCCCGTTACTTATTATTCTATTGGAATAACCTGTCTATGCGAAGTACCGCATACATGGTGATTTCTTTTGTTATTCCATTCTTTATTATACTCAGTTGGTTAAAGTTTTGACTTCTATACTCCATGAAATTAATGGAATATCCATGATATTTGCGCTTTATCCAATATCTTTTCATGAAAATATTCTTCTAAGCATTCTTGAATTTTACTCTATAAAGCAGTATCATGTTGACAATTTGGACGTTATCAGTTCCTAGATAAATTAATTCTTGAACTTGTTTTATTGAATTCTTATATCATTGTCATCATCCTCATGCTTATATTATGTTGAAAGTCATCTGCGGGCTGTAGTGTATAGATGGACTTGGTATGATTATGACCAGGGATTATTCGGTATTATCATAACTGTAATGTTACAAATGATATGGAAAAAGTCCTCATTGGCCCGTAGTGCATTGATGGACAATTTTTGATATGATTATGGCTATGGATTCTCTTTGGCCATAGTGCAAATATGAATTGTGTTATGGCATGATCAGGACCGTTGATAAAAACATGATTATCTTTAGCCGTAGTGCATAGATAATTCGTGGTCGTGATACTAATGAATATCCTTGGCCTGTAGTGCAGGGATGATTCGATGATGTGGATTAATTATTGAGCTGAGTCTCAACGATGAAATATTAATTCATGGATGTGATAATAATGAATATCTTCGGCCGTAGTGCATGGATAATTCATGGATGTGATACTAACGAATATCCTTGGCCGTAATGCATGGATAATACGAAGGTGTGGATTATTTATTAATCTGAGTCTCAGTAATAAAATATTGGTTATACACTTTTAATTTGTAAAAGATAGTAGATATCATGCTCGACTTGAGTCTTCTAAAATACAGTTGTATGTCTTTGGTCGTAGTGCAAAGATGAATTTATTAGTATGATTATGAACAAGAATTGTGATTTGATATAACCATGATTTTTGATGTTTCAAGTGAATATTGGTGATGAAAATTATCTTCGTCCTGGGTGCGAAGAAGAATTTAGAATCACAATTATGATTATGAGTTATTAATATGATTGTGGACAGAAATTGTTGATTGATGTTACAGTGATAAAACATTATTGGTGGACTTTTAACATGGAGAATATAATAGACCTAATGGTCTATTTGACTCTTCTAATGGATTGCTCGTTCCGCTGTAACTATGGTTAAAAAGTTTTATCAGCTACCATATGTTATAAATCTCTGATTTATTAATGATGAAGGCTATTGATGATGTAAATTAGCTTTAATTATGATATTCTTTAGTGGGCTAGTTGAGCCCATCCTTTTTCTTTCATTGTTATCTTCAGGAAGTGAGAATGCAGCAGGGACTAGTCGGAGAACGGAGTGACGGTCCAGATGATATCATTAGTAGGCCTCACTATTCTATGAAATAGTGTGATAGCTGTGGAGGTTCTCCCTAAACAGTATAGAAAAGTGTTTTGTATTCTATACATCATTTAGTAGTTATATTTGGTGAATCAAATAGGGTGAGGCGAACCCAACTTTGGAAGGGTGTTTTGCCACTACCATACAAGATGTCTAATGACATACAACCTCGTGTTCTCATAAGACATGGTTGTGCACATCCACTTGCTGAATATATCAATGAGCACTATCTATATGATCTTGGAGTTTATTTGAAGTATAATTTTCACTTGGAGACAACGGAGATATTTATATATCAAGAGAAGACTCACCATAGGAAATAAGATGATAGTAATCTTCTTGTTTTTATTTGGGGACTTTTGGGTTAACCAAGGATAATTTTGTGGACATATTATATCTATTATAACCTAGACGCATGGCCTCCCATGTACAAAGGTTTCCTTGAGCACTTCCCAAATATTTTAATTTCTAAAACAGTTTTTGACTATACTTTTATGTAAAGTATCATTGTAAGGTTGTGGTCGAGGTACCATGAGAGTTACATACATTTGTATTAAAACTCATAGTTAACTGTGGTCCTATTCTATACGACAGCTCAACATCTTCTAGCTTTGCTAGATTTTCGAAATTTATTAACTTCGTGCCGATGGTTGTACTTTTAATTTTTGAAAAATATTGGATCACACAAGTGAACCAAAGGAATTTTTTAAACAGTGCTATTATTCGCGTATCTATGCTGTTTGTTTCGACTAGAGAAAAAAAATGATTTGTCTAAATTTTCAAAATATATTTTAATTATATGTATCGGGTGATATGATAAACGATGGAGTCATCAATGCAATGGAACCTGATGTTGGATGTGATCATATGATCGTCAGCCCATTATGGTGAGATGTAGTATGACAACGTCATAATCATGACGTCGTAAAAAGATTTTTGAGATTTCTTTAAGATATGAGAATATATATATATATATATATATATATATATATATGTATATTTCGATTGATGTTCGAATTGTGGTAGAAGTCTATGCTATTTGATTCAGCTAGACGATTATTGAAAGATGTTCATGAAATTCAGTCGTTTATTGAAAAGTTATGCCAAACCAAATTGTTTTGGTGCGGATTCAGATGTTGAAAAGTTGAGGTGAACAACCCTATAAGGGAACATATTTTCGAGGACAATGGTTCCGAGCGTAATGCATATAGTTGTTACAAAACGCTACGTTGCGGCCCAACGTAGTGGTACAATAGGCTGGCCACCTAGTGTACGTGAGGAGGGTGTTTTCAGTCTTTATGATTGATAAACACTCTGGTTTGCAGTGTGAAGGATTGAGTTGAAACACTAGTAAACCGAGAATAGAGTTCACGGTCTTGTGACCCCTCAGCATGATTTGAAATCTTTTAAATTCTTGAGTTATTCATACGTCTTCCCAATTATTGAGTAATTGTGGAAGATTCTTGCTATTCTAAAAGGCGAACGTGGTAAGGATGATATTCCTTAGAAAGAAGTAAGTTGTAGAATGCGACACTGAATGATGAATATATAGAATAAGTGAGAAAAGAAATTTTAAAATAAGAAAGAGATGAGTCATCAAAGAATAATGTAAATCTCTTAATAGAAAAGTTTAATAATTGAAGAAAGATCTTTGTGGAAAGAAGTGGTTATAAAACCCAATGAATGGATAAAGTATTAATGTAAAATCTATTTTGATAGATTGAATGAATAAAGATTAATAACTAAAAATTGCGAGGATGAAATTCTTAGAAGAATAGGTGAATGTAATATCCCGAGTGTTTATGAGAATGATCTTTAGAAAAGGAAATGAATGGGTTAAAGAATATATAATACTCAGAATATAATTGAGTTCAAGTGAAAGTTATGAAATAAAACCTAGAATTTATTGAAAAAATGAATGTAGTATGAAATATAAAACCTATATTAAGGTCGTGTGTTGAAGTTATTCAACGAAGAGATTTGATGAAAATCTGATTAAGGTAGGGTTTCGGTGATTCCAAGGATGGAATCCTTATAAGGAGGGAAGAATGTGACGATTGATTTGTTTGAGTTGTGATTCGGGGGACAAAATCCTTGTAAGGAGGGAATGATGTAACATTCCAGAAATTTGAAGTGCAATATTAAATATTTATTTAATTATATAAGTATTTAATGGATATGTTTATTGTTAAATAAATAATTGTTCAATTTGATTTAATTTGATTTAGTTAATTATTTGTTAAGTAAATAATTCAAGAGTTAAGAAAATTAATTGTTATGAGATAATATTCTAATTTAATTTAATAGTTAAGTTAGAGAGTTTATAATAATTAAATGAATTATTATATTTTGAATTGAATTTGTAGTTAAAATGAAGTGTTAGTTGATTAAATAAAGTTATAATTATAAAATAAATTATAATTATGTGATATTGATTTATGTGTCAAAGTAATTTAATAAATTAGTATTAGAATTAATTAAATTGATTATTAAAATTTAATTAAATAAAAGGGTGACAAATAACCTTAATATAAAGGAGTTATTAAAATAAATTATACGAGTTTAATTTAGTTTTGGCCAAACAAGTCTTAATGCATATTAAGTCTTTAATCTAATGGTGTTTTACCAAACAAGGTATAAGGATTAATTGATTTATTTTAATTTGGTTTACCAAACAAGGTGTAAGAGTTAATACGTTATTTTTTGTTAGCTAGCTAAACAAGCCTTATGGCTTTTGATTTTCAAATAATTTATAACTGATGTTGGTTAAAATTTTATACTTAATACCTATATTATTATTATTATTATTATTATTATTATTATTATTATTATTATTATTATTATTATTATTATTATTATGCGTTATATCTGTTTTTGTTAGTACGTAAGTTAGAATAAAGTTAGGAGAAAGACTCAGAAAAAGAAAGAGGAGGAGAAGAAGAAGAATACAGAGAAAAATTGAGAGAATCCTAGAGAGTGTTGTAAAAAGAATTTGGGGAAAAGAAGTTTTGTTGAACAAAGGAAGAAAGTTATCATCTTCTAGCATACAAGGTATCATCTAAACCTTTTTAAAATTCTTTAAAGTTTAGTTGTCTTCTTCCAAAATTCTATGAAAAAGCTTTGTAAAGGATAAATTGTGTGTGGTTTATGGTTTTGAATGATAAATTGTTTGTTATAAAACTATTTTTCATAAGTTATATATGTGAATAGCCAATTAATTCATGTATGTTTGTACTTTGTGAAAAAACCATATTACAGTGAGTTTATATAAATATATATGAATATGGCTTAGTTTAGAGTAAAATTAAGGTTTAATTAGTTGTTTAATTTATAAATTGACTATTGAATTTGAAAGAGGATGAATAAACATAAGCATAGTATGTTGAATTAACTGTTTTGGTTGGAAACAAAATCACAGTGATGATTTTTCACTGAAACTTTCAAAAAGTGAAGCTTTAGCAAAAATAGTAAAAAATAATAGTTGTAATTTGGATGTTTATGTTGTTTAGATGGCTAGAAAACGTTAGAAAACATTAGATTATGTTTCTGTAATCCTATTACACCTTGGGTAGGTTGGTATGGTTGTTGGAAATGAGCTTAGAGGCCTAATTTGGCTTTCCATAGTGTTCTAGAGTTGAAATCGCAAAAGCAGGGCCCCCAGTGCAAAAACCCCCGCCCCGGCGGGGGGGGGGGGGTGTTCTGCCAAGCCGAAATTGGGGAAAAAAACTGACCGGACATAGTTTACTAAAATGAGCATAACATATTCATACAAACTCCGATTGATGCGATTCAAGAATATCCGGAACGAGGACGAATAGACCTACAACTTTTATTGTTGAAGGTGTTCAATTTGAAATCGTTATGAAGGGTCAATATGGCTATTGTTAGGAATGTTGTGTTTCCAAGGGCAATCGGAGGGCGTCGGGCATGTACGCATGCTAGTGTGGTGCTCTTTACGATAAAAGATGTTGTTCTAAGTATAAAACATGAATGTTAGTATATATAATGATGCTTAACATTAATATAATGATGTATTAGATAAGTTATAGAAGTATAGTAAGCATACACAAGAGATACAAATCGGGCGTGTAACGAATAAACGTTAAAACCCCGTGATAAGTGTTAATGAACTTAAAAAGTGTTTTAAGCCAAATGAAATAGATATTATAAGATATGGAATGGGTTTAATATAAAACCTATAAGTATTCATAGCAAGACTTAAACACTTATATGAATTTTGAATATTACATAAGTCGAAAAGTTAACACAATCTAATTGAACATTGTGTGCTAATTAATAGGAAAGATTATGAGATGTGGAGTAGAGTTTACATTACAATTACTATGTGTTGTTAGGTGACTAATAGTTGATGTGTATGATTATATAATTGTGTAGGGCACGTGAAGTGCAGATAACTGTAAGCTGTTAAACTGTTATTGGTAAACAACGATCATGTGAGGGCCCCGAATCTAGGTCCTAAATCAACTCGGATCCTGTTCGATCATTCTATACAACTATTACTATTTACGAAAATATAAGCATAAATTGTTTATACATTAAACTTACACACTTTTCCCCAAGGTCGAGTAACCTTAACTTAATACACATTACATAACTTACTTAATACATAACCTTAAAATACAACACTTATACAATTTAGCTACACACATATCCTAACGCTGGAACTGTCTTTAACCAAAAGAGTGTGAACAATAAGCTGGCTATAATTCATCAATATAATTGAGAACTAGCACGAACAAACTTTTGACTAAACAAGTATTATACATGAACAAATATATCTGAACCAACTAGTAATGAAGGTGATCAGCCTTTCATACCTGACTTATACATGCAATATGTACAAAGTACAATTCATGCCAACCAGCAATGATTACCATAAGCTTATCCGAATGAAACAACTCTTAATAGAGTTAAGTAAAAACAAACTTGCCTGAACCGTTGATTACCGCTACGCAATTTATATCGCTTTATCCGAAGACCAAATATTAGTAATATAGATCTCCAATATTAGAATAATATCATTACAATATAATCATACTATATATATAAACATAGAATAACCTAAACACATAACCCTATAAGTCTATAACACATATAAGACTCGGTATCAAGTCAAACTATTACAGTCTATCTTGATTCCGACAAAATTCTAACGTCCCAACGGTCTAGTCAGACTTTTATCGAGTCTAAGTTCAATTAAACTCTGCCTAAACACTTAACAATTAACTCAGATAATTTTAATAACAGTCGAAATATTTTTCTAAGTCTCATAATAATTTTCACATAATTATTATCATTTATCATAAATTTTCAATCATTAAACTCGTATTTAAATGAATTAAATACCACATAATTCTATTATCATTAATATTTATTTAATATCAAATATTAATGAAATACATGTCATAATATTATAATATATTTATAATATCACAAAGTATTTTTAATACTTCAAAATCATATTTAAATGATTTTTAAACAGTTAAATTCATTATCCGATAATTGCTATTAATATTAAAATATTAATATTTTCATGACAAAATATCAAAAGTTATATTTTATAACTTAAAATATTTTTATAATCCTTAAATTATTTTTATATGATTTATAAATCATTAATTCTATTTTTTCCATAATTTATTTAATATATTTATTAAATAAACTAATTATCATTAATATTAATTAATTAATGAAATTCATCCTAAAATATTAGAAGTCATCAAAAATAACTTAAAATATTTTCTCATACTATAATATTGTTTTTCATGATTTTTCACGTATTAAAATATTTTTAAAGAATTTATTTAATATTGTAATTAAATAAATTAAATACCATTTATATTCCAAAAATATTAAATATTTATGAAATATACTCAAAATAATTAAAAACTATTTTTCAGAACTTAAAATAATTTTTTCAGAATTTATTTTGTATTTTTAATAATTAAAAACCATTTTTATATATTTATTAATTAAAATAGTTAATTTCTTGAATAAACTGTCGCTAAAAGAGGCTTAGGCGACAAATCTGTCGCTAAAGGTGTTCTTGGTGTTCTTCAGCAAGAACCCAGAAACTCATAGGCAGTAACAAGGTACCACATTTGACCGTGCATAAATTCTTGGTCTTCATGATTTTAGGTTATCTAAAGTGTTACACATGTAGTAGATATGTCATACTACACAAACAAACTGATTCCAGAGTCATACAACAAAATAACAGAGAGATATGATCAATCAAAAAGTCTGACAAGCCTGTTCTTCATTTCTGGGTTTTCCAGAAAATGAAGAACAATATAAGGTGCTATATTTAGGTCCTTAGATCTTCAGCTATAAGGTTGATTTATGTGATTTATGAGTCCATACCTATAGTAATGATGTCATAGTACAATAACATATCATTAAATCTGTCTAACAACAACACAAATGAACAATTGAGACTGGTCAAACCTCGCCCCAAAAATCAGCTGATGAAGATCTGGGTTACCCATAATCTTCATTTGGCGTGATGGTCAACGGTTGTTTGACCAGTATTATCTTTGATCCTATGATGGATCTGATGGTTCTGATGGCTTAGATGTGTAATATGAATGTCAGGCTACAATACCAAAACAACAACGTGACCTAAAACATAACAGACAAGCAAGATCATGGCCTGCAATATCACTGTCAGACTTTCTAGGTTTCTAGGTTTGCCCATATTCCAGAAGTCGTGCTCGGTCAACGTACTTTGACTGTGTATAAAACGAAATCCAGACATGCTATGACCTTGTTTTCAATTTCAGATCGTAGACCACATGGCATAGAACAGATCTAAAGCATAAAACACAGAAAACGATTAACACATAAAGATCTAGAGGTCCTGACATTCGACTGTCAGGTTAATTTTTGAACTATTTCCAGATTTTCATAAATGCTAGATTTGAGGACTTTGATGTTATGGATCTTGGATTTTACAACCCAGATCACTTGTAGACACCCTAATATACAACTTTAACCAATCAATTACAACATCTAACATCAAATCATAAGATTTCAAATTTTGAAAGTTTATATCTCTTTGAAGCTTTGATCTTGATTTCTGACTTCTGATGTTGATCTTGGAATTCTAAAGGTTGATCATAGTTTTGTTTCTCTCTCTCTCTCACTCTATATTTCGAAAATGAAGAGAGAGAATGGCTAGGGAGAAAATAAAAATAAAAGTGACCACTTCTCTCTCTTTAATCTATATAATTGATTGGATACAATGTATTTTGCTAGCAACTTGTGGTTGATTTTTGGATACATAGCTAAGTCTAGGGTTAGGGTTGGTCACCAACCCATTATCTTGGCAAGATCTACACTCCAACCATTTAAAGAATGCTAAAGGGCATTAATGTCATTTCCCATTTATTTTAATGGCAATTATGTCAATTTGCCCAAACCCTTAGGGTTTAGGGTTTAAAAAATCTTAAGATTTAGGGTTTGAAACCCTTAGGGTTTGCAATTTAATTTTATAAATTTTACAATTTATGATTCAAAAATAGAAAATTAATATTTCTAACTTATAATTAGAATTTTCTAATTATATAAAATTTCTTAATCATACTTTAAATTTTGCTAATTAGGATTAACATTTCCTAATTAAAATCGTTAATTAAGCAATTAGGGTCAAAATGGTCATTAGGGTTTTATAAACCACTAGTTAGGATTTCTAATAGAAAAATAATTTTCTAATTTAAAAATTAGATTTTGTAATTAGATTAGAATTTTCTAATCTTTGAAAATTATGATTAATATTTTCTAATTAACATTAAAATCATTAAATTAACACTTAGGTTTTTCCCAATTATAAATTAGGGTTTATATTTCTGAATTAGGGTTTCAGATTTCTGGAACTGAAGATAGGGTTTTCAAAACCGGTTTTTAGGGTTTCTTGTTAAACGCTAGGGTTTTCTAACTGAACATTGACGTTCTTAATATATAATCAGGGTTTGTTACAAATATCGTTTATCTAGTCATCCCTTGATCCTTAACCACATACTGTACACATATACACATAACATAATCACGTATTTCCTTAATCCTAAATAATTCACCTAAATCCTTCACAGAATTTTGAAATCCTCAAAATTCCTTCTTAAAAATATCAAACGCATACACTAATTTTCTGTCTAGGTTCTAAATTTTAACCTTAAATCAAATAATAAAAATTTTAAAAATTCTCTAAATTCTCGCGTTGTCACAGATCAAGGCAAGTCTTTCAGTTCCTATTTGTTATGTGAACTTGATGATGAACTGTTTTAAATATTTGTTGCAAAGAGCATGATGTGTTCTATATATATTGAAAGTATGAAACGTTAAAGTGAATTTATGATTACGTTGATTGAATAGTGAATGTTGATTGAGTAAGGAACTCAATCTTTATACTTGTTATATGAAATGCATCATGTATGTTGTGTTAGTCCAATGTTTATGAGATATATGTTAAGTATGTTATTATGTGCTATGTGATGCATGAAAACTGTTAGATTTTGCTGGGCTGTCGAGCTCAACGTTGCAAATAACCATTTTTGCAGGTTAAAGATTTAAGGTAAGGATATGTGCTACGTGAATTATAGAGATCAATATTCACGAAGATTACTTATGTTTTATGGGAAACGTATTTAATTTTTTTAATGTAACATGTTGTTGAATTATAAGTTGAGTTATGCGGTGTATATGAATATCTATTTATGATGTAAGACTTTGTATAGTCATTTTGTTGTAACGATTCATGATATAAATTTGAATCGAATAGATGTAATGTAAAGGTTGCAATTTAGGGCAATAAAGAAGGAAATGTATAAAAGTTTTAAATATTTCGTATATTTAGTGATTTTAATATCGAATAATGATGTAAAGATAAATTAAAGTTGTAATGTTAACGATCGAGAAGGAGAATATTATTGTATGAATTTTGGGGTCATTACATATGATGTACTCATCTTCAATTGTGTTCCCATGCATTCTTGTAGTTTTTTCCATAAATTTGATGTGAACATCGGATCTTTGTGTGATACAATTGATATTGGAACTCCATGTCTTGAGACAATCTCCTTGAAGTACATTTTTGCCAGTTGATCGAGATTAAATCTAATCTTTATTGGCAAAAAGTGTGCTAATTTCGTTAATCTATCCACTATTACCCATATCGCATCGTATCCTTTCTGAGTCGTTGGAAGACCTCCCACAAAATCCATTGTGATATGCTCCTACTTTCATTCTGATATTTCCAACAGTTGAAGTAATTCACTTGGCCTCTGATGTTCTGCTTTCACTCTCTGACACGTCAAGCATTTCGCAACACATTTTGTACCGTTTCTTTTCATTTTTGGCCACCAAAAGTGCCGCCGCAAATCTTGATACATTTTCATACTTCCCAGATGAATCGAATATCTTGAATTATGAGCCTCTATCAAGATTTTTTCTTTAATATCCGGAACTGTTGGAACCCAAATTCGTCCCTCGAATCTTAGCACTCCTTCAGTATCAACCTTGTACTTCATCTTACTACCATCAACCATACTTTCCTTTATTTTTCTGCATTCTTCATCTTGTAGTTGAGCGTTCTTTACCTTGTCCACCAAAGTTGGAATAGCTTCTATCTGGAATAGTCGTTCATCGGATTCTTTTTGAAATTTTATTTCTAGTTCAAACCTTGCCATTGCTGAAATGAGCTCCTCCTGGTTGGTTAACAACATCAACTTCTCACGGCCCTTCCTACTCAAGGTATCTGCAACCACATTGACTTTTCCCGGATGATAAAAGATCTCGCAAGCATAATCTTTTATTAATTCCATCCATCTCCTTTGACGCATGTTTAGGTCCTTCTGTGTGAAAATATACTTTAGACTCTTATGGTCTGTGAATATCTCACATTTCTCTCCATAGAGATAGTGTCTCCATATCTTCGGAGCAAACACCACCGCAGCCAACTCCAAATCATGAGTCGGATACCCTTTCTCGTAGTCCTTCAATTGCCTTAATGCATACGCAATAACTTTAACGTTCTGAATAATGACACAACCTAATCATTCATGTAAGGCATCATTATACACCACAAAGTTTCCTATATTATCAGGTAATGACAACACAGGTGCCACACTGAGTCACTTCTTCAATTCCATAAAACTCTCTTCGCACTTTTTCGTCCAAACAAATTTTACAGCTTTTCTTGTCAAATTTGTCAACGGAGTGGCAATCTTGGAAAAATCCTGAATAAACCGTCTATAATAAATTGCCAATCCCAAGAAACTTCTAACTTCCGATGGAGTTCTTGGTTGTTCCCAATTTCTCACAGCTTCGACTTTTGATGGATCCACTGAAATCCCATCCTTATCAATTACATGGCCGAGAAATTGTACATGTTCCATCCAAAATTCACATTTAGAGAATTTCGTGTACAACTTTTCTTTTCTTAACATCTCCAGCGTCAAATCTAAATGTTCCACGTGTTCTTCTTAAGATTTGGAGTACAACAAAGTATCATCGATAAATACCACCACAAACTTGTCTAAAAATGGTTTAAACATCCTGTTCATCAAATCCATGAATGCAGCAGGGGCGTTTGTCAAACCAAAAGACATCACCAAAAATTCGTAATGTTCAAACTGAGTGTGGAATACCGTCTTCAGTACTTCTTCCTTCTTTGCTTTTAATTGGTGATACCCACTTCTCAAATCTATTTTTGAGAAATATCTAGCACCCTTCAATTGATCAAACAAGTCATCTATTCTTGGCAATGGGTATTTATTCTTAATAGTGACTTTATTTAATTCCCTATAATCAATGCAAAGACGCATTGACCCATCCTTCTTCTTCACGAATAAAATCGGCGCTTCCCACGGTGATACGCTCGGTTGAATAAACTTATTATCTAAAAGTTCTTGTAGTTGTACCATCAGTTCCTTAATCTCTACCGGAGCCATTCTCTACGAAGCCTTCGATATTTGAGCATTTCCTGGTGCTAAGTCGACCACGAACTCAATTTCTTTGTCAGGCAGAAGTCCTGGCAAATCTTCCAAAAACACGTCCACAAAATCCCTAACCACTGGTATCTCTTCCAGTTTCACACCCTTCTTATTTTGAGTATCAACTATGTAAGCTAGGTACCCTACACATCCCTAACTCAATAACTTCTTGGCCTGCATAACCGTCAGACATCTCGCTTGTCTAGGTGATTTGCTACCATAGAAAACTACATTTAACGGAGTCATAAGGTTTATATATTTCTTTTAGAAATCAATTATTACTCCATAATTGAATAACCAATCCATTCTCAGAATAACATCAAACTCTCATAGTTTTATCGGGATTAAATCTACCGTCATAACATTCTCCTTAATATTCACCCTACAGTTCTTGTATACGGATCTAACAGGAATTACCTCCCTATTCTCAATTTCTATTTGAAAAAGGAAATTCAACTCCTCACTAGGTAATTCTAACCTCTTAGCAAATTCTTCAGATATAAACGATCAAGTAGCACCCGAATCAAATAATACATATGCATTTATATCATTGATTGAGATAATACCTGACATGACATCTTTTGATTGCATCGTGTATTGCACTGTCATGTTGAAGGTTCTGGCCGTGGGCTTATTTGATGATGTTGGTCCAACAATTGTCAATGTACCTCCGCTGCTACCTCCCTTGCTTCTCGGTGTCTCTCCAACTTTCTTCTTAGGGAAATCGCGACCAAAATGATCCTTTTACCCGTAAGTGTAGTAAATATTATTCTTGGGTTGATTACAATTTGGGGCAATGTGACCCTCTCGGCCACAGTTAAAGCACACACGCTTCCCCCTTAAGCAAATACCCATGTGAAACCTCCCGCATATAGCACATGCGTCAAACTTCTTCTTCTGCCGGTTACCATGCTGATTTCCAGCTCCCACATTTGCATTCCACATCATCTTCAAGTTATTGTTAGCATTTCCACCACTACCACCACCATTCTTAGCTTCGCCCTCACTCTTCTTCTTTCTCTGCTCGTGATTATACTTTGTTACTGCCTTGCCTCCACCTTCAGCGAGAATTGCCTTCTCTAGTACTGCTGTAAATGTTTTCAACTAAAACATGGAGACCCTACTGTACAACCAGGGTTTTAGTCCCTGCTCAAACCTCTTAGTCTTGCGTTCATCTGTTTTGACTTGGTATGGCGCAAAACTCACCAATTCGTTAAATTTTGCGGCATACTCTGATACTAACATTGATCCCTGCTTCAGTTCTAGAAACTGCACCTCCATCTGATTCTTCGAACTCTCTGGGAAATAGGTCTCAAAAAATATCTCCTTAAACCTATCCCAAGTCATCACCCCTTGACCTCCTTGAGTTTTATTGGCTTGCCACTAATAACTAGCCTCTGCTTTCAATATAAACGTTGCAAACGTAGTTTTCTGATTCTCACCTACGCTAGCAACATCGAAAACTTTCTCTATCTCCATGATCTAGGTCTGTGGCTCAACTAGATTCATGGACCCACAAAATTCTAGTGTTCCAATCGCCTTGAAGTCCTTAAAAGTTGTAGCTTGATTCTGCGGTTGATTCTGCAATGCTCCCGTTAGTAACGTCACTAACTGCTGAACTGGATTAGCCTCAGCATTGTTGTTGTTGGTAGATCCCTCAAGGGTCCTCTGTCATGGTTGACTTCTTAGAGGCATTTCTGTTAAAATACACTCATTAGATTATTATTCAATCCTCTAGGTATTATGTACTTAATTTGCACATCACAAAATTACCACCTAACACACAATATCTTGAAAAATATTAACTTTTATTCATTCATAATATTTTAAAAGCATAATAATGATAGCATTCTTGCTATCTATAGAACTTTTCTGAACTACTAAAGTTTTAGGATAACTTCATCATCATCATATCCCATGGGTTATATCATACCCAGGATTTACATCTTATTTATTCATTAATCACATAGTAAATACATTTATGACGACCTACTAAAATACTGCATAGCCTTATGATGCTCCTCTTCCATAATACAGAACATTGTTCGACGATCTAATATGTATGATGGCAGTGTCTCGAACTGAATCAGATAACACATAACTCGATCTTGAGCTCGATTGATCACGGTGTTGAAAACACTATTAATATTTTTCATCTTGATCTTCTTTACTTGTACCTCTCTCTCTACTATTCTAGCTCATTGATAAGCTTCCTCGCACGCGTCTTCGGCTCTTGCCCTCTTAGTAGATTCTTTTTTTAACTTGTTCTTCAGCTCTACAATCTCCTCTGTCATTTGTTCATTCTCTCCTTCCGTGTGGATCAGCTTCCCTTCGACATTATTCAGACATTCATCTCGATCCTGGAACTCATTGTCCTTCTGCGCCATTGCGATCTGCTGTTCAGCTACTATCTCTTCCAACTCCTCGACGGTATCCTGAAGTTCCACATTGCGGTCGTATACTTCATCGTACATACGGGAAGCAATCGAGTTTAGTGGAATCTCTTCCTCCTCGTCCTCCGCATCCTCATTCGACTGTGGCAGCTCAACGGGGTCCTCCTCGTCCGTCTCTATCTCATCATCTTCATTAGGTAAACCCTCCTACTCAACCACTATGACCAACGGAGATGTTTCCCGTAGTAGTAGTTGTTTCCAAACCACCTGAATATCTCGAGGCTCTTCCTCTCTAGGAATCTAGGATCCATCCACTCTAGCCTGACTGGATTCTCTTACATTAGCCATGCTGACAACAAAATTTTAAGTTTTAATTACTAATCATTACTACTCGACACTCACGAGCACATAGGTTACAATCATATAAGCACATAAGTGTTTTATTATTATTTTTCCTTAAAACTTGATAAGAGTTTATCATCACTATCTTTTCAAAGGTTACTTCCTAAGGCTTTTCCCCACCTAAGGTTCATAACGTAAAGCTTTGATACAAACTTGTGACGCCCCCAAATATGGGTACTTCATTCCCCTAAGACTTGGTGTTCATTTTCCATGCATTCATACTATCTACCTATATATGATAATATTTAAACCATAAATCCTCCCATTAACGGGTTACATCATTAAATCAAAAAGTCTCATAGGTTATCTAACCTTTAACATAAATCAAGTGCGGAAATAAAATAGTTACATCACATCATTTAAATAAAGTTTATTATCATAAAAGCCAATAAATTACAAGTCTTTATCACTTGTACATCTTTCCTTTTCCTTTGTTTGTAGTAGGTTCATCGACCTTCTCAACCTTAGCTGCAATAATTATTTTTATGCAAGAGTGAGCAAAACAAATCTCACTAGATATAGCAATGAATCAACAAGAGAATGATAACTACCAATGATCAGGCTCATGAAAACTAAATAGTACTCTATCAACGATAACCCAAAAATTGGAATCAAAATATGAAATATATCTTAGGGTCATAAGACAACGAACTATGTTCACGGTTAAAAGTAATCTTTCATCTTTAACATAAACAGTTATACTGTAGGGACTTCATGTACTTAGGGGGATCAACCCTTCGTACCATGTATTGTACACAAATATCTAAACGCCGCGTACCCCTAAAATATGGTTGTTCTTCTCAGTTTTAGAGTACAAGTCCGCACCAAAGAAAGTTTGGTTTGGATAAACATCAAGGGTAATTTAGAGTTTCACGATCATCAACTAAAGGATTAGTGGAATCAACAAAATTTGATAACACTACGGTTGATCAATAACAACATAATATAGAACAATTGAGAATCATAAGTGAACCAACTATATATTAAACTCATGCTTGGAAATAACTAGAAAGCATAATTATTGAATAAAATGATAAACCTTTGCTTGAAGAATAAAAAGCTAAGGCTATGACCTTGTCAAATTAGAAATTAAATTACTGAACATACATTAACTGATAGCAAGGTTAACAATGAAAACTTGCTCAACATGATAATAACTTGTGCAAAGTAATTTAAAATAAGACAGCTCAATATTAGAGACTAGAGTTCAAGAACTTGCATTCATTATAAATGAATGAAACTTAAGAAACTTGCTTTAACTATAAACAAGTTAGAGTAGATCAACAATAATTAGAATTCAAAACTTGTTCGAATAAAGTTAGGGTTATAACTTACTCATATAAAGTTTATGAATAAAGAACTTGCTCAATCAAAGTTTGAGAGTAAGAAACTTGCCTCGTGCGTAAGCTATAAATTTACAACTCACGTTCACCTACACATAGTATTAGAATCACAATATCTAGTAGATATACTAACATCCACTTTCCAAAATAACACTCACTTCTAGTTAAACTTGTTATTTTAGTACAAGTCCTACTTTACCATACAAATTTCAGACTCATAAGTGTTAATTTCACAACACTTATTCATTATTCATTAAGTTTCTTAAATCATAACATATCATTTTCAAAACTTACTAAGTTTACACTTTAGAATTACTAACCACATGATACGATTCTATTTTAACCTTTTCATTACATGTTTCTCACATTAACATAACATTAGACCAAGTTACAATGGGTGTCCAAAGTCTGCAGAAGTAGCAGACTTCACTGGGTCTGACTGACTACTGGCGCAGTCGCGCCATAATTACCTTAGAGTTCGGCAGCGTGCCCGCGCCTAGAGGCACCAGTACTAGTTTTTGCAGAACGCGAGTTTCGACTCTATTCTAAACCAACTAACACGAATTTCATCCAAAAAACAGTAAATTAAACATAGCCAATTGACATAGGACTCATACAAACATGATTCCTCACATATACACTAACTTAGAATAATTAAACAACAACTACAACTAATTTAAATCTTTTAAATTCCATGTTTTATACAAAAACACCATTTTTGACATCCTTTACAAAAATCATCATTGTGATCACAATTCTTGTCCAAATTAACACATTAAAACTACGTTCGCTTCGTTTCTTAACGAACTAACATAATCAAGTCTCAATTTACAGATTGGTTTACAAATTAACAACCAAAGTTGATACTTTCACAAGCCATATATATAAACATGCACTATAAATACTTTTCTTCCTTTTTTAAACGTAATTAAAATAACAAATCATGTCTAAACATTAGTTCTAATCATCACCAACACATACAATCACAATAAATCAGTTGTATAACAACAATTTAAAATATTGAATTCACAGAATGTAGAAATTATGTCGTCAAACATATGTGTATATATATATATATATATATATATATATATATATATATATATATATATAATATTAAGGTTATGTAAAAGTACTTTCAATTGCTCGAACAATCCTTGCTAAACACATGAATTTATTTGAAAATCTCAAGAATTCTCTCTCAACTCTCTCTCAAACTCTCTCTCAATTCTCTGTAATTTTCTTCTTTTCTTTTTTTAGGCCAATTCTCTTTTACGTAAAACACACTAAGACTAACACACAAAAATCAAACGTCTATAACCGACGTTGTAATAAAAACAATAATAAGTTATCAGTTATAAAATTTAATATATATTATTTATATTTATTTATTTTATTTATATTATAACAAAAATTCAAAATTCAAAAGCCATAAGACTTTGTTTGGAAAAATCTCTTTAAAATAAAGACTTAATATTTTAAGTCTTGTTTGGTAACCAATTTAAAACTTCTTTAATTTATTTTAATAAATAATTTACTTTATAATTTATAATCACATATTATTTATTTAGATTTCAATAACAAATCTTAGTTACATAAACTAAGTACAACACACTAAATAATTTTTTCACTAAATCCAAATATTACATTATAATTTTTATTTAATAAATTAATATGCCATTTTTGATTATTAAATTAAAACAACAATATAGCATTTCATATCATCTTACAACTTTCCAACTATTAAATTAAATTTCCCACTAAATCCAAATATCACAAATATTTACTAACAATAACCACATCAATAAAATATTTATTTAATTTAATAAATATTTTAAATTACAAATAATAAAATCTTGGATTGTTACATGTATTGTTGTAATTATAATCAAAACCTCAAGATGATGGTATTTGACCTTTTTGAAGTATTGCCAAATGTAGTTTGCCATAGTTGTGATCATCGGCTTTGTGCACCATGTGATTGGGTGAATGCCAATGACTAATATGTAGACCCGCAGTTTGGTCTCTGAAAATCAAGAATTCAGGCTTTTCCGCTTAATCGCGTAGCGTCTTTTTTCCTTATTTGACTTTTCAGCTTGTGGGACCCCCTTTGCAACTCAAATCGGATCGAGTCTGAGGGGTGGGACCCACCCAGGACAGCCGCAGGTTCATCTACGGCAATTCGTGGGTGGTATTTGATGGTTATTTTCCTTCAACAAGTCATTTTCAAGTTAAGCCACACAGAGAATCCGAGAGTTCTTCTTCAAATCTACTAAGTTAGTGCCGTTTTCTGCAAAATTCGTCACCGTACAAGTGTTCTGCACTAGCCTGGTAACGTATGCATTTCTTATTTTCCATTTTTGTCTGTTGGAAAGTAAGTTATCGCATAAAAAACTTCTAAACACATAGTAGTGAATATGCATGCTCATATGACTTGATAAAAATTATTCAACATAGGAAATGTTAGAATTGAACCATGCTGAATGTATTGATGTGAAAAAATTTAACTTTTGAAGCAGTCAAATTGGCAACTTTTTCTGCTATTTCTTATCCTATTTTGAGGACAAATGAGCAAAAGTTGTAAAACAAAGTAATCCTGGTAATTAAACTACCCTTACAGATTATAATTTTGGCACTTTTCATGTATATAGGATGTTTATAATTGTGAGTTAGTGTGCTGCTGAATGGCCACCTAGTCATGCTTATGCCCATGTGGATAGTCCTTCCTTACAAAGGAGACTCTGGCAAAAAAATTCCATGAGTCTAGGCATTGAATGAACATGCAATTTTTACTCTACTATAGGCTTATGTTAAAGTAATGCATGCATGTATATAGATATGAAATGCATTTAAAAAGCTCCAGGTTAGAAGTTACCACACCCTTTCTGAGGTAATTTGGAGACTTGTGTCCAGATATATGGATGCAGACCAATCGACCAGCTCCCGTATGACTTCTTCAGGTGTGAGGAGGAGAGCTTCTGATCTACCTCGGCGTCGCCCATCCCGACAGCTTCATCAGTTGATTGAGTCCATGATTCGTCCTATCTGGGTTGAGGTACCATATGTTGAGGACGAGGAGGAGGATATACCAGTTTCGGCACCCGGTTCTGCTGCTTCTATTCCCCGTAGGGAGTTACCAGCCATAAATGTGACAAATCTAGAGCTTCTGGATGATTTGAGTCACCACCCTTTGATCTACTTGCATGAAAATAAGGTAAAGTTGTGTTTGATCTTCTTTATTCCTATTGATGAGGAGCAAGGGTTCTGATGTTAGTTTGCATTTGTGATGTAGGTTCCAAGCTTTATGCATCCTCGAGGGAACTAGTTTAGTATACACTCGATGTACCAGACTCTACACCAAGAGTACTGAGAGATTATGCATTCTTGTGGTTTCAAGGCATTCTTTTCCACCCTCCCCTGCCATTGTCCCCGGGGTTAACTCAGGGCATTGTTTGAGAGCTGGTTTCACCAGACTTTGTCTCTCCATTTGCTGGACTACGAGGTGATGATGACGCCGATGGATTTACAGTTTATCATCGATATGGAGTTTTCAAGGGCACCAGTGCCTTGTGTGGCTAACATTTCTCCTACTACCGTTAGATCCTTGCTAGGAGTACAGGCTGAGGCGCTCAAAGGTAGGACAATTCATGTTAGTCCTTTGAGTACAGATGACACGAGTGGGGCGTTGAGTGAGCCATTTCTAGATGACAAGAGAGTCAAGGATCACATTCTTCGACGATTGTTCCTGTTCATCCTTCAGGATTCTTTCATAGTAGATAACTCATCCACGGTGTCGTTCACTTTAGTCAGCGCCAAACATGAGGTGGACCGTATTGGATAGTGTAATTGGGGCTCCTAGAACTTTACCTATTTCCTTAGGGGAATGCACATGCGTTCGTAGGGTTTGACAGAGGCACGGCAAAGATTTTACCCATTCCTGCTGGTGAGTATTTCTCTTTTGTTTTCCCTTGTACGGGTTAAGAGTGTTGACTGACCGCAGATGTTTGATCTTGTGTTGGCAGTTTTGGGCCTATGAGAGGCTTCCATGTCTGTGTCCCATTAGCCTATTAGGTTTAAATACCTATCCATAAGAACAACGATGGAATCACTCCACGCTGGTGGAGGTTCCTGTAGCTGAGGGTTTCACCCATTCTCGTCTACAGTTAGAGTTGTTAACAGCCAATGTCTTTACATGGGTTCCCTATTCTGGGAACCATTTGACAGTTGGCTTTGAGGCTAGTTTTTTGACTGGCATCAAGCATGTGATATCCAACCGTCAGGTTCCTCTCTTCACAGATGGAGGATGGGAGCTCTATTTAGGAGAGCGTCCTATCAGGAGCACCACAGGAGAGATCCGTATACCGATCTGTCCTCCTGCCAGGCATTAATGGCCTATGTCGCAGCCGCTGATCAGTGATATACTGTTGGTGGGAGTTGATGGCTTTGATTTTTCAGAGGGACCGTTCACTCATAAGGCATTCTACCGTTGGTGGTCTCCTCATACCATCGGAGCTCAGACCCGTGCCACATAGTTCATGGGGAATATGGTTCTTAGATCCGTCATGATGGCAGATTGGATTGCCTGCGTCTGAAAGCCTACTCATTTGATGCAGATTGATAGCTTGACCCAGCAGTTGGACCGGACATATTTTTTCATCCGACATTTGGGCAGAGATCTTTCCGAGGCGGATACTTTTGATCCTTCCAGCTCAGGGACTGGCCCTTTAGGTGGCCCATATTCATATGGTTGTACCAGTTAAGATCCTCCATTATATAGGCATGATATCCCTCTTGGGGGTGATCTAGTGACTCAGGAGGAGTTACATCAAGTAGATAGGTTGGATAATATAGACATCAACACTATCGACTTCTTCTGATGTATTTTATCACTATATCTTTTGATAGGCCTCTATTAGATACTGGGTGGTTGTGCCCCATTCTCGTTATATCTTTTGATAGGTCTCTGTTAGTTGTTGGGCGGTTGTGCCCCATTTCTCTATATTTTCCAGCTGTATACAGAGATGATGCATTAGATGATGGATGTACTTAGGAATATATGTATACTATTTTCCATTGCCTACATCATATTTCCATCTATTATTTATCATGCAAGTATTATATTATGCATATGTATGTGCAGAGATGTTCAACATTGACCCCTGGAAGGTCTTATGACATGGCCCTATAGATGTCTTCCTCAACAGTTAGCTGCATTGATCATACCCCACATGTATTGGTGGTCTCCTGTTTGAGATCGTGGTATAATAGTTTGTCATCCCCAGATAGAGTGACTATAGACCATCTATTACGGCACTCCATGACCCTCTTGATGTTCCAAGTTCTGTTGGGTTTTATAGAGGGCATGTTGGAGCACTGGGTACTGGATAGGCAGGTGTTCTGGTTTGAGACCCAAGAGTTGACTCCTACCTTAGAGGAGTATGAGCAACTGACAGATTTGCCTCTGGAAAGCCCTTGCGGTTGGATTGCTATCGGAGATATGAGCCGACAGTTTATGACCCTCAACGGCTTGAGGCGCAAAGTGGCCCAGGATGAGATCTCCTCCGTGCATGTAATTTCCATGCATTTTCTGATAGACAGATTTGGCTCCTTGGACAGTTATGAATAACACTCAAGGTGTTTCACCACATCGGAGAATGATTGGCTTGTTGTCAGAGTAGATATATTCTTGATGTGTGTAGTGGCTTATCTATACATGCCACTGTACATGGATCATTTAGACTTCGGCCTGATTATAGCAGTGCAAGCTCTCTAGGAGGGACATACCATTTTGTCGATGATTGTGGCAGAGACCTTCAGGTCGACCACGTATTTCCATACCCATCCTACAGGGGTATTTTCAAGCAGCTCGATCTTGATGTATGTGTGGTTCATGTCACACCTAAGACCGATTGGCAGATTCTGACGCCATGTATATTATTTTTTCCATGAGATAGCCATGTCTTACTCCTTTTAGCCGGCGGAGTGTATAGACACTGCTTCATGGTCGGTTTTCTTGGCAGTGATCAAGGATCCATTTGACATTTTATCGTGTTCAAGGCTAAGTTCTCCCTATAGCTTCATTTCTCATGCATTTAACATGTATTATCTCCCTCTCTCTAGTTTGAGGGCTATGACCACTTATCATCCACTAGCTGTGACCACACAGTTTGACCAGTTTCATGATGTTCATCCCTTTAAAGGGGCATCGGGTCAGTGTTTATCTTCTTGGCTTTGTCAGCAGAGGATTTGTCCAGGGTTTATGCTTGTTGGGCCAAGCGTGAGAGGGCTGATTTTACTACTAGCCATCCAGGTCATTCCATAAAGTATTCTGCATGGTTGGAGGCAGAGATTACATCGGTTGGGGTTGTATCCACGGAGCCAGGTGTTGATTCTGACAATGGGGAGCCCATGGAGGACATTAATTTTCCCACTGAGGATGAGATGTTTGCTAGGCTGACAACAACTATGATTGTGAAATTTAAGAAGGTACACTTAAAAGGGGGGTTGAATAAGTGTATGGACAAACTATGTCCTACTTTTGACTAACTAAACAATTCCTTTGGATATTCAATGCAGCAAGCTGGATTCTATATCTTTATAATTTAAAATATGAAAACAAGATATTGAATTAATGTCTCACTTTCCAAAAATATAATTCCGAGACTTAACTTTTTCTAAAGTTGATTATGATAAACCAATTTTCTGAATTAGTTTAGTGATATTATTGGATATAGAATGCAGGCTACTGGATAGTTAGCAGAATAATAAAACACAAAATGCAGTCGAAATTTTTACGTGGTTCAACTACTACCCTCTAGAATAGTAGCCTAATCCACGTCCAATACCAAATATTATTAGAGACTCGCTTTTATTAAACTTTTCCAATTATAATACAAGTTCCAACAATTTGAACACCGTTGCTCCTTGTGCACCTATGCACTCTTAAGCACCTATGCTTTCTTCAAACTTTATTGTAATAATACAGTAACCCAAACCGGATTACACTTTAGAGAATATTGATTTGTATAAGAAAATATAAGATACACAATAGAGGTCTAATGATCAAGCAATATATCACTTACCAATGCAAGGCTCTAGTATATAATGATATGAAAAAAACTATTACCAAAATATTTTCTACAAGACCACCTTAGCCGTAGCTCCTTCTTAGTGCAATCAATAATAATCAGGAAAAAAAATTATTCTGTAGCTTGTATGCTTTGTGATATCAGTATGTGTTTTTCTTACCTTTCTTTATTAATGGACTCAGTTCTTTTATAGGCAACTAAAAAGTATTACCGTTACTAAGACACACTACTTTGATATGAGCATTTAAAACATATTGCATAAATCTTGCAATTTCCACGTCAATCATGATATACTCAGTTCGTTTTACATCACCGAGAAATTCTATTTCCTTGTGATTTGAGATATCACGCTATTAGTGATTTTAGGCCAGTTGATTTTAATCACGTGGAAGATAGTACCTCTTACAGGTTTCCACTATACCATTCACTTAAATGCTGGAAGTCAATATACTTGTTACCATAAATTATTTGCTGACTGGTTTCCATATAACTTACCATATATTGGGCCAGTGGGAATAACCAATAGATTCCTTAGATCATGGAGCAATATTATGATGCATGACTCATGCTATCCCATATTTGTTTTTACCGTAAATTAGATTGATGGAAATAAACAATGCATAATTCATGGTATTTTATTTAATTAACTATTTACCCCAAACTACCATATATATTGTTTAACAGGATTTGATTCCTTAAGTTATGGTGAATAGATTTCGGCCATGCATATCATGAGCTTAGTGTATTAGTATGTAGCACCGAATATGTGAGCACAATTATATATGTAATGCACATGTCCTAGAGCCTTATATTGGAAAGTAATAAATGCTAATATCTTACATATTTTTCCTAGGACTCAATTTGTCTTTCCTTCTTCAAAGATTCCTTGTCTTTGTAATTTCCTCCTTGATGTTCCTGTAATGACATATCTTTCCCTGAAATTTTATAGAGCATGATTAGTGGAATAATATGGTCATCATCAAAACATGGAGTATGACATAAGTCAACATTCTCCCCCTTTTTGATGATGACAACAAGATAATTATGACTCCCCCTAAATCCATGCACATCAAAATATTTACGACTCCCCCTAAATTCATGCATATATTCACATTTAGAATTAATTGTTTAATTCATACTTTTCTGCAAATATGCAGTTTTTAATAGCCCTGCACCAAACTGTTAGTCCACAAAATTTTAAAAACAGAAGGAACACTATTTGACTATTAACTCATCATCTATCAACAGTTAAAAATAAGTATCCATCAACGATTAAAGCATAGTTTTTAAATCAAAAGTCATCTTGCATGGAATTAAAAAAATTGTCAAAATCATAAATGGCAGAATCATAATTCATCTCCCCCTTTGGCATCCATAAAAATGAAGTGCCCAGAGAGCCAAAAGGGGGAAGAGGGAGAAAGACCTTTAAGCATCCTCCTCAGCAATGTGAACTTGGTTGGCTTCACGAGCAGTGAAATATGGACGGTGAAGCCTACGGTGTTCAATCTCCTACAAGGACATGTTGTTGGCAAATCTAGGAGGACGTGCGATGAAGGTAAGAGGAGATAAAGGCAAGTCTAGGAAATCTCCTTGGTAATCGGCCATCCAATTGCACAATTGCCACTCAGGTATGCTAGATTGGACTTGGTCAGCCTGGAGTTCTTCACAGAGATCATTTATGCATCGCTCGGTAAATCGTCCGAGAGTCCCAATCTGATTATTGATGAATTTGAGTTCAGTGCTTAATTGACCGGCATTGCGATTCATTTTCCTCTGCAAGGCTTCGACCATAGCCCGAGTATGTAATTCGAATCTTGCTTGAAAGTCAATGAACTCATCCTCCACGTTGCGAAAAATAGAGTGAAGTTCAGTCCGACTGATAGGGAGTTTGCCTTTTTCTAGCACAAAAAGACGATGTTGGATATCCTTAACAGCAGCAGTGATTGATGCTTGATTGGTCGTGATGGCATGAAAAAGAATGAGAATCTTAGGGGAGGGAGGTTGTGAAGCAGTAATAGTGGGATTTTCTGGGGCAACTCGCACGAACTTTCCATTTACCAGTGTGAGATGAGCACTTTTGAGATAGATAGAGTCGATGGAATCAGTATTTGTGATGGAGCCCTCATCGTCTAGTGGGATTTGAAAGTGAGTGAACAACTTTGTAAGGAAACAACTGTAATGCAAACATTTTTTTGAATGTTTGATGCAGTTGACCATGTGTTTAAGCATCATAAGAGAAAAATTGAATGGTTTTCCTTTCATTATCAGATCCACCAAAACCAGATCTTGGTAGGTGAAGTCAGCCCCACCACCAAGATGAGGAATAAGATTGTACCTTAGTAATTTGTGAAGGACTGTGGCAATAGGGGATACTTTAGTGGTCTTTAGAAGAGTGACTGTCGATAGGGTGGGGTCAGCCATAATAGTTCAAAGTTGGTCAAGAGGGGACTAAGGAGTATAAACTGGTCCCGTAAGTGTAAAGGGACGGTCTCCTGTATATGGAATGGAAAATATGCTCCCTAAATCCATAGCAGTAAAAAAATAGAGATTTGCCTTTAACTAATGAAGTATAGCAGTCGCCATTATTTTTAAGTTTTATATAAAATTGTTAGACTAATTTTGGGTAAGCTACAGAGGGAGGAGCACTTAAAGAAGATAAGCCACATGACTCAAGGAGGTGTTGAAGAGGCGAGTTTTGGTACTAAAACATGTCAACTGATTTTTTATAAACAAAGGATTTTTGACTGATAGAGGACTTAAAACGAAGTTCGAAATTATGGCCTCTAAAGAAATCTTGAAGAACATTATGCAACGAAACAGATAGAGGGATTACCGTCATCGGAGGGGATCCGGGTGAGGATTCTTTGATTGTTTTCCATTTAGTGCTAGTCGATGTCCCAATCGGTGGAGAAGGTAAACTTGCTTCAGATTCAGTAGGGGATGAGTCACCGGAGATTGTCGTGACAAAAAGGTTGTTTCTTTTTTAGTTTTCGAGTAGCAGGAGGATGAGAAAGTGGAGAGGGCAGTGATACCTCATCCTCAGACTCGTCACAAAGTTGTCTAGCATGCCTGGTTTTCATCTTCACGAATGGGGTTTGAGAGCGATTGAGAGTTTCAGAGACGATTGGTGTGCTGAAGAGATAAAGAGGAAGCTTGGAAGAGTAAACTAACTTCTGTCTTTTCAAGGGTGCGTGGTACCGAGATATGGAAAGGCGTGGCGCCGTGTTTGGGAAGGGAACTCTTGAGCAGATTTAATGAGCGTAATTATGGTAATAAGATATGTCGTGTCTGTCTAATTTCCTTAAAGCATGCAGACCATATCTATATCAGCCTCATCCCGAGTTCTCTTCTTAGAGTATAGAAGCGTTCTTCCCCTAGAGGTTTTGTAAATATATCTGCTAATTGGTGCTCAGTGGGGTTAAATATTAATTTAATTAGTCTTTTGGACACATTGTCTCTAAGAAAATGGTGTTGAACTTCTATTTGTTTCGTGTGAGAGTGTAAAACTGGATTTTTAGAAATGTTAATGGTGCTTTTATTATCACAGTATATAGGCACATTGTCACACATAATATCAAAGTCACATAGTGTTTGACGCATCCACAAAATTTGGGAGCAGCAACTTCCTGCTACTAAATATTCACCCTCAGTAGCGGATAGGGCAACTGAAGTTTGCCTCTTACTATGCCATAAGACAAGACTTTATCCCAAAAATGTACACACACCACTTATGCTTTTTCTAGCTATTTGACAGCCTGCATAGTCAGCAACTGAGTAACCCATTAGATCAAAATTGTCAAATTTTGGGTAAAATAATCCTAAATTTGTAGTACCACTCAAATATTTAAATATTTGTTATACAACCTGTAAGTGTGATTCTTTGGGTTTGGCCTGATAATGAGCACATAGACAAACACTGTACATTATAGCAGGTCTAGAAGTAGTTAAATATAGTAAGGATCCGATCATTCCTCAATATTTTGTTACTTCTACATCCATACCTTTTTCATCTGCTGTGAGTTTTATTGATGTACTCATTGGTGTGGTCTTTGAGTTTGCGTTGTCAAATCCGAATCTCTTGAGTAGTTCTTTTGTATACTTGGTTTGATGAATGAAAATACCTTCCTGATTTTATTTGATTTGAAGGCCCAGAAAGTAATTGAGTTCTCCCAAATAAAACTCCTTGTGCATGCATTTGGAAAACCACTCACAAAAAAAGTTATTAGTAGCATCAAATATTATATCGCTTACATATATTTGTACAATAATGATATCTTTATTTTGACGTTTAATAAATAAAGTAGAGTCGATTTTACCTCGTATGAAACCATTTGATAGGAGGTACTTACTTAATCTCTCATACCAAGCTCTTGGGGTTTGCTTAAGCCCATATAGTGCCTTCTTTAGTTTGTATACGTAATGTGGTAACTTGTTATGCTCAAATCCAGGAGGTTGTTTTACGTAAACTTCTTCATTTATGTAATCGTTGAGAAAAGTGCATTTGACGTCCATTTGGTGTAGTTTGAACTTTCTGAAATAAGAAAATACTAATAATATTCGAATGGATTCCTAACGGGCTACAGGGGCATATGTTTCTTTATAGTCTATCCCTTCTTGTTGATTGTACCCTTGAGCTACTAATCTAGCTTTGTTTCTTGTAATTGTTCCGTACTCGTCAAGTTTGTTTTTCAACCCATTTAGTTCCAATAATGGATACATCTTGTGGAGAAGGCATCAACTCCCACACTTGACATCTTTCAAATGGTTGTAGCTCTTCTTGCATTGCTAGTAGCCAATTTTCATCAAGTATGGGTTCTTTGGCGTTCTTTGGTTCAATCTGGGATAGAAATGGTGAGAAAGCACACATATTTTATGCTTTTCTTCTTGTAGTAACTCCTTCATTTATGTTCCCAATAATGTTATCGAGAGGATGATTTTTGATGTATCTTGCTGATTTTGGAAGTTGAATGTCATGGATCACTTCTTCAGTAGTTTCTGAATCATGGTCTTATTGTTCGTTCATTTCATAAGTTCCTAATTTTCGTATTCAGCTTGCTGGATAGGGTCCTGGTCCGGCTGTTATTCTAATCCAGTGGATCAGTTCCATAGTCTTGTTGTTTTGCTCTATGTGGTAAGCTGGATTTGCAGCAGTCTCTTGATAAGTGTGTTTTATACCTACTTATTGGATATCAATTTACGAGAACTATGCCCATCTCAAGTACATTTTAGTATGTTTTTAGTTACATTTCGTGATATTTTTCATTGCATATATTGAGAACTCCTTTGGTGCAAAAGAGCAGGAAATGGCATAAGCTCGGCATTGGTAGATGGCAGGTGATCAAAAAAGGCACAACATGAGGATCGAGTGAACAAAAGAGCAAAAGTTGCATGTTAAAGCATCAGTAGCAGCATGACACAAAAGCAGAAGTAGCAGCAGAACCTGAGAGTTCATACTGCAGAAGCCGCGCGGTCGCGAGGCTATACAGGCTTCAACACGCTCGCCCGCGCAAGCAACCGGACAGAGCCTACTTTACACACGCGGGCCTGCGCAATTATTACAAAGGGGACTTGCGCGCCCGCGCGTGATGTTGACTGCAGCTGCTGACTTTATTTTAAATTGAAAATTGGAAGCGTAACTAAGGGGAGAGTTCAGTTAGGGCTTATATATTAGACATATTTTAGTATGTAAATGTATTCTATCCCTTAGGGGATGAAGGAACTATTGTTGCTTTCTCTATTTGATTTTCAATAATAGAGTAGAGTAGATTAATATAGATACTTTCTAGATTGGATTAGTTTGGAGACTAGAAGCAATTGGGATGCATTAGAAGATGCAATCTTGGATCAGGAGAACAGATTCCAATTCTCTAATCTTACTCTCTCTCTCTTTGATTCTTAATTGTATTTTATGATGTGCCTTCGATATGTGGATGATAGCATTAATTCAATTATGATTTAAATTCTATTCTGAGATTGCAATGGAGTCTATGGATTAGTTTAATCTGATATATTTCATTGTTAGCCTTATTGATTACTATGGGTTTGTCTATTAAGATTCACGCTTACTTGATTAACTGATTGGCCATAAATTTACTGTGATAATCCATATGGACTTGAGAAACGAAGTATGGGTTTAGATCTGATCTTACTATCTTTTGATTGTATATTCTACATTGTGTTGGGATATATGATTTGTGCTTAGGATAAACATATATCGAAGCACCATTCGTAGTCAATTGAGAATTTGGGATTAAACCCTAATTATTTGTAAATCACATAGACATATAGCGGTTTAGGCAATGTGGGTGTTCATGTGTATTCTATCAATTGTGGATTATATGTGATATGGGTATGGTATATTGAGAGATGGCTATACTTTACTTTTGTGTTCTCGACTACAAAACTGGTACAATTAGTTTGGCCTAACATGAAGTATATAGTTTTGAATGAGTCAATAGATGACATTGTGATCTTAGGTCTTCATTATCTAGTCTCACTATAGGAATAGTTAGGTTTATTTAATTTCATAGTTTAAATATAAAAACCAAATCATTCGTTTAAATAAGACCGAAATGGTTATGGGCTAGTGTTTGGTGAACTTTATTAGTTAATTCTCCGTGGGAACGATACTTTACTTACTCGTTATTACTTGTTGACCGTGTACACTTGCACGCATATATTGATCGGTAAAATAACCAACACGTTTTTGGCGTCGTTGCCAAGGAATTAGTTTAATAAATTTTTTCTAACATTAATTTCAATCAAATTGTTCCTAATTTAAACATTTTTTTGTTTTAATTATCTTTTTATATTTCTCTCTTTTCAGGTACCATGGATGACTTTGCTTATCAAAGGCCTAATGCAAATACGATTCAACCAAAGCACACAATAACTGAAGGATTCAATGTATTTTCTACATTTTCAGCACAAATTACAACACTTTCGGAGAGGTTGGAGGTATTTGCAGCTCAACGCACTCGAGAGATAGCAGTTACATGTGAATATTGTGCTAGCGAGCATCCGAGTTATCATTGCGACATCAGAGTTGGACAAGTACAGTTTGGGGGTGATTACCTCAACAACAATGTTTATCCCAATGATCATCAAGGTTGGGGGTATCACCCAGATTATGAATGGAATTGTAACTATCAAGACCAAGACTGCATTCAAAGTTCAACATATCCATCGGATTTCTTATATCCACCTCTAATGCAACAAGAAGAAAATTCAGAGTTGAAGGAATTAATCAAAAGGATTATACTAGAAAAGGAAGAGATGATAATGAGTCAGGAGTTATCAACCCAGAATCTTAATCGACAGATGGAACAATTCATTAACTCTTCAATGAATGGCCCTCAACACAGGAATTTTGAAACTAAACAAGAAAATTCAAGGTTGGAGGAATTGTGGTTCAAATTTGTAGCATCAACTTAGGAGAATATGATTGAGTAAGAGAGGTCAATTCAAAATCTTCAGACTCAGATGGATCAAATGTTCGAAGCCTTGAACAATCGCCCTCCAAACAATTGGTTCTATGACATGGACGATGAAACTTATGGAGAGCCAGAAGTGTACATGTCACTTAATGAAGTGAAAGTAGTGGACATTGAGGAGACAACTGGGGGTATGGAAAATGTAGAACATGAGCTGACTTGTATAATACCCCAAGTGCCTTCTCAGCTAGAGTTGAAAAATTCAGTGAACTTTTCACACCCATGTCCCCTTGGTAGTCACATCCAAAGCAAGAATTTCTGCGATTATGAGGCCTCTTACAAACCATGGTGGGCTGAGGAAGATAAAATAGAAGTGGAAAAGCCCGTTGTATCTGTCATGCCTCAATGCAAAAATTTATTCACAAATACAACGGACGAAGCACCTAGCTATACAATAGAACTGGGGGCATCATGTATAGGAAATAGGCTAGGTTGTTTCAATACACAGACTCTCATGATGGGGAACCTACCAAAGCATATAGCAGTTCTAATGGATGGAGGGTTCCTAGCATATCGTAGAGGAATTGGATAGCGGTGTCAAGAAAAGAGTCCAGCTAACGGACTATAAACCGAGCGCTAGATAGGAGGCACCCCATCCAATCTTTCTCCCTCCTTGTTTATTTCTTATTTACATTTCCATATTTAGTAGATGTTAGATAGTGGTAAGTCTTAATAATAGTTTTATTGTTTCTCCTCTCAGGTTTAATCCAACTGCTATAAGCATTCAGGATCAAACAGAAGTCAAATAAAACTGAAGCTACCAAAGTACAGGGTAGCGCGGCCGCGCCCAACTACAAGCCAAACACAGCGCGGCCGCCCATAGCTCAGTCACAGAAAAAAAAATTGCTAAATTTTTAGAATTTCTAACTCAAGCATTTGGACAGTTAGAAGCCCACACTCAGTTTCCAACTATAGAATATATCACACTTAGCCATCACCTGATATACCATCGGATCATGAGGAGGCAAACGGAGATGACATTGCCACTTAGGGGAGTATTCTTTCACTTTTAATTACAATGAGGGCATTGTTTATTTTAAGTTTGGGGGTATTGGGTTGTAGTGAGTAGTAGTTGCATATAGTTAGTTGCATATAGTTTGATTGCATGTTTAAGTTGCATAGTAGGGGTATTTTAGTATCTTTGTAGTTAAATTTTACATAAAATTTTTTGTTTTTACCTTTCTTTTGTCTTGTTTACTTAGTATGTGTTTAGTTGCATAACATTGCATAATCCCAGGCTTTTAGTTAGTTGAATTCTAATTTGGCCAATGATGAAATAGAAATGTGATAGATTTTTGAACTCTGTTGATAACTTAAACTTAGTTATAATTTCATACATGATGTAATCTATGCATGTTGTTTAGATGTTACCGGGTAGCACGACAGTGTTCCTATTTGCTTGTTGGTTAAGATTAGCATGCTTGTCTGCTGAGAGGAAAATGTTATTTTTAATGATAGAAATGTATAGGAAGTGAGTAATGACTATGAAGACACTGAAACTCAAGTTTTGGGAACACATGGGTATGCTTGCTTTATAATAAAAAAAAAGAGAAAAAAATGAATAATTACCGTGGCTAGTCTTGTTTCGGGGCCTTTGTTACTTGAGTAAGTACGCCTAAGGGAATTGTCTCTACACCTAGCCCCCTAAGGTCTTAATGGTCTGGGAGTCGTTGGTTGAAAGCTCGCTAAGGGGTAGCACTGTTAGCCTAATGGAATGAGACATTGCACAGTAATGGGAAATATATATATATAAAAAAATCATCAATAAACACCGCAGAAAAGTGTGAAAATCGCCCTCGTGAGTAAAAACAAAGCAGAATAAACCCCTTTGTTGAACCTTAATTTGTATTGATGTGTTGGAGTAGGTGATGTCTCACTAGTATATGCAGTTCTTGATTTTAACTTCAATTTTCTGTCTTAAGCAATTTAGCATGTGGTATCTTCATCTTTGTCAAGCTTATCTGTGAACACATCACACACACACACATCATCTTTATAGTAGGTTAGGACTATCTGATTGTATGTCATTATGCCTTTAGCTTAGTTTGATGCTTTGTTCTTAGATCTTGATATCTCTTTGAGGCATATCTTATTAGAATTCTTAACATGGCTGGAAATCTTGGGATTCATTGTCAAAGTAGCGTAGCTTGCATAACATGTTGATTGCATTATGTTGCATTGGTTGAGGGTAAGCAATAGTTCAAGTGTGGGGGTATTTGATAAGTGGGTTTTATACCTACTTATTGGATATCAATTTACGAGAACTATGCCCATATCAAGTACATTTTAGTATGTTTTTAGTTACATTTCATGATATTTTGCATTGCATATAGTGAGAACTCCTTTGGTGTAAAATTGCAGGAAATGGCATGAGCTCAGCATTGGTAGATGGCAGGTGATCAAAGAAGGCACAACATGAGGATCGAGTGAACAAAAGAGCAAAAGTTGCATGTTAAAGCATCTGTAGCAGCATGACACAAAAGCAGAAGCAGCAGCAGAACCTGAGAATTCATACTGCAGAAGTCGCGCGGCTATACAGGCTTCAACACGCGCGCCCGCGAAAGCAACCGGACGGAGCCTACTTTACACACGCGCACCCGCACGATTATTACAAAGGGGACTCAAGCGCCCGCGCGCGACGTTGACTGCAGCTGCTGACTTTATTTTAAATTAGAAATTGGAAACTGAGGGGAGAGTTCAATTAGGGCTTATATATTAGACGTATTTCAGTATGTAAAGGTATTCCATCCCTTAGGGTATGAAGGAACTATTGTTGCTTTCTCTCTTTGATTTTCAATAATAGAGTAGAGTAGATTAATATAGATACTTTCTAGATTGGATTAGTTTGGAGACTTGAAACAATTGGGAAGCATTAGAAGATGCAATCTTGGATCAGGAGAACAAATTCCAATTCTCTAATCTTACTCTCTCTTTGATTCTTAATTGTATTTTATGTTGTGCCTTCAATAAGTGGCTGATAGCATTAATTCAATTATGATTTAAATTCTATTCTAAGATTGCAATGAAGTCTATGGATTAGTTTAATCTGATATATTTCATTGTTAGCCTTATTCATTACTATGGGTTTGTCTATTAAGATTCACGCTTACTTGCTTAACTGATTGGCCATAAATTTACTGTGATAATCTATATGGACTTGAGAAACAAAGTATGGGTTTAGATCTGATTTTATTAGCTTTTAATTGTATATTTTGGGATTAAACCCTAATTATTTGTAAATCACATAGACATATAGTGGTTTAGGTAATGTGGGTGTTCATGTGTATTCTATCAATTGTGAATTATATGTGATATGGGTATGGTACATTGAGAGATGGTTATACTTTACTTGTGTTCTCGACTACAAAACCGGTACAATTAGTTTGGCCTAACATGAAGTGTATGGTTTTGAATGAGTCAATAGATGAAATTTTGATCTCAGGTCTTCATTATCTAATATCACTTTAGGATTAGTTAGGTTATTTTAATTTCATTGTTTAAATATAAAAATCAAATCATTCGTTTAAATAAGACTGAAATGGTTATGGGCTAGTGCTTGGTGAACTTTATTAGTTAATTCTCTGTGGGAACGATACTTTACTTACTCGTTATTACTTGTTGACCGTGTACACTTGCACATCGGTAAAACGACCAACATCTCTAAATTTCCTTCATCTTCCTCTCTTTCTTTTGGAATATCATGGTTAGATTCATTAAATTTGATATGTATAGATTCTTTGATACACATCTTTTGCACATTATAAATGTGATATGCTCTACTATTTTGTGAGTAGCCAATGAATATTCCCTCATATGATCTAGCATCAAATTTGCCCAAGTTCCCACTAGTGTCAATAATAAAGTATTTAGATCCAAATACTTTGAAATAGCTTATATTAGGAAGTAGATTATTTAATAATTCATATGGTGTTTTCAAAATAATTGGACAGATTAACACTCTATTTGGTACATAACATGATGTGTTTACAGCTTCAGCCCAAAATTTCTTTGGAAGTTTACTTTCTTGAATTAGGGTTCTAGCTTTTTCTTGTAATGTCCGATTTTTCCTTTTTACCACTCCATTTTGTTGGGGAGTTCTGGGTGCTGAGAATTCATGAGTAATTCCTTTTTGATTACAAAACATAATAAAATCCTTTTTAAATTCAGTACCATGATCACTTCTAATTTTTATAAGTTTAAGACTATATTTTGTTTCCAAGTTTCTAATCAGTTTTTCAAATTCTTTAAATGCATCATCTTTTGTTCTAAGAAAGAGTACCCATATGTATCTAGAAAAGTCATCGACTATCACAAATGCGTAAAATTTACCATTTAAGCTAGCATGCCTTTCAGGTCCAAATAAATTGAGATGGAGTAATTGTAAGGGAGAAGAAGTTGATACCATGTTCTTGGCTGTGAATGAAGTTCTTACTTGTTTTCCAAGTTAACAAGCCTCGCATATACCTTTCTTCTCGAAATTCATTTTGGGTAATCCTTTCACTAGGTTCTTTGATTACAACTTTTTGATTAGGTCCATATGAACATGTCCCATCCTTCTATGCCATAGATTTGCTTCATCTTGAATAGTTGCAAGACATAATTCTTCCTCATGTTGCTTAAAATCAAGAGTATATATATTTCCTTCTCTTTGGGCAACTAAAGTAGCATTGTTAGTACCATGTGAAATTGTACATTTATCTTTTTCAAAATTTACTTGATGTGCATTATCCATTAATTGACTGACAGTGATAAGATTGAATTTTAGACCGTTAACAAGATGAACATTATTAATGTTAACCTTACCATTACCGATTTTACCTTTCCCGATTATTTCACATGACCGGTTACCACCGAACGTGACAGTTCCATGATTCTTTTTGACATTTAGTTCCACGAACTTAGATTTGTCACCTGTCATGTGGCGTCAACATCCACTGTCAATGATCTACTTTTGAGGTGACACTTTTGCCTTGAAACATACCTGTTTAAGAAAAATGCAATTTATCTAATTTTTGGTACCCATATATTTTTGGGTCTACTTGTGTTAGTTGAAATCAAATCCCTTTTCTTTATCCATATTGTTTTACTTCGATTGTTATTTTTCTTCTTTGAATAATTTATCTCTAGATGACCTTTAGTGCCACAATTTTTGCAAGTAGTGAAAGGTGTACAGTAATTTAATTTAAATGATGATTTAGATTTAATCATTTCAACTTCCTTTCTATGTACCAGATTATAACCAATTCCTTGTTTATCATAACTTGGTCTTTGTTTCCCTAACATGACATTTAAATTTTCTTCACCATGAACAAATTTAGCTAGAGACAGTTTTAGGAATTCTATTTCCTTTTGAAGTTCATTAGTTGGGGGTGTTTTATTACTAGATTCGTCACTAAAAGCATCAATGCATACATATCTCATTTTTATGTCGTTTGTCAATTTTTTAACTTCATTATTTAACTGTTTTAATTTGTTGAAGAGTATTTTATTGTAATTATCTAAGTAATCATTTTTCGCAGCTAATACTTTTTCTTCATTTGTATGTGTTATTTTCTCTAATTCCTTCTTTTCATCTGTTTGTGACTCAACTTCGCCCATTAGTGTGTTTACTAGATCTTTAAAGTACATATATTTTTTTTAGTTTTTCATTTTCTTGTTTCAAAATACTAATATCAAAAAAGATACTTCACTTGATTCACCTTCAAGTCCCATGAAGTATATTTGAGCCAGCTCATCATTTGCATTTATCTCCACATCATATGCTTCATCGTCACTCCATGTTAAAAAGGCTTTATTCTTTTTGAACTCATTATTGCCTTGGTTCCTTTTATTTTTGAGTTGGAAGAAGTCCTTCTTGAAATGGCCTGGTCGTCCGCATTCAAAACAAGTTTCTTCGGTTTGCTTAGCTTTGAATTGGTTTGAATTAAATGTATTCCTTCTTTTATTCTTTCTCTAAAGTAGTCCCTTGAGTCTCCTTGAGATCATAGCTATTTCATCATCCAAGTTGTTTTCAAGTTCTTCTTCAATTCCTGCATTTAGAGCTAGCACTTTCTTTCGAGGAACTTCTTCCTTGTCATCATATCTTTTTAATTGATGTTCATATTCTTCTAGTTCACCAAAGAGAGTTAACGTTTCTATGGAAGAAATATTGACAGAATCTTGAAGGGTAGTAATTTTAGATGCAAACCTTTTGGGTATATCCCGAAGTAACTTACGATTGATTTCACTTTGTGGAATTGACTTGTCAAGCAACTTCAAAGAATTTATAAGTACCAAAAATCATGCTTGAGCCATTTTGATTGTTTCGTCCCTTTCTAGTTTGAACATTTCGTAGTCATGCATGAGCATACTTCGTGACTTACCACTAGGGTATCCTATATCTCCTTTGATGTGTTGCATAAAGAGACTTTATCTATTTCGGATTGCACCATGCCACTATGAAGAGTGTTCATTGCTTTTGAATCATATGGAACCATGTATGTTTCGGTTGAGTCCATCTCGAGTAGAGTTTTTGGAGTGCCATCATCTTACCTTGGGATTACTGGTCCATTCTCTACCACCCACCATTCCCATGGGTCACGCTTATGATATATTCTCATTCAAAATTTCCAGAAATTATAGTTCTTTGTTCCAAAGATTAATGGAGGTCGGTTTGTTGATTGACCTTCGTGATGAGCGTTTCCAAGTTGTGCCATGTCAGAATCATTCCCTATAAGTCACCTTTAAGACCAAGATAAGTAGAGCCAAGCTCTGATACCAAATGAAATTTAAGTAGGTACACATAGAAGGGGGGTTGAATAACTGTAGGGACAAACTATGTCCAACTTTTGATTAACTAAAAAATTCCTTTGGATATTAAACGCAGCAAGATGGATTCTATATCTTTGTAATTTAAAATATGAAAACAAGATATTGAATTAATGTATCAGTTTCAAAAAATATAATTCTGAGAATTAACTTTTTCTAAAGTTGATTATGATAAACCAATTTTCTGAATTAGTTTAGTGATATGAATGGATATAAAATGCAGGCTGTTGTATAGTTAGCATAATAATAAAACACAAAATGCAATCACGTAAACACCGAAATTTTTATGTGGTTCAACTACTACCCTCTAGAATAGTAGCCTAATCCACGTTCAATACCAACTCGTATTGGAGACTCACTCTTATTAAACTTTTCCAATTACAATACAACTTCCAACAATTTGAACACCTTTGTTCCTTGTGCACCTATGCACTCTTAAGCACCTATGCTTTCTTCAAACTTGATTGTAATAATGCAGTAACCCAAACCGGATTACACTTTAGAGAATATTGATTTGTATAAGAAAATATAAGATACACAATAGAGGTCTAATGATCAAGCAACGTATCTATTACCAATGCAAGGCTCTAGTATGTAATGATATGCAAGAAAAGTATTACTAGAATATTTTCTACAAGACCACCTTAGCCGTAGCTCTTTCTTAGTGCAATCAATTATAATCAGGAAGAAAAACTGTTACGTAGCTTGTATGCGTTGTGATATCAGTATGTGTTTTTCTTACCTTTCTTTATTAATGGACTCAGTTCTTTTATAGGCAACTAAAAAGTACTACCATTGCTAAGACCCACTACAGTGATATGACCATTTAAAACGTATTGCATAAATCTTGCAATTTCCACGTCAATCATGATATGCTCAGTTCGTTTTACATCACCGAGAAATTCTATTTTCCTCATGATTTGAGAGATCACGCTATCAGTGATTTTAAGCCAGTTGATTTTCATCACGTGGAAGATAGTACCTCTTACAGCTTTCCATTATACCATTCACTTAAATGCTGGAAGTCAATATACTTGTTACCATAAATTATTTGCTGACCGGTTTCCATATAACTTACCATATAATGGGCTGGTGGGAATAACCAATAGATTCCTTAGATCATGGAGCAATATTATGATGCATGACTCATGCTATCCCATATTTGTTTTTACCGTAAATTAGAATGATGGAAATAAACAATGCATAATTCATGGTATTTTATTTAATTAACTATTTACCCCAAACTACCATATATATTGTTTAACAGGATTTGATTCCTTAAGTTATGGTGAATGAATTTCGACCATGCATATCATGAGCTTAGTGTATTAGTATGTAGCACCGAATATGTGAGCACAATTATATATGTAATGCACATGTCCTAGAGCCTTATATTGGAAAGTAATAAATGCTAATATCTTACATATTTTTCCTAGGACTCAATTTGTCTTTCCTTCTTCAAAGATTCCTTGTCTTTGTAATTTCCTCCTTGATGTTCCTGTAATGACATATCTTTCCCTGAAATTTTATAGAGCATGATTAGAGGAATAATATGGTCATCATTAAAACATGGAGTATGACATAAGTCTACAGTTGATTCTCCCAATATTTCTGCTATTGTGACCCCACATTCTGCAGAGTATTTAGAGCATAGTCTGCATCTGATGACATTTGAGAGAGATCAGGCAAGAGACTTGATTTTCATAGCTCTTGATGGTAGAGATGTCGCTCTAGTTGAGAGAGATGATGCTTTAGCTCTTAGAGACACCGTTGTTGTTGAGCGGGACGTGGCTAGATCATCTAGAGATGCATTTGTCATTGAGTGGGATGGTACTATATCTGCCCGAGATGCCGCTATTACAGACAATACTGCATTGAAGTCTTATACTGCTGATATCATTGCAAAGATGAGCACATTTATTGATGAGCATAGCGTCACCATGCAGATGGATGTGGATCTCTTGGCTCGTGTATACACCATTGGGCAGGAGCTCATTGAGTTACCCCCTTTTACTGAGAGGGATGCCATGTTGGATTTGATAGCATGCTTATCCATGGGTTTGTAGATCAGCTTTGATTTTCCTACACAGACTAGCTTTCCCATTTTTTTCATGTACAGTACATATTGTATTTATCAAACAGTATTATATGGCAGGGAAATATATTTTGATTCACTTCCCTTTTAGTTATGCCTTGTTACTTGCTTGATAGTTGCCTATTTCTCTAAGGCTTGTGATCTTGATGTATTCTGAACTACCCTTTGATGGGTGGACATTAAGATATCTCAAGATCTTTCAGAATGGATCGTTGATCTGTGTATCCCCTACCCTTCGGTGTCTTGGGACTAGTTTTTATATGTAGTTATGGAAAGGATTGTGGCTTTCCTCTCTGAGGTTGACCGCCCCACAGATGGTAGCCGGTACTCCATTGTATTGGGGAGCCCTGGTAGTTCCATCTCTTATAGATTGGTGTTTCTCTTTGAGGATTCAACCGCAACTTAGATGGTTGCCGATTCTCCCATTTATGTGGGGAGACCAGGTAGTCCCATTCCTTTGGTGTAAGTCGATGACGTGTGGTTTGAAAGATGATCCCAATACCATTTGACAAGTTTTTTGTGTTTTGATAGGGGGTGAGACCGAACCATGAATGGCTGCCTACGTTCTCCCATTGAGAAGGAGGAGATCAGGTCTATGTAATTTGAACCTAGTGTGAAAAGGTTCAAAGTTTAAAGTGGTGAAAATGGTGTAGAAATGTTTTTTTTCTGTAGTTAGACCGGACCATAAAAATGGCTGCCTACGTACTCCCGTGTATTGGGGAGATCAGTTCTGCGTAGTTTGCCCCTGGTGGGACAGACTGCAGATGTGAAAAGTTTTATCCCTAGTGGGACAAACTGAAAGTGTGAAATGTTTGATCCCTGATGGAACAAACTGAAGGTGTGAAATGTTTATCCTGAGTGGGACACACTAAAGATATGAAATGTTGGATCCTTGGTGGGACAAACTAAAGGTGTGAAAGTGTTTATCCCGAATGGGACAAACTGAAGGGTGTGAATTATATGTAGTGAGAAAGGTTTTGAAAACTTGAATTGATTGCGGATCTAGTGATCCAAAATCAGGATGCTGGTTTGCAGGTAACTTCAGACATAGTACCGTTTCACGGTGTCCGAGTTAATGAGTTAGGAAAATTCATCGCCATCCATCTCTTATATCACTAGATCAACATAAAAACAACAGATGCACAAGATTCAAGCCGGTCAAACTAGGGGTCAAGAAACGGTTCTTGAATTTTCTGGGTTTTTCTAGAAGTTCTTAAGGCTGATCAGTCAACGTAGTTTGACCAGGTATAACTTTGATTCTACTGTTATTATGGGTGATCTAATAGCATGACTTTACAGTTTATATACCAATCTACAACCTTAAATCAATAACATGACCAACAACATAAAACACTGTAAGAATCAAGCCCTTCAAAACATTGTCAGAATTTTCTGGGCAAAATTGGGCTGCCCATAAACTCATTTCATGAGCGGTCAACGGCCTTTGACTGCTTATTACTTTCGATCTACACATGATCTGGACTTGATTCAAACTCTAGATCAAAGTCCTTACAACATACTACAATTAAAATCTCTTAAAACACATAAACAATTAATAAGAAATTATCTAGAGGCCCTGACATTAGGCTGTCAGGCCTTATTTTTCAACTTTTCCAGATTTGAATTTTTTTTAATTTTGAGCATCTAAATGATATGGATCTGAGTTTTGACAACCCAGATTATCAAATTACACTCTAATACACAACTCTAACTAACAACTAACATCAAAACACAAGATTTAAGGATTTCAAAATTTTAGGGTTCTTATACCTTTGAGGCTGATCCTTGATGATCTGATATTTGATAGTTATGGACTGATCATGGCTTATCTTATCCCACTCTTTCACTCTACAGTCCCGAAATTCTAGAAAGAGAAGGTCTTGGTTCAAATGAAAATTAAAGTAGACACTTTCTCTCTCTTAATCTATTCATTTGATGACCTGTTGCTATGATCTACAAAAAATTCAGCTTGTTGGCTATTATTTAAGTCACATGGTTATTATCTAGTGATTTACCAACTCTATATTTGGCAAGATCTACACTCAACTTACTAAATAATGCAAAAGGGTAAAATGGTCTTTTAGCATTTAATTTTAATGGTATTTTTGTCAATTGCCCTAACTCTTAGGGTTTAGGGTTTGAAACCCTTGAGGTTTAAGGTTTGGAAATCCTTAGGGTTTGAACCCTTTAGGTTTGCAATTTAGTTTCTAGCATTTCCGAATTTCGGTTTTCAAAATAGAAAATTAATATTTCAAAATTAGAATTAGAATTTTCAAATTATATTAAAATTTCTTAATCATTATTTAAATCTTGCTAATTAGGATTAGTATTTCCTAATTAAAATTGCTAATTTAGCAATTAGGGTCAAAATTGGTCATTAGGGTTTACAACCCAAAAATTAGAGTTTTTAATAGAAAAATAATTTTCTAATTTAGAAATTAGATTTCGTAATTAGATTAGGGTTTTCTAATTAATTATAACTTGAAAATTAGGATTAATATTTCCTAATTAACATTAAAACTATTTAATTAATAATTAGGTTTTTCCAAATTATAAATTAAGGTTTCTAATAATTAGGGTTTCTAATTATTAGGGTTTCGAGTAAATCTTTAGGGTTTTCCCTAATTAAGTTATATTTAATAACGTTAAACCTTATACATAGCATTTGTATTCCCAAACTAGGGTTTCATACACCGAATTAGGGTTTTGGATTCCCGAAACTAAAATTAAAGTTTTCCAACCCGGTTTGTAGGGTTTCTTGTTAATTGCTAGGGTTTTCTAACCAAACGTTAACGTTCTTAATATATACCTAGGGTTTATTACAGATATCGTTTATCTGGTCAACCTTTGACCCTTAATCATATATTGTACGCATACATAACCATATACACAGAACATATTCACATATACACTTAATCCTGAATAATTCACCTAAATCCTTCACAGAATTTTGAAATCCTCAAAAATCATTCTTAAAAACATCAAACGCATATGCTTATTTTCTGTCTAGGTTCTAATATTGAACCTTAAATCATTTAATTAAAATTTTAAAAAATTTCTAAATTCTCGGGTTGTCACATTCACCCCTTATTATAAAAACTTCGTCCCCGAAATTTACCTTACACCTTACACAATACACCATACACCATACACCGTTCATTATCATCATCAAATGCTACCCAATACACCTCTTACAAGTGTAAAAATTTTGAAAATGTGCATAGGGGTTTTACAGACTACACCGAATCATGGGCAGCGTACACCGAATCAGTGAGATATATTGCATCAAAGTATTGTTAGATACTGTTCTTCATTTTTTGGGTTACGCAGAAATGAAGAACAGCTCAAGGTGTCACTTTTGGAGCTTTGTAACTTGTATTATGTAACTTGTTTGGGTGAAATATTGGTTCAATATTATAGCATACATGTTAGAGTACAATAACATATCACTAGATCAACATAAAAACAACATATGCACAAGATTCAAGCCGGTCAAACTAGGGGTCAAGAAACGGTTCTTCAATTTTCTGGGTTTTCTAGAAAGTTCTTAAGGCAGATCGGTCAACGTAGTTTGACCAGGTATAACTTTGATTCTACTGTTATTATGGGTGATCTAATAGCATGACTTTACAGTTCATATACCAATCTACAACCTTAAATCAATAACATGACCAACAACATAAAACACTACAAGAATCAAGCCCTGCAAAACGTACATTGTCAGAATTTTCTGGGCAAAACTGGGCAGCCCAGAAACTCATTTCGTGAGCGGTCAACGACCTTTGACTGCTTATACCTTTCGATCTACACATGATCTGGACTTGATTCAAGTTTCAGATCAAAGTCCTGACACCATACTACAATTAAAAACTCTTCAAAAAACATAAATAATTAACAAGAAATGATCTAGAGGCCCTGACATTAGGCTGTCAGGCCTTATTTTTCAACTGTTTCATATTTGATAAATCTTTAATTTCGAGCATCTAAATGATATGGATCTGATTTTTGACAATCCAGATCATCAAATGACACTCTAATACACAACTCTAACCAACAACTAACATCAAAACACAAGATTTAAGGATTTCAAAATTTTAGGGTTCTTATACCTTTGAGGCTTTGATTCTGATTATGGTCCTTGATGATCTGATATTTGTTAGTTATGGACTGATCATGGCTTATCTTATCTCACTCTCTCACTCTACATTCCTGAAATTCTAGAGAGAGAAGGTCTTGGTTCAAATGAAAATTAAAGTAGCCACTTTCTCTCCCTTAATCTATTTATTTGATGACATGTCGCTATGATCTTCAAAAAATTCGGCTGGTTGGCTATTTTTTAAGTCACATGGCTGATATCTAGTGGTTTACCAACTCTATATTTTGCAAGATCTACACTCAACTTACTAAATAATGCAAAAAGGGTAAAATGGTCTTTTAGCATTTAAGTTTAATGTCATTTTTGCCAATTGCCCTAACCCTTAGGGTTTAGGGTTTGAAACCCTTAGGGTTTAGGGTTTGAACCCTTTAGGTTTGCAATTTAGTTTCTAACATTTCTGAATTTCGGTTTTCAAAATAGAAAATTAATATTTCTAAATTATAATTAGAATTTTCTAATTATATTAAAATTTCTTAATAATAATTTAAATCTTGCTAATTAGGATTAGTGTTTCCTAATAAAAATTGCTACTTTAGCAATTAGGGTCAAAATTGGTTATTAGGGTTTACAACCCAAAAATTATGGTTTTTAATAGAAAAATAATTTTCTAATTTATAAATTAGATTTCGTAATTAGTTTAGGGTTTTCTAATTAATTATAACTTGAAAATTATGATTAATATTTCCTAATTAACATTAAAACTATTTAATTAACAATTAGGTTTTACCTAATTATAACCAGGGTTTCTAATTATTAGGGTTTCGAGTAAATCTTTAGGATTTTCCCTAATTAAGTTATATTTAATAACGTTAAACCATATACATAGCATTTGTATTCCTAAACTAGGGTTTCATACACCGAATTAGGGTTTTAGATTCCCGGGATTGAAATTAGGGTTTCCAGAACTGGTTTTTAGGATTTCTTGTTAATTGCTAGGGTTTTCTAACTGAACGTTGACATTCTTAATATATATCTAGGGTTTGTTACAGATATCATTTATCTGGTCAACCCTTGACCCTTAACCACATACTGTACGCATACACAACCATATACACAGAACTTATTCACATATACACTTAATCCTGAATAATTCACCTAAATCCTTCACGGAATTTTGAAATCCTCAAAATTCCTTCTTAAAAATATCAAACGCATACACTTATTTTCTACCAAGGTTCTAATATTGAACCTTAAATCAATTAATTAAGATTTTAATTTTTTTTTAAATTCTCGGGTTGTCACACTTAAGATGTTTTGAATTTATTATAATCTATCGAAGTATTGTCAATGTTTTACCAAACTATATTGGTGTGGTTTTCAAATGAAGACTGAGTATGCTAAAATGTTTTGTCGTCAAACGACAGGCACGTGAGGTTGCCACAACTTAAATGTACATACGTTTAAAGAATGTAGTGTTGATCAAAATAGATTACTATAGGTTGATCACCTAGACATGCTCGTAAGATATGCCGGACTTACGGACTTAGTGTCGAGTTGTCCTTTTCAAAGGAAGTATGAAATGCTCATGGTCTTGGATCGGAACTGATGTTTTACTGAATATTGTCATTGTAAAACGTTTTGAAAGAAAAGAAGTGCTATTTTGAATTATCGATAGTACTTCATAACTATTGTTCAGTTATTGAAGATGTATGATTCATATGTCTCAAGCATGCTATTTAATTGGAATTGTTGTACTTGATGAGCTTGTTATGCTCACTCTTGCTTGAACCATATGAATGCAACTAAGACCGAACGAATCGAAGGATCCGGTAAAGATAAGGGAAAGGCTAAGGCAGACCGTTGATCTGTCTATGTAATAGTATAGGTTCAATGTTGTAATGTATTTGATAATTATGATAAAGAACTTATGTATTGGTTATAAAGAACCTGGGAAGGGAATATTGTTTTGGAATATATATATATATATATATATATATATATATATATATATATATATAAGACATATTCGTTCTTTTGAGGCATTTCAACTGAATGTATGTGTGAACTGTAGCACCGTATAGCACCATATGCCGGGTTGGAAGATACCCGAATTTGGGGGCGTCACAGGTTGGTATCAAAGTTTTATGTTATAAAGCTTAAGGGGGAATTTGAACCTTAAGAAGAGTCAAAGAAATAAAAGATGGAAATTAACCCTATAAAAATGCATTATGTATGTTATGTGTTTTTATTATTCTATTGACGTGTACTAATCAAACTATTTGTTTTGTTGTAGATGTCAGGAGGAAATGAAGTGTATAGGGATATACATGTACTCAGTGAAGGGTCGGTGAACCAAGTAGAGATTATATGGAATCCTATAGCAGCAAAGCCTGAAGTGGTGATAGTTGAGTCTGGAGACTCAAAGAGCCTAGACCTGATGGCCATGTTCGATGGCATGGCTGAAGAAGAGGTGGAAGTGGTGTCTTTTAACTCCATAGCACATGAGGAAGAGATTACTCCAGGAGAGTCAATGGGAGAAATTTTTATGGCCGTATTAGATAGAAAGATCCAGTATTATAAGGAGGTAAAGGAGTTGAAGAACTCCATGTTGTCTTGGAGGATAAGACAGATGTGGAGTCGATGTGGGAGTAGGAACATGACGAGAGAGTTTTAGCCAAGGACAAGGTCCACAAGCTAAAACAAGAGGTCTTTGAGCTCAGGTAGGAGCTAAAGACCAAGAAACAGAAGATAGGGAGGATGTACTATATTCATAGGAGTTCTCATAAGGATTTCCAGCAGTAGGTAGCTGGGTATCCCGTAGAGGTTGGGCAGACTCGGCATACTATCAGCCGTGATGTTATCACCTGTTTTGCCACCGCAGATTTTAATAATGTCTTACGGCAAATGTAATCTAGTAGTAGCTAGAGTAGATTTTAATAATGCCTTACGGCAAATGTAATCTAGTAGTGACGTAAAACCCTCTTTTGTATATCAAATGGTAGTCTTTTGTAAATCCCAATTTTTAAAAAGCAATTGCGGGATAGTAATGTAAGCAGCTGAGGCTGTGTAATGTAACCGATGTAGTATTATACTACAATGAATGAATCAATATAAGCCTTTTTTGAAACTTATTGAGTAATGAATGTGGAAGTTATTGTTTAATCTTGAATAATAACTAACTAACAGGAAGCGAATAATAACGTAATGTGTTGTCTATTGTAACAGCAAAATGCCTCCAAGAAGGAGACAACGTAATCAAGACGCTAATGAAAATCAAGCGGAGGGAGGTCCGGTAAACCCAATGCAGGAATTTGTTAACGTATTAACAACAGTGTTCAATAGAAATGGGGTTAATATCCCCGTAAATCCTAGAGTTGTACGAGCTACTACGTTTAAGGATTTCAAGAGTGTGGGTCCACCGAAGTTCAAAGGAACTACGGACCCTATAGAAGCCCAGACTTGGGTGAAAGAAATCGAGAAGGCATTTGTTATTGCAAATGTCGATGAGGGCCAGAAGGTTGCTTTTGTAACCTACATGATGAAGGGAGAGGCCAACGTTTGCTGGGATGCCAACCAGTCTAGGGCTGGTATCAAGAATATAATGTGGGTAAGGTTCAAGGAGATTTTCTTTGAGAACTATTTTCCCACGAGTATGCAGGGGAGGATGGAAATGCGGTTTCTTGATTTAAAACAAAGGGAAATGACGGTTCCCCAATACGCTACCAAGTTTAATGAATTGGCGAGGTTTGCTCCACACCAAGTGGACATTGAGGTTAGAAAAGCTCGACGGTTCGAGCAGGGGTTGAAACCCTGGCTCTATAACCAAATATCTGTGTTCCAGAGTACTTCCTTTGGGACCATACTAAAGAAGGCGATAATCGCCAAAGGTGGAAGCGAGGCTTTGAGCCAGTACCACAAGGATAAGAAGAATAAGGGAAAAGTTGATGGGGGAGTAAAGATAGAAGGAGCCAGCGGGAGTGGCGAAGGACAGAAACAGAAAGGGTTTAACTCTGGGAATATCGGAGTGAAGCAAGTAGATCCGAAGAGAAGGATGGAGGCCTGCAAGACCTGCGGGAAGACTCACTTAGGAGTCTGTCTCAAGGGGAAGGTCGTATGCTATAATTGTGGACATGAGGGGCACATTTTGCCTAACTGTCCAAGTCCGAAGAAGAATCACGGATGCTTTGTGTGACACCCCCAAATTCGGGTTACCTGACTCCCGAGTTTGGTGCTCACGATCCATAATACACATAACATCTAACTACCCATTTAATTATGAATAGAAAATTACACCACATTAATTGATATAGTTAATACATTCGTCTCAGGCTATCTAACTTTTATTTTACAAAATACCCTTTAGATATATAAAGGGTTTACAAATACAACATAATAATAATGTTATCCATAGCTATTACAGCATAGCACCTTTGCCTTTGTTCTTCACAGCACCTCCACTCACTTCGTCCCTAGCTGAAATGTTTTATTTAGCAAGGGTGAGCAACAAATTTGCCCCGCAAGTTAAGATATACAATGAATGTATAAGAATCAGAACAATAGACTATCTATTTCGATAGAATGACACCAAAGTTCAGGGAACTTTGAAATAGCTGAACAATTTATTCTTCTCTAACCAATCTTCTCGCAACCTATGCGACATATTAACGAAAGGACACAATGTTTTCAAAGTTTCTACGATATTCTATTGAATATTAATTTAGAAATACTCTACAGAGTTTATAATAAATGATCTTACAAGATCTTGAAATTCTCTTCTCGAGTAACTATCAAAGATTTACTCTGATATACCCAAATAACATAATGGAAATATTCTCCAGAGTTTATGCTGAGTGATCACAAAGGATCTAGAACTTCTCTTCTCGAGTAACTATCAAAAATTTATTTTGATATACCCAAGTGTATCAGATAACCATAAAAATTAAATCATACCCCTATGAAAGTATATAAAGTGATGAGCTTTAGTATACACTTTATTATGCATAATATTCAAACGCGCGCAAAGACCAAATATACGACCAAATATGTTCCATTTATATAAAAGGTTGTTCTTCTTAGTCTTTGAATCAGAATTTGATTTAACAACAAAATATAATGATTTCAATATCTAATCACTTCTCTTCTCTTCTCTTCTTAAACCTATCAACTTTTCTTTTTCGATCTAGCCGAAATAATTGGCATCGATCTATCAATAATAATTTAATTCTCTTCTCTTCTCTTCTCGAACCTATCAAGTTCTAACAAATATTCGTCTAGCCAGAACAATTAGCTAAGACATTTCTCAATACGTTTCAACAATAGACATGAATTATCTGTACTATTAATAATAGATTATATGTACTATTAATAATAGCTTCTACGGATGTAAGTATCCAACAAAAATTATTCTCTAAGTATATTCTCAGAATCACTAATTTAATTTGAATTAATAAAAATGCACTAAATGCAAATAATCAACAATAAATTCTTGGACGTGGTCTAATCAACAATAATTAACCACCATAGTATTTATACATTTATAACTCAAGGTTGAGTTAGGAAACTTGCATTCCGCGTTGATTACTGCTACCCAATATACTTATATGCGTTCACAAGACCTATAATCACAATATCAGTCTTACAATTAGCACAATAATTCACAACATGTATCACTGTAATTTATAGTCAATCATTCTCTTAGACACATTACCACCTAACCACATCAGTATTTATAACCTATATAAATACTCATCAAGTCTAACTAGTTCAGTCTGGTTGGACTTCAATCCATTCTCGGTGTACTGGTCACCCTATTCGACAATTAACACTTATATTGTCAACTAAACTTAGTCTCAAAGCTTCAATATTATTTTAGATAAGTTAAATATCGTTCATAATATTTTTCAAAAGCTTTTAATAATTTTCTAACAATTATTATAATTTATAATAATTTTTCAAATACAGGAATAATTTTTAAATGATTTAAATATCAAATAATCTCATCATCATTAAAATTTAATAATATTAAAATATTAATGACATACTTGTCAAAATATTAAAGTTATTATTAATAACTTAAAATATTTTTAAATCATCAATATTCTACTTAAATAATTTTTAAAATAATTAAAATCATTTTTAAACCATCACCATTAATATTTAAATATAAATGAATTTATCATCAAAATATTAAAAGTCATTAATTATAACTTAAAATATTTTTAAATCACTTTTCTCATTTTTAAATGATTTTTAAATCAATAAAACTATTTTTAACTCATTTATTTAATATAATAATTAAATAACTCAAATATCATTAATATTAATTTATTAATGAAAATTCTCCAAAAATATTAAAAGTTACCTTTTATAACTCAAAATATTTTTAAATATTTTATTTTTATTTAAAATGATTTTTATAATATTAAAATCATTTTTCTCTAATTTATGTAATACACTAATTAAATAAATTAAATATCATTAATATTCAAATAATTATAAATATTAATGAAAAATATCTCAACTTATCAAAAGTTAATTTTCATAATTTAAAATAATTTTTTAAAACTATTTTTGTAATTTTTAGAATTTATTTTCTCTTTTTAATCAATTTTCAGAAAAATCAGAAATTAAAATTAATAAAACCGTCGCTATAGGCTATAGCGACAGTAACCATCGTTGTTGGTATTCTTGAGCTCAAGAACACTGACAGCCCAGTTAGCAAGGGTCCAGGTTTGACTCGATTTGATTCTTAACTCAGGCATGATCTAGGCTAACTAGAACATTGATATTGTAGTAGGAATATAACACTACAATTATCAATCCTTATCTTGGTTATAAAACATCTCAACAAAGGAGATCTGAGCCTCTAAACTTGCTGTTAGACACCATCTAGGTTTTCTGGGTTACCCAAAAACCTAGATAATTTCGACTAGGTACTTTCTAGTCTATTTAATCCGGTGTTCTACTCATCAAACAGGTGTGTTATTGGTTCATACATCTATTACTTATGTTAAGGAACAACTTCATAACACTATTTCAGTCCAACTATAACATAATCAACAGATATGATTCAGTCAAACCTTGTCAGAAGGCCTCTTCTTACGGTTTCTGGAAATTCCAGAAAATCAAGGTCATGGTCGAATGGCCTAGTTTGACCATCTCCTACACTCGCTCTGTTGGTTGTTTTAGAGCTATAAGGGTATGGATCTATTGTCCATAAGACATACTACAAGCTAGTTACAACAACATCAACATATCAAATAACATCTGCCAGATCAAGGCGTTGTAAAACGTTGTCAGACCCTGTTTATGAGTTTCTGGGTTACCTAGAAACTCCATGGTCATACTCGGTCAACTCACTTTGACCAATAATAACATGAAATCTGGACATGGAATGTGTGACAATCCCAAAACAGGTCCATTCCATCCAACCCATTCTGAGTCGTCAAATACATGGTACAGAAAACAACTACAACTTTATTACAACAATTGTCGTGCAAAATACAACAACACATATGCTGTAAGTTTGGATACAAATATATACCAAATGTGACTCATGTCCTAACCGTAGACAGCACGTCACAACGACACCTTACATAAAGGTATAGTCAAAAACTGTTTTAGAAATTAGAATCTTTGGGAAGTGCTCAAGGAAACCTTCGTACATGGGAGGCCATGCGTCTAGGTTATGATAGATATCATATGGCCACAGAATTATCCTTGGTTGACCCCATAGACCCCAAAGAAAAACAAGAAGATTACTATCATATTCTTCCCAATGGTGAGTCTTCTCTTGACTTATCATTATCTCCACTGTCTCTAATTGTGAATTATACTTCAAACAAACACCAAGATTATATAGGTAGTGCTCGTAGATATACTCAGCAAGTGGATGAGCACAACCCTGTCTTATGATGACACGAGGTTGTATGTCATTAGACATCTTGTATGATAGTGACAAAACACCCTTCTAACGTTGGGTTCGCCTCACCCTAGATGATTCACCAAATATAACTACTAAATGATGACCATCGTTCTATTCCCCTGTTACCCCTGCTCGACCCAGCTACACTCTTATTACCTGAAAGGAATTGTAAAACAAAAGGGTGAGCACAACTAGCCCAGTAAAGAATATTATGACTAAAGATAAATAAATTATCAATAGTCTTCATCAGTAATAAATCAGAGATTTAGAACATATGGTAGATGATAAAAATTTCAACCATAGTTGCAGCGGAACGAGCAATCCATTAGAATAGTCAAATAGACTATAAAGTCTATTATCTTCTCCACGTTAAAAGTCCACCAACAATGTTTTATCCCTGTAACATCAATCAACAATTCATGTCCACAATCACATGAATAACTCATAATCGTAATTGTAGTTCTAAATTCCTTTTCTCATCCAGGACAAAGATAATTTTCATCACCTATCTTTACATGAAACATCAAAGATCATGGTTACACCAAATCACATTTCCTGTTCATAATCATACTAATAACTTCATCTTTGCACTACGGCCAAAGATATTCATTTGTATCACCAGTTGGTCATGTTCATCTCAACATCTGTTTATCTTTGCACTACTGGCCAAAGATATTCAACAACATGTCATCTTTGCACTACTGGCCAAAGATATTCATCAACAATTCATCTTTGCACTGCAGGCCAAAGATATTAATATCTCAAAGAAATATATAATCATTTCAGAATTTATATAAACAATAATTATAACCATGTTGATCAATTCACCTTTGCACTTAAGCTAAAGATATTCACTTATAAATTCAATGGTCATGATCATACCAGTCAACAATTCAACTTTGCACTACTGGCCAAAGAGAACCCATAGTCATGATCATACCAGAAATCTACCAATCTTTACACTCAAGTCAAAGAGAAATATCATCATTAGGGTTATAAAAATGTTATATATGATAATAAAATCAATATAATCAACATATATATTTAATCTTAAGAGTAATATTCATAAACCAACTATAATTTGGTCAGAAAAAGAAACCAATGTTGTCGTAAATAGTAACTCGTGAATAGTAACTCATAAATAGTAAACTCGATACAAAAAAGTAGAAATTCCACAATAAAATACATACCAATATTTCGGTATAATGATATTGAAAAAATAATATTTCTTAAGCTTATAAACAATTTATTTTAATTGTTTACACTTTACTAAATAATGCATTTAATCATCCTAAAATGCCAAACTCATAAGATTTTATCACCAATAACCAAAACCCTCATAAAAATCTGCATATACCTCATATAGGATTCTCAAGCCATAAAATCATATTTTCCAATTTTCTTCCTTCACATAACATATTTAATTCCTTTATTCATAACTAGACCATTTTCATGAAAAATACCAAATCAGTTCCAAAAATATTTCTTTTCTGGGATTTAGCAGAATATAGTCCCATATTGAACATATATTTTTTCCGGAATTTTTAAAATACATTTACTATTTTTCATATGGCCAAAATTGCCAAATATTTAGACATTTATCATAAATTGTACTTTTATCCAAAAATTCTGAAATTTACAGAGTATACTAATATTATATAGATGTAATCCCAATAAAAAAATTCATCAATTTTGGAGTTAACCACAAGGAGTTATAAGCGGTTACTTTTAAAATAGTCTTTCCCCGTAAAATTTATAACTCTTAATCTATACATCTAAAAATCACCATTTTTGGACACAATCAAGAAAACTCATCAAAATATCATTTCAAATTTTTTCAAAATTTTTGAAGGTCAGAAAAATTACGAAACTGGAAAATATAGCAACCCTTAAAATCCCTTACTATCCCTTACTATCCCTTACCTCAAAAGAGCAGTACTTCTGATCGGTATAAGGCTGAAGAAAACTTGCACTGATGAATAGAAACTCACAAAGTATCTAAATACTCACAAAATACACTCAATAATCTAGAGAGAGAAAGAGAGAAAACTTATGAATTCTGGTGTGATTTTCAATTCTAACTTAGCTATCTATTTATAGGAAAATGTTAGCACGCCGAAGCAGACTTAACCTGTAACCTGATGGCTTTACCTGCTACTATTCCCACACACCACATTTGAATAAAAATCTCAGCACATTTCTTCACCAACCAAGAGTGGGGCCCACCAATTCTAGAATTTTCCACCAAAATGATTAACTCCGAAAATTCAACAATTTCTGAACCAGACATCTCGTAAAATATACGCTCATTTTTAACGGTTCAAAATTTGTGGACATATACTCAACTTATATATGTATAACATATCCAAAAATTACCACGATCCAACGGTCGGATTAAAAATTATAACCCCCACAAAATATCTCAAAAACCCTAATTTGATTTTCAATACCTCCGTTCCGACAAAAATACAGATAAAATACCTCAACATTAACTCCTTCATTTTTAACCACAAAAATATATCCCTCATTTATATCCACATAAAATAAATATTTCCTTCTCATATGAATCAATAATTAATTATTCACAGATAATATTACAGAATCACATTTATGACAACCAGGTCGTTCCTAGGAAAGAGGGGGCTTTCTAATAAGGATTTATCCTTATTGGCGCGCAATTAGGTGACCAAACCTCTCCTTAGACAGAACTTTCTAGACATTGCCAATAATGTTATCTAATAATATTATTCAAATAATATGAATTATTGATCTGATAATGGGAAATACTATGCAGTGACAATTATTGAACAACAATAATATAAAATTTCAACATAGCAATTATTGAATCAATAAAATAAAATATTGAACAATAATTACTGTAACAATTATTGAGTAGTGCCTTCTTACGTAAGAATCAATAATTTCAAAAATACTGTGCAATACCGTGTGCTACTGTGCAATAACGCGTATTACTGTATTTTAACCACCGAGTATTTCAATAGTATTAACGGTAACAACTACGCCGTTATTTGTAAAAACTCAAATTTGTCATTTTCTTCATCCGACAGTTATTCGTTATGGGGCCCACAAATAGCTGCGCCGTCGTACGAATATTCCCCGACAGGAAGAATATTCCACGACCAAACGAATATTCACCGATAATACTGATTATTTTATAACCACTTGCTTATTTTGAAAAAAAAATTCACATTTCACCCATAACTTTAAACTTTTATCAATTTAACCATTTACTAAATAGTAATTATAAGAAAAATTGAATACTTTTATTTCATAAAATTCGGGGTCTTACAGAATGGCTATGATTCAACTTCCAGATTACAGTCCTCATGTCAGACTATGGATCTAACACTTAAAATAAACACAAATCATTAACAAGGAAAGATCTGTGGACTCTGACATATGCTTGTCACACCATTTTCTAGGGTTCGTGGACAGTTTTTGAAAACTTCATTTTAAGGCCTTTTGATGCTATAGATCTATGATGAATCATCATAGATCATCATAAAACATATTTTAGTACATAGATAAACACATAAACAAGAATTTATCTTAAGCATACAAAATCAAACTATGAGTTAAGGTTTTACCTTCTCTTGTCTAATCTTTGATTCTAGCTCTTCTCCAGTTATCTTGAGGATCTAAGGGCGTGGTTAGTGACTGAAACACTTAGCAATTTCGGAGGTTTGGAGAGAAAAGAGGTTTATTGAGAGTTAGAGAGAAAATCATGTGCAATTTTGGTAAACTTTCTCTCTCCTAAATCACTTATAACTTAGATGCAATGAATCCAAGTGTGCAATGTGGAAAGATATGGATCAGATTTAGCTAAGTTTCCAACACATGGGCTCACCTAACCTTGGTGAGTCACCAAGTCTTGCAGTATCTCTTTACTTATAACTTAAGTAAAGGGTATTTTGGTCTTTTCGCCCCTAAAAGGGTATTTTCGTAATTTCCCTTATAAATTTAAGGGTATTCTAGTCAATTTGCATTACTTCTCTTAATTCTCACCATTCGGGTTTGGTAATCTAAATTAGGGTTTCCTAATTAGGATTTAAGGTTCCCGAATTTAAAATTAGGGTTTCCTGCCTTTTGTTTAGGGTTCCTAACTGTGCATTAGGGTTTCTTAATCTGAGATTAGAGTTTTTAATCCCTTATTAGGGTTTACCAAGTTTATATCCTATCCAATCAATCACTAATCAAAATTTCTATAAAGTAAGGACACGTACTCCCAGTTACGATTATTATAACTATAATTTCTATCGAATCCATATCCGGACTTCGGGTTAGGGTTTCTATTCTCTGTTAAACACAACTCAACTCTAAATTCTCAGTCAATACATAAATTGACTCATTCTCCAAATATCACATATTCTCAGCTCAATAGTGATAATCAATATCAATACTAAATAAATAATAAAAAAAAAATTATTCGTTAAATTCGGATTATTCGAAATCCTGTGTTATCACATTCTCCACTCCTTATAAGGATTCCGTCCTCGGAATCGCCGCTTCCTTACTCCCTATAATCTTTTAAAGTTGTATCATAAATTCACTCTAATCAACATAATATTCATTTGTGTCTCAAAATTCTAACATGTGATTTGAATCTATAAAAGAAAACAATTCACAGCACATATAACCAATATTTCTCGCGTAATTTAATTATTAAGCTAAATCGTTACCTATCTCCAACTCCTGGGCAGTCACTGCATCTTGCGCCGTCATATTAAATGTACATGTTATTGGTCTTCATGGCTGTGCAGGTCCACGAATCGCCAAGGTTCCGCTATCGGGTCCCTTGTTGGCACTTCCCTTCTCTACATTTCTCTTCGGACAGTTCCGAACCAAATGATCGGTCGATCCACACACAAAACAACCTTGTATCTTCTTCGGATTGGGACAATTGGGTGACATGCGTCCCTCTTGACCACAGTTATAGCAAACTCCTTTTTTCTTCAGACATACTCCTAAATGATTTTGTCCACAGGTCACACATGGCTCCCTCCCTTTACTATTCTTTTCTGTCTTATTACCCGATTGGGTATTCTTGCTCCACTTTCTCTTGTTTGGATTACTACCACCAGTGCTTTCTCCTTCATTTTTCTTCTTTTTCTTCTCCTAACTATATCGGGATGCAGCTTCGCTTCCCCCTTCAGCAATTATCGCTTTCTCCAACAAAGCCGCGAACGTATTGATTTGCAATAAAGTTACTTTGTTGTATATACCTGGCTTCAATCCATTCTCTAATCTTCTCGCCTTCCATAGCTCCGTATCCACCTGATGAGGTGGAAATCTCGCTAACTCATTGAATTTAGCAGTATATTCAGATACCAACATATTCTCCTGCTTCAGTTCTAGAAACTTAACTTCCATCCGAGCTTGCATACTCGGCGAAAAATAGTTCTCAAAGAACAGCTCTTTGAATCTTGTCCAAGTAACCACAGCTGTACCAGCTCTCGCCTGATTAGTCTCCCACAAGTAATTGGCTTCTCCCTTCATCAAATAAGCTGCAAAGGCTGTCTTTTGCTCTTATGCCACTCTCGCAATAATAAGTTCTTTCTCCATTTCTTTCACCCAAGTTTGGGCTTCAATCGGGTTCGTAGTTCCCTTAAATTTTGGCGGTTCTACTGTTGGTTGATTTCGCAATCAATGAATACGTGCAAGTAGACACGGTCAACAAGTAATATAATGATAAATTAGAGTGTCTATCCCTCAGAGAATTCCAATTAATAAACTCCAACTACTAGTACTGTATCAATTCAATTTTGTTTAAACAACCGAAAATTTTGATTCTTTAAAACTAAAAAAAATTAATTTTAATAAAGCAAGAAATTATTCTAAAAGAAAACAAAGAACAAATCAATTATTATTTGAATGCAAATAAATGATAATTAAGACTCCAATTTCCCCAATTAGGATTATTAAATCAATTATCTAATTATCCCAATTATTATATCTACTGAATTGTTAACAGGAATTCTCAAACGCCAAAAGCCCTCTCTCGAGTGATCAATTGCCTTCTATTTAACCCAGATTAATTTTGCTATATCTCTATGCAAAATAATTAAATTAAACTCGTTACAAACCCAATTCCTTTTATGTTACATGCGGCAAATAGATATTCTCATTCTATTCACTAACCTAATTATTCACTGTGCAAATAACTAAGTCACGTGTCACCCTGCCCAGTTCTAACTCTACAATTCCTTTCCCAATTCCTTCTAGAGTAACACGGTAATTATTGGCCAGATAATTAATCAATAAACACAAAGCAAGATGAACAATTCACTTCAACATAAAATAATTAGAATAAATTAAATAATCAACTCATTACCATAATAAGTTCCATTAAAATCTTAATAAAAGGAATTAGTTCATGACGAAAATAAAAACTATAAATAATTGATAAATCATCCTTAATGAGTTAACAATTTAAAAGAATAAAGAAGAAGAAGAACTTCAATTTTTCAGCTTTCAGATCTACTCATATTCCTCCGTTAATCTCCCCAATGTCCAGCCTCCCCTTCAATAAAACGAATCACTTTATATATATGTTTATTTTTTACTTCCCCCAACTCCACAACTCCTAATCCAAATAGACTCCTCATAAACTCCTCCAACAAGGTCAAACTAATAGTCAAAGTGTTATCCAAGCCTGCCTCACGTGCGCGATCCGCGTCAGAACCAGCCACGGTTCAGCGCCCCGGCGCTATTTGTAATGCATTTCCCAGCGCCCCGGCGCTATCTTCTAAAAAATTACAACTTTGCCATTTATTAGCTTAAATCCCCAATTTGTCTCCTCAGCTTCCGAATCTGCAATACAACACATAAACACAGTAAAAATATTCCTAAATGACTCGAAAATACAATAATTTAAACCCAAGTATATCCGATTCATGGGTATATTACCCAATCATCAAATACCCCCAAACTTAAACCGTTACATGTCCTCAAGCAACAAACACAAAACAATACTAAAAATATAAAAACACAACTCATGCAAGTGCAACTAACTGAATGAACATAATTCCAGCATCCAATAGCTTACGTATATCCATAGGCCTCAGAAAAATCACAAAAACATGCTAATACATCTTGTGAACACAGATCAATGATATCCCAACAATCAACCAATCCAAATCTATTATTACTAATATTGTGAGTGTGTGTTCAACAACCATGCTAACTAATGAAAAGCAAAACGCTGAAAAATAATAAAGTTTATAAAAAGCTTCATATAGTTCTACTCAAGAGTTCATCAAATAAACTAGATTCGACTGAAATTAAACAATCACCAAAATTTAGGGGTCAACATGAAATACTTATGCTTAATATTTTTTTTTCAGACGGGGGCATTTTGCACTTTTCCCGCTTTATTATTATTACTAAATTTTTTTCACATGACTATGCATTGTCTTATTCCCTTAGGATTTTCAATGCTACCTTAACGAGCTTTCGACCAACGACTCCCAAGCCATTAAGACCTTAGGGCGCTAGGTGTAAAGACAGTCCCCTCGGGCTTACTTGCTCAAGTAACAAAGGCCACAAAACTAGACAAGCACGCCACGGTGTTTTTTTTATTATTATTTAAAGCTTATATATTCCAAATATTTTTCCCCCAAACTCGAGTTTATGTATAAATTCAGTCTTCACTAGCTATTCAACTTGTCTTTTCATTTCACTAGCAATCATCCTTTAGAACTCTATTATCTAACCATTTAAACTATCATAGCCAACATGGTCGTTTTTCAAAGTTCTAACCTATAATATTAGTGTCAAACAGATAGAGATTCAAATCATGTCCAGGCAATCATATCACTGACTCAACAATCCTTACTAGACGTGTTCATGTAATTCTAATTTCATCATTGGCCCCCGAAAAAACGCACTAGCAAACGCCAGAATTATTATGCAATCCTAAATGCAATAATTACCTAATCAATAACAATCCAAATCCACAAACTAATAACAAACTAGAAATTTGAAAATAAAATTTAACTACCCCCAAACTAATCTAGAGCAATGTCCTCATGCGAAAAATATAACAAAATAAAATAGAGAACTTCCCTGACGAGCTTATTCTTCGGGTGGTGCATCATCATCCTCGCTCATCTCTTGATCGGAAGGGGGAAATACAGGGAGAACAGGAGAAGTTGGGAAATGGCTAAGTTGCACGCCCGGATGTGATTGGACGGTCAGTGCATTCTGTGCAGCAAATTGGTCAACTAAAAATTTGAAAATCACGTCTTGGCGTTCCGACAAGCGCACATTCTGGGATTCCATGTTGTAAAACCAGCCATCTAACTCCCGCTGGACAGATTCGGGGACCACACCACGATGAGCTGCTGTAGATGGGCTATAAGTAGGTGGAGCCTGAGGTGGTGGGTCTTGTGCAGGTGCAACTTGGGGAATTATGAAACCCAATCCCCTAGGGTGATTTGCCCCACCTATCCACACTTTGTATCTACTTATCAACTTGTGGTCCAGCACTGGCATGGCCTTTTGAATCATCTCGTCGAACTTTCATTTGACGCCGAACTTGGCACACAAAACATAGATGAGAGACGGATGTGGTAATCCTCCAGTGGTACTTCCACGAGATGCTCGAAGGACAGATTGCAAAATGAGATATCCCACATTAATTTTATAGCCTTTGATGATTGAGTAAAGAAGGACTGCACGTTCCCGAGTAACATGACTCACATGTGTACATGGCATGAGTTTTGCGCAAATGAACGCATACCATGCCTTCCCATATAAGCTGATATTCGATAATGGAAAAGTCATGTTTCCGCGTTCATGCACGGTCCATGTGGTGCCCGGCTGACAAAGTTCACGTATTATCTGCTCATAGTCCGGTCCATCACTAATAAAACCAGCATACTCATCATGAAAATCCTCAACTGGCAATTGATAACACTCATTGAAGTCCTCTTCGCCAATTTCCACTATTTTGCCCCTTACAAATACCGTATAGTGATCATGTTCGAGCACTTTGGCATAAAATTCTTTCACCACTGTTATTACGGCTGGTTCGGGCTGCTCGGTAAGTGTGAACCAGTTCCTCTCAGCTATCATGACTGCCATGTCGCCATCCTTTGATTGATCCGGTCTCAACCCACGCTCCGGAACCAATGACCGAGTAGCCATTCGATTGTATCTTTCCTGAGCCGCATGACTGACAAAACGGCGGCTGTCAACTCGCGGAGGTGGAGTTGAGGCGGTCCCTGACCCTTCACCACGTTGGCGTTTGGATGCCATGCCAAAAATTCTATAATTACAAGCATATTTATGTATTAGCATCGAATAAAATTGGAAATTGGATAATCTTAGGTTTGACTTTACCCCCAAACTTTAAAATATATGTTGAATTTGACTAAATTAGTGGGGGATGATACTTGACACAAAAATGCAACAACATGCACAATAGTATCAATCGGAGTCAGGGATTATTCAGTTTTGAGAATGAACGCAAGCCACACAGGAAATGTTCGCAAGAGTTGCCATGTAGTGCAATAAGAGACATGCATGTATCAAAATAGTGTAATTCCCCCCACTCTAAGTGACTATGTGTAATGATAGCTATGTGCTACAGTAGATTGAATTCATTGTGGTAGCATAAAGGTCCAGAATAATAGTGCGAAACATGGTTATATGTGTGCATGTAGACAAGATTAATGATTCGGGCAAATTATCAAACACCTTGTGGGTGTGCCATGCATCCCTATCAGTCAAACATTTATAATAACATATGCTCCCAATTTAAGAATTAACACATGTGTCGTAAAAATATAATCAAGATCAGGAGAGTGACATTCTTAGATGTTGGTGTAAAAAGATATACATTTAGTAAAATATGTACATACCAACCATATCCGTAGATAGCATTTTGCCCCAAAGATCAAATATAATTCAATACATACCTGGTTAGATCTTGTTGCAATTGAATGAGAAAGATGAAACTTATGGAACAAATGAGAACAATGGATCGTATCTATCTGATCTTAATTATGAAATTGGTATTAACACTATTCAACTATCCTGTGAAGGTAAGGAAGGCTTATGGCATGGAATTAATAGAGAAGAGAAGTTGAAATAGACAAGAATTGTAACCGTTCAGTATTTAAGTTCAATTAGGAGTCTGGGACGCAGCCGCAGCGCCGGGGCGCTCAAAATATACTAGGAAACAGCGCCGGGGTGCTATAGGTCAGAAAGGTCATGAAGTGCATAGCGCTGGGGAGCTGTGTTGTAGCACAAATTGAGAGCCGGGGCGCTAATGGTCAGTAGCTCGTGGATGGGGCTAGCGCCGGGGCGCTAGAATTGCCCTTAGAGACAGCGCCGAGGCGCTAATGGTCAGTAGCTTCTGAATTGGGCTAAGGCCGGGGTTCTTGTTCCCTACACCGTATAAGTTCAAGAATCAAAATAAAAATAAAAATAAAATTAAAATTAAAAAAGAAAATGATTGGGTTGCCTCCCAATAAGCGCTTGCTTTACTGTCGTCGGCCCGACTTTGCTGGTGTGTTTAATTTTCCACTGAGTCGGAGAGGTTCATGACCGTAATATGACGTTCAATGGGCCCACTCCAATAATGTTTGAGTCTTTGACCGTTAACCTTGAATGGGCAATTTGAATTTGGTTTTTTGATCTCGATGTTACCGTGTGGTGCAACAGACAAGACTGTAAAAGGACCTGACCAACGTGATTTCAGTTTCCCAGGAAATAAACGCAATCTCGAGTTGAAAAGCAAGACTTGTTGGCCCGGTTCAAATGTTTTAGTGAGAATTTTCTTATCATGCCATGCTTTGACCTTCTCCTTGTATAGTTTTGCGTTTTCATAAGCGTTGAAACGAAGTTCATTCATCTCATTCAACTGCAGTAACCTTTTCTCACCTAATGCTTGTTCATCAAAATTTAGCTTCCGAATGGCCCAGTGTGCACTATGCTCTAACTCGACTGGGAGGTGGCACGCCTTTCTGTAAACCATTCAATAAGGTGACATACCGATCGGATTCTTGTATGCTGTACGATATGCCCATAGAGCATCGTCAAGACGTAAAGACCAATCTTTTCGTGACGGATTGACCACCTTTTCCAGAATCCTCTTAACCTCCCTATTGGAGACCTCAGCTTGGCCATTAGTTTGGGGATGATACGCAGCTGCTATTTTATGATGAACCCCATACTTCACCAACAATTTTGTGAACTGCTTGTTATAGAAATGCATTCCCTCATCACTTATTATTGCCCGCGGAGTTCCAAATCGCGTGAAGATATTTTTCTTTAAGAATCGAAGAACGACGTTGGCATCATTTGTGGGCAAAGCTGCGGCTTCTACCCATTTGGACACATAATCCACCGCTAACAGAATATACTGATTATTAAAAGATGAGGGAAACGGTCCCATGAAATCGATTCCCCAGACGTCGAACAGCTCTACCTCCAATATAAAGTTTAGTGGCATTTCATTTCGCTTGGAGATATTACCTACGCGTTGACATCGATCACACTTTAACACATAGAGATATGCATCCTTGAATAACGAAGGCCAGTAGAATCCTGATTGTAACACCTTCGCCGCAGTTCGATCACCGGAATAATGACCTCCATAATCGGATGAGTGGCAATGACCCAAGATACTGTCCATCTCTTTATGTGGCACACAACATCTAATCATTTGATCCGCGCAGGCTTTAAACAAGAATGGTTCATCCCAATAGTACTGCTTCACGTCATGGAGGAATTTCTTTCGTTGTTGTGAGTTCAACTCCAGTGGTAACACCTTAGCAACCACATAGTTCACATAATCAGCATACCAAGGCAGTTTTGTGGTTACTCGGAGAAAGTTTTTCGTCCGAAAATTTCTCGTTAATCAATGCATTGTCTTTTCTATGCACCTCATCATTTTCCAATCGCGAAAGATGATCCGCTACTTGATTTTCTGTACCCTTTCTATCCCGAATCTCCAAATCAAATTCTTGAAGCAATAACACCCACCGTATCAATCTTGGTTTGGCATCCTTCTTCTCGAACAAATATTTGATTGCAGAATGATCAGTATAGACAATGACCTTGGTTCCGATGAGGTATGCTCTGAATTTGTCAAAGGCGAACACAACTGCAAGTAGTTCTTTTTCGGTGGTTGTGTAGTTCAACTGAGCATCTGTCAACGTCTTGCTTGAGTAATAGATTGTATGGAAAATTTTGTTGTGTTGACCCAAAACTGCTCCCACTGCATAGTCGCTAGCATCGCACATCAATTCGAATGGTATAGACCAATCGGGTGTGACAATGATTGGAGCAGATACTAACTTCTTTTTTAAAATTTCGAATGCCTCGATACATGATTGATCTATTTTGAAGGGCACATCTTTCTCTAACAGGGAACACAAAGGTTTTGAAATTTTTTAAAAATCTTTGATGAAACGTCTGTAGAAACCCGCATGTCCCAAGAAGCTCCGAATTCCTTTCACAGATGATGGAGGTGGTAATTTCTCAATAGTCTCAATCTTCGCTTTATCCACCTCCAATCCTGCTGCAGAAACCCTATGCCCGAGAATAATCCCTTCCTTCACCATAAAGTGGCATTTTTCCCAATTAAGAACTAGATTAGTCTCCACGCACCGTTTCAACACTAAATTCAGATTTTTTAGGCACAAATCAAAGCTATCACCGAACACAGAAATATCGTCCATAAATACCTCCAAATTTTTCTCGACCATATCGGAGAAGATTGCCATCATGCATCGCTGAAAGGTTGCTGGTGCATTGCATAAACCAAAAGACATTCGCCGAAATGCAAACGTACCGTATGGGCATGTGAAGGTCGTTTTCCCTTGATCCTCCGGTGCTATAGCAATTTGATTATATCCGGAATAACCATCCAAGAGACAATAGAACTGATGTCCCGCTAACCTATCCAACATCTGATCAATGAATGGCAAGGGAAAGTGATCCTTGCGTGTGGCTTTATTTAGCTTGCGGTAGTCCATGCACACTCTCCATTTTATAACTGTTCGAGTAGGGATGAGCTCATTCGCCTCATTCTTCACCACTGTCATACCCCCTTTCTTTGGTACGCATTGTACAGGACTAACCCATGAACTATCTGAGATCGGGTAAATAATGCCAGCATCTAACCACTTTTTAATCTCTTTTTTCACCACCTCCTTCATGATGGGGTTTAGCCTTCTTTGCATCTCGATGGTTGGTTTTGCCCCTTCTTCCATTAAGATTTTATGCATACAGAATGATGGGCTAATACCTCGAATGTCTGCTATAGTCCACCCAATTGCTGTTTTGAATTTTCGCAAGATACGCAGCAGTTTCTCCTTTTGCGTATCATTCAATTCTGTTGAAACAATAACTGGTAGGGTATCGTCTTTGCCCAGGTAAGCATATTACAGATGGGATGGTAATGGCTTTAACTCTAGCACCGGTGGCTCTTCTATTGATGGTTTGAACTTTTTACCTTCCGCTTCGGGCCTCTCTATGGTGTCAAATGATTGATTGCCTTTCCGAAACACTAATGGTGTGTCTAGCCATTTGACGTATTTGATATCCTCTTCAATACCATAGTCATCTGCCCCGAGCAAAATTGATTCAAGTGGGTCCTCCGAAAAAGTTATGTTGAATTTATGATTCACCAATTCCTCCATAATATCAACCCGCATACATTCACCTTTTTCTTTTGGGTACGACATTGACTTAAAAACGTTAAAGGTGACCTGTTGATCTTCAACTCGCATTGTTAATTCACCTTTTTGAACATCAATCAATGTTCTTCCTGTTGCCAAAAATGGACGCCAAAGAATGATCGGGATTTCACTGTCCACTTCACAATCCAGAATAAAGAAATCCGCAGGGAAGATGAATTTATCCACTTTTACTAACACATCTTCAACTATAACTCGTGGATATGTAACCGACCTATCTGCTAACTGTAAACTGATATTTGTTGGGCGTGGAGCCTGAAGTCCGAACTGGCTGTAGACGGATAATAGCATTAGATTTATACTGGCCCCCAAATCGCATAAAGCTCGTCCCGAAAACTGATTTCCAATCTCGCACGGAATATTAAAGCTACCTGGATCCTTGAGCTTTGGCGGTAATTTATTCTGAATGATAGCACTGCATTCCTCTGTCAATGCTACTGTTTCAAATTCACCCAATTTCCTCTTCTTTGACAAAACCTCCTTCATAAACTTCGCGTAACTCGGCATTTGTTCCAAGGCTTCGGCGAAGGGGATGTTGATATGCAATTTCTTGAAGATATCCAAAAATCGTGAGAACTTCTTATCTAACTTGGATTTCTGAAATCTCTGCGGATACGGTATGGGAGGCATTGTATTGGTTGGTTCCGAATTTTTCTGCTGTAAGGTCTCATCTTGACGCTTTTCGGTCTCCACCACTTCATCGGTTTCAATTGATACCTTGTCCTCTTTTTCCTTATCTATGATGGACTCTGGTAGTTCTTTTCCACTTCGTAGGGTTACCGCCTTACAATGCTCATCTCTGCCCGAGTTTTTCTCAGTGTCGCTCGGAAGTGTTCCCAGTGGTCGGTTATTCAATACCTGTGCCATTTGTCCCATTTGATTTTCTAGATTTTTGATTGATGCATGCTGACTTTGTATACTTAGCTCCAATTGATTAAATCTCTTATCACTCTCCTCACTCCTTTTCTCAGTTGCTTTCACAAATCTTTCCAAGGCTTCTTCCCAACTTGCTTTCCGCACAGTTTGTTGTGTCTGGTTTTGAAACCCGGAATTGTTTTGTTGTTTTGGCACTTGTTCTGCAGCTTGATTGTTACTCCATGAAAAACCCGGATGATTTCTCCACCCCGGATTATATGCATTTTGATTCTGATAAGACTGAGTAGATCGATTATAACTCCCTACATATTGTGTTGCTTCAGCATTTATGGCACATTGATCCGTATTATGACCCCCAGCACATATATCACAAACCATCGCTACCTGCTGAGTGGATTGTGGTCGCAATAATTCTATCTCCTTAGCCATTGCGGTCATTTGCACTTGTAATGATGTTATCGCATCCACATCATACTTTCCCGATGTTTTCGGAGGATTATTTCTTGTCATGGGCCACTGATAGTTGTAAGTGGCCATCGTTTCTAACAACTTATATGCCTCGTCCAAATTTTTTGACATAATCGCTCCTCCTGCTGCTGCATCAATACTTGCCCTCGTGGATGCTTGTAAACCATCACAAAATATCCCCAATTGCATCCACTGTGGAATTCCATGGTGTGGGCACTTGCGGAGCATATCCTTAAACCTTTCCCACGCCTCATACAACGATTCTGAATCAAACTGTGCGAAGGTATGAATATCATTCTGTAGTTTTGCTGACTTTGCTGGTGGGAAAAACTTAGCTAGAAATTTTTGAGCTAAATCGTCCCAAGTAAGGATTGAGTCCGAAGGCTGAGAGTGTAACCAACTTCGTGCTTTATCTTTCAGGGTAAATGGGAACATTCTCAACCTTATAGCATCTTCTGACACGTTATTGAATTTGAAGGTGTCGCAAACCTCCAAGAAACTTAAGATGTGCTCATTCGGATCATCTAATGAACTACCCCCAAACTGACATTGATTCTGAAGCATTTGAATGGTTGCCGGTTTGATCTCAAAGGTGTTAGCATTGATTGCCGACCTCCTAATACTCGACTGAATGTCCGTGACATTCGGCATGGCATAGTCCCGAAGTGGTTTCTGATCGTTTCTTGCCATGTTCACTAGAATTTCTTGTTCTGCCAGTTTTTCTTCCTCGGGTGGTGCCGCACTAGTCGATTACGCTTTCCGGAACTCCCTTTCAATCTCGTCTGTATAAGGAAAAAGTTCCTTTCTCGCCTTTGATCTAGTGAGCATACACTTCCAAAGAATTCCTGCAAAGACAAGAAGAAAAATAAGTAACGTTTAAATTAAGAACGAATTGATTATAACTAATATGGAATTAATATTAACAAAGAATTCAACGGTAGCGGCGCCAAAAACTTGTTGGTTGATTTCGCAATCAATGAATACGTGCAAGTATACACGGTCAACAAGTAATATAACAAGAAATTAGAGTGTCTATCCCTCAGAGAATTCCAATTAATAAACTCCAACTACTAGTACTGTATCAATTCAATTTTATTTAAACAACCGAAAATTTTGATTCTTTAAAACTAAAAAAAATTAATTTTAATAAAGCAAGAAATTATTCTAAAAGAAAACAAAGAACAAATCAATAATTATTTGCGTGCAAATAAATGATAATTAAGACTCCAATTTCCCCAATTAGGATTATTAAATCAATTATCTAATTATCACAATTATTATATCTACTGAATTGTTAACAGGAATTCTCAAATGCCAAAAGCCCTCTCTCGAGTGATCAATTGCCTTCTATTTAACCCAGATTAATTTTGCTATATCTCTATGTAAAATAATTGAATTAAACTCGTTACAAACCCAATTCCTTTTATGTTACATGCGGCAAATAGATATTCTCATTCTATTCACAAACCTAATTATTCACTGTGCAAATAACTAAGTCACATGTCACTCTGCTCAGTTCTAACTCTAGAATTCCTTTCCCAATTCCTTCTAGAGTAACACGGTAATTATTGGCCAGATAATTAATCAATAAACACAAAGCAAGATGAACAATTCACTTCAACATAAATAATTGGAATAAATTAAATAATCAACTCATAACCATAATAAGCTCCATTGGAATCTTAATAAAAGGAATTAGTTCATGACGAAAATAAAAACTATAAATAATTGATAAATCATCCTTAATGAGTTAACAATTTAAAAGAATAAAGAAGAAGAAGAACTCCAATTTTTCAGCTTTCAGATCTGCTCCTATTCCTCCGTTAATCTCCCCAAAGTCCAGCCTCCCCTTCAATAAAAAGAATCACTTTATATATATGTTTATTTTTTACTTCCCCCAACTCCACAACTCCTAATCCAAATAGACTCCTCATAAACTCCTCCAACAAGGTCAAACTAATAGTCAAAGTGTTATCCAAGCCTGCCTCGCGTGCGCGATCCGCGTCAGAACCAGCCACGGCTCAGCGCCCCGGCGCTATTTGTAATGCATTTTCCAGCGCCCCGGTGCTATCTTCTGAAAAATTACAACTTTGCCATTTATTAGCTTAAATCCCCAATTTGTCTCCTCAGCTTCCGAATCTGCAATACAACATATAAACACAGTAAAAATATTCCTAAATGACTCGAAAATACAATAATTTAAACGCAAGTATATCCGATTCATGGGTATATTACCCAATCATCACCTACCGCTTTAAAATCTTTAAAGTTAGCTAATCTATCGGCTGGCTGTTCTCTTGCTCCTACCGTTGGAGCTCTATTTCCCATAGATTGGGTTGTCATGTTTGCAAAGTTTTGCATCGGGTCTGCTTGACCTCCTTCATTATTCACTGACTGCTCTTCTCTTTGATTTCGATTCTGTCGTCTAGGCGGCATTATCTGATTTAAATAAAAACTGTACATCAATTCTCTTTCACTACCCAAATTCTTATTAATCACACAATAAGAATTTAACACAAAGTTCACATATAATCGCATATTTATTCAAATAACACATAGTACATTTAGTACTTAACACATATTACTATATCTTTTTAAATAAATTTTAGAATTAACAACACAACTTTATACAAAAAGTTGCAATTTTCCAACTATACACAAAAAGTTGCACTTCTCCATTCACACATAGCTATTCCCAGTTCGTCAAACTTACCACACTTATGAGTTCAAAAACTTGCCATAATTATGTGAGTGTATGAACTTATCCTAGTCAGACCTTTGGCATCCATTCGGTTAGGGGTTCAAAATATTTCATATAATTATGAGTCATGAGCTTACCATAAGTATGAGTTCTAAGAACACACAAATTAAGCTTAATCTTATATTCATATAGAAAATAAAGATTTCATTCATTCAAACATATATATATTTACATATGCTTACACCCCATTCTCGATATTACAATCGTTAATATCACTTATTACTATCAAAAGATATTAATGATTATACTTAAGCTATCTACCGTCCACTCCCTTCTCCAGTCTTCTTCTTACTAGGACACTTGTTAAATCTGTGACCCGTTCTTTAACATGAAAAATACTTCCTCATATTCGGCTTAGGACAATGTAGGGAAATATGTCCTTCATGTTTATAGTTGAAGCACACGTTCTTCCACATCATGCATTCTCCTACGTGAGTCTTTCCACAATTGCTACAGACTTTCTTCTTCTTCGGGTTTGAATTTTCAGAATTTTCATTGTTGTTGTTCCTCTTTTTTTTATTCTTTCCCTTCTTGATTGTTCCTTCAGATGATCCACCATCTTCAGTTTTCATCCTATCCACATGCGCCTTCAACTCGTTACATTCTTCAGTTATCTCGCGTAATGCTCACTCCGTCTTCCACAACTCTTCTAAGGGAAACACTTTACTCTAGAGTTCTTGTACTTCTGCAGATACTTGATCTTTCTCTTTAACTTTGGTCTTATTCTCTTTCTCCATCTTAGCTTCTTCGGACTCTGCCTCCTCATCACCACTCAGATACATCTCGGGATAATCGTCATGACCACTCCCCAGATTCACCATGGGTTCATCTTTTCCCATTTCTTCAACTGATTCTCTTTGCACTGGCACCTCGACTACTGGCACTGGTGCAATAACCACTAGCACTTCTATACGCATTTCATCTTCTCCTGACATCCTACAGTTAATTTAAATAACTTGATTAGTACTTCATTAGTACAAACTTAATACACACGATGTGACCACACATCTTTCTATTGACGCGCTTTGTCAATCCCTCACTTAGAACTCTAAATGAGTATTCTATATCTTGCTTATGGTTATAATCCTAGGGTTTTCTCCCACCCCACTTAAGGTTTATAACCTATAGCTTTGATACCAACCTGTGATACCCCCAAATTCGGGTTACCTGACTCTCGAGTTTGGTGATCACGATCCATAATACAAATAACATCTAACTACCCATTTAATTATGAATAAAAATTTACACCACATTAAATGATATAGTTAATACATTCATCTCAGGCTATGTAACCTTTATTTTATAAACATACCCTTTAGATATACAAAAGGGTTTACAAATATAATATAATAATAATGTTATCCATAGCTATTACAGCATAGCACCTTTGCCTTTATTCTTCATAGCACCTCCAGTCACTTCGTCCCTAGCTGAAATGTTTTATTTAGCAAGAGTGAGCAACAAATTTTCCCCGCAAGTTAAGATATACAATGAATGTATAAGAGTCAGAACAACAGACTATCTAATTCGATAGAATGACACCAAAGTTCAGGAAACTTTGAAATAGCTGAACAATTGATTCTTTTCTAACCAATCTTCTCGCAACCTATGCAACACGTTAACGAAAGGATACAATGCTTTCAAAGTTTCTACGATATTCTATTGAATAACAATTTAGAAATAATATACAGAGTTTATAATAAAAGATCATACAAGATCTTGAAATTCTCTTCTCGAGTAACTATCAAAGATTTACTCTGATATACCCAAATAATAGAATGGAAATATTTTTCAAAGTTTATGCTGAGTGATCACAAAGGATCTAGAACTTCTTTTCTCGAGTAACTATCAAAAATTTACTTTGAATACCCAGATGTATCAGATAACCATAAAGATTAAATCATACCCCTCTGCAAGTATATAAAGTGATCATCTTTAGTATACCATATATTATGCATAATATTCAAACGTGCGCAAAGGCCGAATATACGACCAAATATGTTCCCTTTATATAAAAGGTTGTTCTTCTCAGTCTTTGAATCAGAATTTAATTTAACAACGAAATACATTGATTTCAATATCTAATCACTTCTCTTCTCTTCTCATCTCAAACCTATCAAGTTTTCTTTTTCGATCTAGCTGAAACAATTAGCATCGATCTATCAATAATAATTTAATTCTCTTCTCTTCTCTTCTCTTCTCGAACTTATCAAGTTCTAAGAAATATTTGTCTAGCCAGAACAATTAGCTAAGACATTTCTCAATATGTTTCAACAATAGACAGGAATTATCTGTACTATTAATAATAGCTTCAATGGATGTAAGTATCCAACAACAATTATTCTCTAAGAATATTCTTAGAATTACTAATTCAATTTGAATTAATAAACATGCACTAACTGCGAATAATTAATAATAAATTCTTTGACGTGGTCTAATCAACAATAATTAACCACCATAGTATTTAAGCAGATATAACTCAAGGTTGAGTTTGGAAACTTGCCTTCCACGTTAATTGTCGCTACTCAATATACTTATATGCGTTCACAAGACCTATAATCACAATATCGATCTTACAATTAGCAAAATAATTCACAACATGTATCATTGTAATTTATAGTCAATCATTCTCCTAGACACATTACCACCTAACCACATCAGTATTTATAACCTATATAAACACTCATCAAGTTTAACTAGTTCAGTCTGGTTGGACTTCAATCTATTCTCAGTGTACTGGTCACCATATTCGACAATTAACACTTGTATTGTCAACTAAACTTGGTCTCAAAGCTTTAATATTATTTTAGATAAGTCAAATATCGTTCATAATAATTTTCAGAAGCTTTTAGTAATTTTCTAACAATTATTATAATTTATAATAATTTTTCAAATACAGGAATAATTTTTAAATGATTTAAATATCAAATAATCTCATCATCATTAAAATTTAATAATATTAAAATATTAATGACATACTTGTCAAAATATTAAAGTTATTATTAATAACTTAAAATATTTTTAAATCATCAATATTCTACTTAAATAATTTTTAAAATAATTAAAATTATTTTTAAACCATCACCATTAATATTTAAATATAAATGAATTTATCATCAAAATATTAAAAGTCATTAATTATAACTTAAAATATTTTTAAATTACTTTTCTCATTTTTAAATGTTTTTTAAATTAACAAAACCATTTTAACTCATTTGTTTAATTTAATAATTAAATAACTCAAATATCATTAATATTATTTTATTAATGAAAATTCTTCAAAAATATTTAAAGTTACCTTTTATAACTCAAAATATTTTTAAACACTTTATTTTTATTTAAAATGATATTTATAATATTAAAATCATTTTTCTCTAATTTATTTAATACACTAATTAAATAAATTAAATATCACTAATATTCAAATAATTATAAATAATAATGAAAAATATCTCAACTTATCAAAAGTTAATTTTCATAATTTTAAAAAAAATTAAAACCATTTTTGTAATTTATAGAATTTATTTTCTATTTTTAATCAATTTTTGGAAAAATCGGAAATTAAAATTAATAAAATCGTCGCTATAGGCTATAGAGACAGTAACCGTCGCTGTTGGTGATCTTGAGCTCAAGAACACTGACAGCCCAGTTAACAAGGGTCCAAGTTTGACTCGATCTGATTCTTAGATCAGGCATGATCCGGGCTAACTATAACAATGATATTGTAGTAGGAATGTAACACTACAATTATCAATCTTTATCTTGGTTATAAAACATCTCAACAAGGAGTTCTGAGCCTCTAAACTTGTTGTCAGACACTATCTGGGTTTTCTGGGTTACCCAGAAACCCTGACAGTTTCTACTAGGTACTTTCTAATCCATTTAATCATGTTCTGGTCATCAAACAGGTGTGTTCTTGGTTCACACATCTAGTACTCATGTCAAGGAACAACTTCATAACACTATTTCAGTCCAACTATAACATAATCACCAGATATGATTCAGTCAAACCTTGTCAGAAGGCCTCTTCTTACGGTTTCTGGAAATTCTAGAAACTTAAGGTCATGGCCGAATGGCCTAGTTTGACCATCTCCTACACTCGCTCTGTTGGTTGTTTAAGAGCTCTAAGGGTATGGATCTATAGTCCATAAGACATACTACAAGCTAATTACAACAACATCAACATATCAAATAACATCTGACAGATCAAGGCGTTGCAAAACGTTGTCAGACCCTGTTTATGAGTTTCTGGGTTACCCAGAAACTCCATGGTCATTCTCGGTCAACTCACTTTGACCAATAATAACATGAAATTTGGACATAGAATGGCTATGATTCCACTTCCAGATTACAGTCCTCATGTCAGACTATGGATCTAACACTTAAAACAACACAAATCATTAACAAGGAAAGATCTGTGGCCTTTGACATATGTTTGTCAGACCATTTTCTAGGGTTCGTGGACAGTTTTTGAACACTTCATTTTAAGGTCTTTTGATGCTATAGATCTATGATGTATCATCATAGATCATCATAAAACATTTTTTAGCACATAGATAAACAAATAAACAAGAATTTATCTTAAGCATACAAGATTAAACTACGAGTTAGGGTTTTACCTTCTCTTATCCAATCTTTGATTCTAGCTCTTCTCCACTGATCTTGAGGATCTAAGGGCTTGGTTAGTGACTAAAACACTTAGCAATTTCGGAGGTTTGGAGATAAAAGAGGTTTGTTGAGAGTTAGAGAGAAAATCTGCAATTTTGGTGAACTTTCTCTCTCCTAAATCACTTATAAGTTTAATGCAATGAATCCAAGTGTGCAAGGTGGAAAGATATGGATCAGATTTAGCTAAGTTTCCAGCACATGGGCTCACCTCACCTTGGTGAGTCACCAAATCGTGCAATATCTCTTTACTTATAACTTAAGTAAAGGGTATTTTGGTCTTTTTGCCCCTAAAAGGGTATTTTCATAATTTCCCTTACTAATTTAAGGGTATTCTAGTCAAGTGGCATTACTTCTCTTAATTATCACTATTAGGGTTTGGTAATCTCAATCAGGGTTTCCTAATTAGGGTTTAGGGTTCTTGAATTTAAAATTAGAGTTTCCCGACTTTTGTTTAGGGTTCTTAACTGTGCGTTAGGGTTTCTTAATCTGAGATTAGGGTTTCTAATCCTTTCATAGGGTTTACCAAGTTTATACCCTATCCGATCAATCACTGATCAAAATTTATATACAGTACGAACACGTACTCGCAGTTACGATTATTATAACTGTAATTTCTATTGAATCCCTATCCAGACTTAGGGTTAGGGTTTCTATTCTCTGTTAAGCACAACTCTACTCTAAATTCTCAGTCAATACATAAATTGACTGATTCTCCAGACTCGTATCACATATTTTCAGCTCAATATTGATAATCAATATCAATACTAAATAAATAATAATAATAAAATTTATTCGTAAAATTCGTGTTATTCGAAATCCTGGGTTATCACACTTTGTATGTGGGTCAACTGATCACATAGCAAAGAACTGCATGAAGAAGGGGACGAGCAGGAATAAGGGCGCTAATAGCGGTAAGTTAGCTATTGGTGGTCCAACCGGGTAGGCCGATGGCCCGTACCTTTAATATGACAATCCAAGATGCAGTTGCATCAGGGGACATAGTTGCTTGTATTATTCCGATCAACGAACTAAATGCTTAAGTGATGTTTGATTTGGGTGCTACTTGTTCGTTTATAGCATGTGATTTTTCTAGACGATTAGGATTATTTCCCGAAAAGTTGCCTATACCTTTAAATATTAAGGTAGCAAACGAAGAGATTATTCTTGTTGAAGATATTCTTAGGAGTTGTTGCGTAGACATACGGGGTTATAAATTATCGGTAGATTTGATACCGATAAAGTTAGGAGAATTCGATGTAAGTCTTGGAATGGATTGGTTGTTTAACCACGAGACAATTATAGATTGTCAGAAGAAATGTGTGAATATTAGAACGTTGAGACAACCTCATGTAATATTTTATGGTAATAAATCGCGGGGGCGTTCATGTTATCTTATGATAACACAAACTAGGAAACTATTGAGGAAGGGGTATGTAGGTTATCTATGCCATGTTGTTGATACCAAGAGAGTGGGAGCGACCATGGAACAAATACCTATAGTGAAAGACTTCACGGATGTATTTCCAAGTGAATTGTCGGGTCTTCCACCGGATAGGGAAACCGAGTTCGTAATAGACATTGTGCCCGAAGCAGCACCAGTTTTAAGGGCACCGTATCGTATGGCGCCAGTGGAGATGAAGGAGTTAATAGATCAGTTACAAGAACTGTCGGACAGAAAGTACATACAACCGAGTGTTTCGCCGTGGGGAGCACCGGTACTGTTTGTAAAGAAGAAGGACGGATCGTTAAGACTTTGTATCGACTACCGAGAGTTAAACAAGTTGACAATAAAGAATAAATACTCATTGCCCATGATCGATGATCTTGTTGATCAGTTGAAAGGGGCAAAGTATTTTTCTAAAATAGATTTAGTGACGGGGTATCACCAGTTGAAGGTTAAAAAGGAGGATGTACCAAAGACGGCATTCAGAACTCGTTACGGTCATTATGAGTTTCTGGTGATGTCATTTGGGTTGACTAATGCACCAGCTGCATTTATTGATATGATGAATAGAGTGTTCAAACAATATTTAGACAAGTTCATCGTGGTTTTTATCGATTATATTCTAGTCTATTCTAAGACGCCAGAAGATCATGTTGAACACCTAAGAATAGCGTTGGAGACACTAAGGAAGGAGAAGTTATATGCAAAGTTCACTAAATGTGAATTTTGGCTAGAAAGGGTACAATTTTTAGGTCATGTCATTGACCATGAAGGGATTTCAGTAGATCCAGCAAAGGTGGAAGCCGTGATGAATTGGGAACAACCAAAAACGTCGACTGAGGTACAGAGTTTTCTAGGGTTAACGGGATACTATTAGGGATTCATCTAGGATTTTTCGAAGATAGCTACTCCGTTGACTAACTTGACAAAGAAGACAGTGAAATACGCGTGGATTGAGAAATGCGAGGACAATTTTCAAGAACTGAAGAAGAGGTTAAGTAAAGCGCCCGTTTTGTCATTACCCGACGTCACATGAAATTTTATAGTTTATAGCGATGCTTCGCATAGAGGACTAGGTTACGTGCTCATGCAGCATGGCAAGGTCATTGCGTATGCATCACGACGGTTGAAGGATTATGAAAAAAGTTTACCCTACTCATGATCTGGAACTGGCCGCGGTAGTGTTTGCCTTAAAGATATGGAGACATTATCTTTACAGCGAGAAATGTGAGATATACACGGACCATAAGAGTCTAAAATACATCTTCACACAGAAGGAGTTGAATATGAAACAGAGGAGATGGCTGGAGTTGATAAAGGATTACGATTGTGAAATCCTATATCACCCTGAAAAAGCCAACGTAGTTGTCGATGCCTTAAGTTGGAAGGGTTGGGAAACGTTGTCTATGTTAACGACTAAAACTGAGTTAATAAAAGAGATGGCTAGGATGGAGATAGAGGTGAAATTGCGAAGTGAGTCGGGACAGATACTGTTTGCGACAGAGATTCAATCTACCATTGTAGAGAGAGTCAAGAAGGTGCAGCTCAAAACTGACGAGTGTGACCAGATGAAGAAGCGGTTAACCAATGAAGAAGATATTAAGTATAGTCTTGATAATGAGGGAGAATTTGGGTTCTGAATGAGACAGAATTAAAGGAGCAAGTGTTATAAGAAGCTCATAGTTCGAGGTAATTGATTCATCCTAGTAGTACTAAGATGTACCAAGACCTTCGATTGTGTCAGATCGTGACCCACGATTCACGTCGAACTTTTGGAGGAGTCTGCAAGGGCAGTTAGGAATGCAGTTGAAATTGAGTACGACTTATCATCCACAAACTGTTGTGCAGAGCGAGAGGACAATTCAGACGTTAGAAGATATGTTGAGATCTTGCGTCATGGATTTCAAGGGTAGTTGGGATGATCATCTACCATTAGTAGAATTCACGTATAACAATAGTTGTCATGCAAGCATAGGTATGTCGCCTTATAAAGCTTTGTACGGAAGAAAGTGCAGAACACCGTTCTATTGGGACGAAGTGGGAGAACTTCGAATACTTGGAACAGAATTGGTGCAACAAATAGCGAATGTGGTGAAGTTCATACGAATGCGTCTCGTAGCAGCTCATGACAGACAGAAGAAGTATGTGGACTCGCATCGAATGAATAGGGAGTTTGAGGTAAGCTCATATGTATTTTTAAGGGTATCTCACTTGAAAGGAAAGATACGCTTTAGAAAGAAGTGGAAGTTAAGTCCAAGGTTTATAGGACCTTTTGAAGTGTTAAAATGGGTAGGCGAGGTAGCTTATATGGTAGCGTTACCTCCAGACCTAGAACGAATACTTAACGTGTTTCATGTATCTGTGTTACGTCCTTATAAGCCGGATTATAAGCACGTAGTAGACTATGAGCCTATTCATATCGAGAAGGACTTAACGTATGAAGAGTTGCCGATTCAAATCATCGATAGAAAAGAGCAAGTTCTACGGAACAAAGTTATACCTTCTATGAAGGTGTTATGGAAGAACAAAGTTTGTGTAATGTGAGACGAGATTCTGGGGATAGAATCTTTATAAAGGGGGAAGAATGTAACGACCGAGAAATTCGGATCCATTGTAAAATAATTAAATTTAATTAAATAATGAATAAAATTATATTATTTGTTATTATTATGTGTTGGTAAGATGAATGTCGTTCTATAACCTAGAAACGTCGAAAAGTCGTAGTATTTTTACTACGTAAAAGAATTAAAGTGTTTGAATTTCCAAGACAAAAATAAAAGCTTTCCGAGAAATTTTCTGAAAAACACTATTCATCGATTTCTGCTCGAGAATTATTTTTGAACTTCCGAGAAATACGTAACGATAGAATATCGAGGTGAGATTGATTATGTAATAATAATTGAAGTATAGAAAATGTAATTTTCTCCTACGGACTTAATTTGAGAACGTTAGGGAAAATAAGGCGTTAAGAAGCTATTGTAATGATCGTATGATACGTATGTATTGTACGAGGAAATAAATACGAGTATGATATGAAGTATTATACGAGTATGTATGAGTGATGGAATATCGTATATTATAAATTAGTATACGAGAATAATACGTAAATAATACGTATAAGGCTTTTAGCCAAATGAAATGGACTTGTAGGATTATTTAGCAAATTGTAAAGTCCAATAGAATTGAATGTGCAAGCCCAAGTGTTTGTTGAATGAAGTCCAATTAAGTTGGTTAATACAAGGCCAAAGCTTAAGTTAAGCAAATTAAACCTAAACCCATGCTATGATCCAATGGCTTAGGGTGACTCATGGGGCAACCCATGATCATATGATTATTCTTGGTGACCAAGATAATGTTGTGATGGCCAAGTAATTAGTGTAGGGAGCAAGTTTACTTAATTGCTAAGTATTGAATAATAAGGAGGTGGGATTTGCCTAAATGACTAATATGCCCTAACCTTACCAATCCTATAAATAGAGGGAGAGTTAGTTCATTTGCACACTTGTTTATTGCATCCAACATAAGACAATTTATTTTGTAGAGAGAATAAGCAAGTTTAAGTTAGACTTTCAAGAAGAAGAAAAGCTTGATCATCAAGGGTAAGCCTCCTATGTCATAATCTTCCAACTATTCCATAGTAGCTTGATAGAAAAGGGATGAATGATGGTACATGTATGTTAAGAAGTAAATGAATTGAATAATTATAGGACTTAAGTCTTAATAAGCCGTGAATAAGCAGTTTGTTCATAAATAAGCTATGAACTAAGGAAGAACTTGTAAGACTTGTGACATGCTTACATGAAGGAAGTTAGTATGATAAAAGGATGTAAGAATGTTGGTTAGAAGACTTAAATCATAATAAGTCATGAGAAATGAAATTATAAGTAGTTTATACTTTGATAAGATATAAAGTCATAAAGAACAAGTAATAACTTATCATGTAAATAAGTTGATGTAATATATATGTTAAGATGTTGGTATGATGGTTAGAATCCATTTGAAACGATGAACAAATCATAAGTAATGAAGTTATGCCGAAATTCACACGATTGGACGATAATCGTCGAATTCGTAAAATTCTCGGAATAGAAGTCAAATTTTGATATTGAGCTCGGAAACGTTGGTTTTCGATGGGAACAAGTCTTATTTGGAATTATAAAGTTGCAGACTCGAAAATGACCGAATTCCGACTTAGAACGAAGAAATGAGCGTTGAACGTTCACGAACATTTTATCGTTTTCGTTAAAAATGGACTAATAGGTGAATTTTTAGTTAACGAAGCCGCAACTAAAAGTATATGTTTAGCAACGAAATTTGTCCTTCGTTGCAGATTGTGTCAGGCTTTCACTTTTTGCAACGAAATTCATAAGTCGTTGCAAAATTTCGTTGCTAATTCATTGGAGGAAAAAAATTACGTTAGAAATTCATTGCAAAAATTTAGGCCACTTGATTTCCCGTCATCGTGGGTAACCAAAGTTTTTTTGTTGCTAAAAATGGGGCTTTAGCAACGATTTTTCAAGCAACAACTTTATAAGTCGTTGCTAAAAGTGTATGTTTAGCAACGAAACTTGTCCTTCGTTGCAGATTGTGTCAGACTTTCACTTTTTGCAACGAAATTTATAAGTAGTTGCAAAATTTGGAAACAAAATTCGTTAGAAATTCGTTGCAAAATTTCTAACCACTTGATTTCTCCTCATCGTGGGCAACGAAAATTTTTTTGTTGCTATATTGTGTTGCCTAATATGGACCACATTCATTGGCAACAATTTTTATTTTCGTTGCATATCTTATACAATTTTTTGCAACGACTATTAAAATATTGCCTTAAATTAAGATAATCCCACTAAACATGTTTTTATAAGACCATATTCGGTATTCGGAGAATTGTGAAAAATATATTCATATTTAGTATTTAAAAATTATATCCAAATGTGAAACATATTCGAACCTGTAACCTATCATTTGGAACTTTTGTCATTTGACCGCTGGAGCAACACAAGTTATCTGTTAATATCTTGCAAGGATTAATATTTATATCAAAACATAAGATTTCCACCATATAATCTCAAGAAGTTATATACTACAACAACAACAATAATAATAATAATAATAATAATAATAATAATAATAATAATAATAATAATAATAATAATAATAATAATAAATAAATAAATAATAATAATAATAATAATAATAATAATAATAATAATAATAATAACAACAACAACAACAACAACAACAACAACAACAACAACAACAATAATAATAATAATAATAGTACTAATAACAATAATAATAAAAATAATAATAATAACAATAACAATAATAATAAAGTTGCACCAATGATGTGTAAGTTTTTTTTAACTCTCATTTTTCAATAACAATAATAATATTAATTTATCTTTATATCTTGTATTAGAGGGTGTTTGGCAATGACTCATAAGTTGATTAAACTAAGTTATAAGTCATATGTTATTATTTAGTGTTTGACAATAACTTAAATTTTAACTTTTTTTTACTTATAAGTTATTATTAAATTTTTTTCATGCTTCAAGTGTTATATTTTTTATTATTATTACTATTACTATTACTATAATTATTATTATATTTACTATTATTATTATTACTATTATTATTATTATTATTATTATTATTATTAATTATTATTATTATTATTAGAATAATTATTACTAATCTTATAATTATTATTTTTATTATTATAATAATTATAATTATTACTATTACTATAATTTCTATTACTGTTGTTGTTGTTGTTGTTGTTGTTGTTGTTATTTTTATTATTATTGTTACTATTATTATAATAATTATTATTGTTACTATTATTATTGTTATTATTGTTGTTATAATAATAATAATAATAATAATAATAATAATAATAATAATAATAATAATAATAATTATTATTATTATTATTATTATTATTATTATTATTATTATTATTATTATTATTATTATTATTATTATTATTACTATTACTACTACTATTATTATAATTACTACTACTATTATTATTGTTATTATTAATCATTATTATAATTACTATTATTATTCCTATTATTATTATTATTATTATTATTATTATTATTATTATTATTATTATTATTATTATTATTATAATTATTACAATAATTATAATAATACTAATAATAAAAAATCCTGGCCCGACCCGTGGGCTTTTTAAAAAATAAAATAAAATAATGTTCTCCTTGAGAATTGAACTCTAGACCTCCCACTCTCCTTAAACAAATACTCAAACCAACTAAGCTATAAGGATTTTTTATTATATAGTCAGTTACCCGACACTAAAATACTAAAAATACTAATTACATATTTACATCAAATACTAAAAATACTAATTAAAAAAATACTAAAATATTAAAAAAATCAAATTAAAAAAATACTAAAATTCAAAAAATATACTAAAATACTAAAATTCAAATTATTTTGTTAATTAATCAAAAGAACAAAAATTCAAATTACATCATTAAAATACTAAAATTATAACATATTTACATCATAACATAACATATTATCATATTTACATATCTACATCATTTACATCATATTTACATCATAACATATTTACATCATTTAATCAAAATAGTAAAATTCAAATACTTTAATACTAAAATTTTACTCAAATATTAAAATTTTACCATAGTTGTATAACATATCAAAATACTAAAATTTTACCATAGTTGTATAACATATCAAAATATTAAAAGTCACTTACCCGATACTAAAATACTAATTACATATTTACATCAAATACTAAAAATACTAATTAAAAATATACTAAAAAAAAGCAAATTAAAAAAAAATACTAAAATTCAAATTATTTTGTTAATTAATCAAAAGAACAAAAATTCAAATTACATCTTTAATATACTAAAATCATAACATATTTACAACATTTACATCATAACATAGCATATTATCATATTTACATATTTAAATCATTTACGTCATATTTACATCATAACATATTTACATCATTTAATCAAAATACTAAAATTCAAATACTAAAATACTAAAATTTTACTCAAATACTAAAATTTTACCATAATTGTATAACATATCAAAATACTAAAATTTTACCATAGTTGTATAACATATCAAAACACTAAAAGTTACCTACCCGACACTAAAATAGTAATTACATATTTACATCAAATACTAAAAATACTAATTAAAAAATACTAATTAAAAAAATACTAAAAAAAATTCAAAAAATACTAAAATATTATAATTCAAATTATTTTATTAATTAATCAAAACAACAAAAATTCAAATTACATCATTAAAATACTAAAATCATAACATATTTACATCATTTACATCATAACATAACATGTTATCATATTTACATATTTACATCAGAACATATTTACATCATTTATTCAAAATACTAAAATACTAAAATTTTACTCAAATACTAAAATTTACTATAGTTGTATAACATATCAAAATACTAAAATTTTACCATAGTTGTTATTGTTATTATTATTATTATTATTATTATTATTATTATTATTATTATTATTATTATTATTATTATTATTAGTTATGTACATTTATATATATATGTACCATATCTAAGGAAAGGGGATCTGTTTTATCTCGAGGGAAATGATTTGTTCAGTTATAAATAATAATCCTTGCAAAATAACATCAATTAGGCCAATGTGCTCGGGTGGTCATTGGATCAATTTTCCAAACTAGAGGTCTTGTGTTCGAATCTGTGCATTAATATATTTTTTGCTTATTTAAATCATAAAATGAGGTCAAACTGTAAATTTGTTCAAAATTAGTATTTTTTTAAATCTTAATTTTTTTATATCTGATTCAGTTATTCAATTGTATTTGTTGTCAGATTTAGGAACATAAATCAAACCCGTGAAAAGAATTGAATTTGAGTGCCATTATTTATTTTTCTTTTTGTGTCAATTCCAAAAATCATAAAAATTTTGTGAAGGAATTCATTCCTTCACATGAGGTGTTTTCTAGCGAAGAAACAATGAAGGAATATTACATAAGATTACATAATAATAATAATAATAATAATAATAATAATAATAATAATAATAATAATAATAATAATAATTAATGAAATATTACATAATATTAAAACTAAATTGTATGTAGTTAATAAGGTTATATATATATATATATATATATATATATATATATATATATATATATATATATATATATATATATATATATTCGAATACAAATTTCAAATAAGAATACGAATTCGAATATATTTAAAGTTTTTCGTTTTCATTGGTATTTTTGTTTGTGCATCATATATTCATTTGTAATAGCTTATCAAATTAATAAACTTACAATAACTTCTCAAATTCGCAAACCAAATGCATATATGGTGTCCCTTTTTTTAATATTCTTATTCCAATTAAAGTGATATTTTATAATGACATCACTTAAAATTAATCAAATTATTATTATAAATATTGTCATTAAAATATGTCTTATTTAAAATTTATCTAATAAATTATTTATAAATTTATAAATTGTACTTATAAGTTGTTCCATATTATTTAATTTATTTTTTGCTAAATTTAAATGTACATAAAAGAAAAGAGATACATATACTTAGGGGCATTTTCCAGATCGATACAAAATGTCAAGAAAGGGAACTCAATATGACAAACAGTGAAACTCAGATTCTAAGACAATGCAAGAGCATAAGGCCATAACATAGCAAATGAGCATTGTATTGGACTTCAAGATTAATTTTTGGCATCGAAAATGTGCACAGTCAACATTCCGTCTGTTTTTTTGGATGAAAATTAAAAATAATGACTATTTTATAATTTTTTAGAGTACATTTATTCGATTGTAACAAAAAAAGTTTCGGTAACGATAATAAAAATCGAAACCCATATATATATATATATATATATATATATATATATATATATATATAAAACATTGGTTCACTCATTATTTTTTGCCTAATAAATAATATTTTTTTTAATATAAGAATAATATAGATAATTAATATTATATTTAATATTATATAATTATTTTTTTAATAATTATGTATAATTTTAAAACAATTTATATTAAAAAATGAATAGAGTATTATTTTTGGGCTGACTTATAAGGATAGACTCATAACTCATTGACTTCATTATTATTGACCATAATCCAATTGCACCAGCATGACACTTCACCAACTGATCCAAGCCGTCGATATTGAAGGGAGAAACAAATCAGGTGGGTCCATAATAAAAAATAGATGTAATTGACGGGTGGATTAATGGTTGACATACGATAACTAGGGTGGTTAGGACATTATTTAATCGTTTGGTAGAAAGAATTATTAGAGAAAATAGACGGATAGATGTGGATTTGTTATTTGTAATTCGAGTCCACCTTCACATATGCGTCTTCTCTATCTAAAAAAACTCACTCCCCCTCTGTTCCCCTCTCTAGGGTTTCAGCGCCGCTTTGTGCTCTTTGCGAGCTTCAGGTAATTACGTTTTTATCTGCTTAAATTTTAATTTTTGATTCTTCATTTGCGTGGAAGTAATTAGGTTTGATTACAATGGTCGATCTATTTTTTTCTGATCTGATTCTTAATTTATTCTTCTCAAGGCTGACTCCAAATTGATCGACTCCCTCCCCAGTTTGGAGATCATCGCCAGTCACAGTGCCAGGTTGGCTAGATCGATTTGGCCAAGTGCAGAGAAAAGGGGATTAGGGTTACTTACACGCCCGATATCTTGACCGATGAAGTTGCTGACTTTGGCGATTTCGCTAGTATTGGCTATGCTGAAAGATTTGCGAATAAGATCGCTATGTCAGAAGTGGGCTCTGGATCAAGAATGTGGACTTCAAATTAACTACAAAGGTTTTTTTCCCTTTCTGTGCTAGTGTGAAATTTTTTATGTGTTTAGCCCACAAATTATAATACTCCTATTTGTTTTGTCACATGAATTCACCATTTTAACAGCTGCTCAAAATATTTTCAAGAATGTGCAAGAGTTTTTCATTCCATTGTTTTCTAGTAGACTTGAAAACCAAACATATTTCAGTTATTAATCAATTACATATTTTGATGTGGTTATCAACTTAATATAGTAGAAGATTTAGGTGGACTACATTTAAAGTTATTTCAGTTTACGTTATTAAAAGGTTGGACAAATAGTTTTATACGCGATTCTTTACTTATACTAAGTTTTGGGATGATGGAGAACATCCATTTTTTTGATAATCTTTTCATAACTTATGGTGCTCATGTTAGGGCCCTCTTAATCCTTCTTGCAGTTCAGTGGCACATCAGTTGGCATTTTAGGATTGGGTAGGACAGGCTTGGCAATTGCTAAGCGTGCTAAATCATTTGGTTGTCCAATCAGTGTCAGTTTCAGTGCAATTGCTAATCCAAAGTTATCCTCTAGCTTTTTTTGAGCTCAATCAGTGTCATTTTCTGAATATAGCGTTGTCCATTAAAACTGCGTAAAAGTTGAAGAAAGCAGTAGTAGCTAAAGAGAATTCTTAAATATGATAGATATTTGACGTCAACTTTACCTTTTCATCGTGGTTGGCCTAGTGAATGAAGGGTTAAGGCAGGCGAATGGGTTTTTTCAAAAAATTTATGTATATTCTACTATTTTAGTACTTGCCATACAGAGTGGAACTAAAGGTTTATTGTGATAAATTTTGCATAGGAGTGGGCAGTACTTGGGGTAAATACTAAGTCAAGGAATTGCAGGTTCCAATTTGAGGGTAACTGTGACAACCCCAAAATAGGTCCATTCCACCCAACCCATTCTGAGTCGTCAAATACATGGTACAGAAAATAACTACAACTTTATTACAACAATTGTCGTGCAAAATACAACAACACATATGCTGTGAGTTTGGATACAAATATATACCAAATGTGACATTGGACACCATCATGTATCAGCACCTCACAAAGGTACCTTACATAAAGGTACAGTCAAAAACTGTTTTAGAAACTAGAATCTTTGGGAAGTGCTCAAGAAAACCTTCGCACATGGGAGACCACGCGTCTAGGTTATGATAGATATCATATGGCCACAGAATTATCCTTGGTTGACCCAATAGACCCCAAAGAAAAACGAGAAGATTACTATCATATTCTTCCCAATGGTGAGTCTTCTCTTGACTTATCATTATCTCCACTGTCTCTAATTGAGAATTATACTTTAAACAAACACCAAGATTATATAGGTAGTGCCCATAGATATACTCAGCAAGTGGATGAGCACAACCCTGTCCTATGATGACACGAGATTGTATGTCATTAGACATCTTGTATGATAGTGACAAAACACCCTTCCAACGTTGGGTTCGCCTCACCCTATTTTCTTCACCAAATATAACTACTAAATGATGACCACCGTTCTATTCCCTTGTTACCCCCGCTCGACCCAGCTACACTCTTGTTACCTGAAAGGAATTGTGAAGCAAAAGGGTGAGCACAACTAGCTCAGTAAAGAATATCATGACTAAAGATAATTCAATTATCAATAGCCTTCATCAACAATAAATCAGAGATTTAGAACATATGGTAAATGATAAAAATTTCAACCATAGTTGCAGCGGAACATGCAATCCATTAGAAGAGTCAAATAGACTATAAAGTCTATTATTTTCTCCATGTTAAAAATCCACCAACAATGTTTTATCCCTGTAACATCAATCAACAATTCTGGTCCACAATCATATGAATAACTCATAATCATAACTGTAGTTCTAAATTCCTCTTCTCATCTAGGACGAAGATAATTTTCATCACCTGAAACATCAAACATCATGGTTATACCAAATCACAGTTCCTGTTCATAATCATACTAATAACTTCATCTTTGCACTACGGGCCAAAGATATTCATCAACAAGTCATCTTTGCACTACAGGCCAAAGATATTCATCCACAGTTCATCTTTGCATTACTGGCCAAAGATATTCATCTACAATTCATCTTTGCACTACAGGCCAAAGATATTCATCTACAATTCATCTTTGCACTACAGGCCAAAGATATTCCTCAACAATTCATATTTGCACTACAGGCCAAATATATTCATATCTCAAAGAAATATATAATCATTTCAGAATTTATATACACCATAATTATAACCATGTTAATTAATTCATCTTTACACTTAAGCTAAAGATATTCAATTGTAAATTCAATGGTCATGATCATACCAGTCACAATTCAACTTTGCACTACAGGCCAAAGAGAACCCTAGTCATGATCATACCAATAATCTACCCATCTTTACACTCCAGTGAAAGAGAAATTCAACATCAGGGTTATAAAAATGTTATATATGATAATAAAATCAATATAATCAACATATAGATTTAATCTCAAGAGTAATATTCATAAATCAACTATAATTTGGTTAGTAAAAGAAACCAATTTTGTCGTGAATAGTAACTCGTGAATAGTAACTCATGAATAGTAACTCGTGAATAGAAACACCGACTCAAAAAGGTAGAAATTCCACAATAAAATTCATACCAATACTTCGGTATAATGATATTGAAAGAATAACATTTCTTAAGCTTATAAACAATTTATTTAAATTGTTTACACTTTACTAATTAATGCATTTAATCATCATAAAATGCCAACTCTTACAATTTCATCATCAATAACCAAAACCCTCATCAAAAATCTGCATATACCTCATATAGGATTCTCAAGCCATAAAATCCTATTTTCCAATTTTCTTTCTTCACAAAACATATTTAATTCATTTACTCATAACTAGACCATTTTCATGAAAAATACCAAATCCGTTCCAAAAATATTTCTTTTCTGAAATTTAGCATAATATAGTCCCATAGTGAACATATATTTTTCTCAGAATTTTTAAAAGTCATTTACTATTTTTCATATGGCCAAAATAGCCGAATATTTAGACATTTATCAAAAATTGTACTTTTGTCTAAAAATTCTGAAATTTACAGAGTATACTTCTATCATATACATGTACTCCCAATAAAAATTTCATCAATTTTGGAGTTAACCACAAGGAATTATAAGTTGTTACTTTTAAAATAGTCTTTTCTCATAAAATTCATAACTCTCAATCTATACATCCAAAAATCACCATTTTTGGACACAATCAATAAAACTCATCAAAATATCATTTCAAATTTTTCCAGAATTTTTGAAGTTCAGAAAAATTACGAAACTGAAAAACATAACAACCCTTAAAATCCCTTACTATCCCTTACTATCCCTTACTATCCCTTACCTCAAAGAGCAGTACTTCTGACTGGATATCGGATATGATGCTGAAGGAAACTTGCACAGATGAATAGCAACTCACCAAGTATCTAAAAACTCACAAAATATGCTTCATAATATAGAGAGAGAAAGAGAGAAAGCTTATGTTTCTGGTGTGATTTTCAATTCTAACTTAGCCCTCTATTTATAGGAAAATTTTGGTAGGTTTGACCTGCAACCTGATGGCTTTACCTGCTACTATTCCCACCCACCACATTTGAAATATAATTCAGCACATTTCTTCACCAACCACAAGTGGGGCCCACCAATTCTAGAATTTTCCATCAAAATGATAAACTCCGAAAATTCAACAATTTCTTAACCAGTCATCTCGTAAAATTCATAACAAATCATACGTTCATTTTTAACGGTTCAAAATTTGTGGACATATACTCAACTTATATATGTATAACATATCCAAAAATTACCACGATCCAACGGTCGGATTAAAAAGTATAACCCCCGCAAAATATCTCAAAAACCCTAATTTTTAATACCTCAATTCCAACAAAAATACTGATAAAAACCTCAACATTAACTCCTTCATTTTTAACCACAAAAATATGTCCCTCGTTTATATCCACATAAAATAAATATTTCCTTATCATACGAATCAATAATTAATTATTCACAAATAATATTACAGAATCACATTTATGACAACCAGGCCGTTCCCAGGAAAGAGGGGGCTTTCCAATAAGGATTTCTCCTTACTAGCGCGCAATTAGATGACCAAACCTCTCCTTAGACAGAACTTTCTAGACATTGACAATAATGTTATCTAATAATATTATTCAAATAATATGAATTATTGATCTGATAAAGGAAAATATTGTGCAGCAACAATTATTGAAACAACAATAATATAAAATATCAATGCAGCAATTATTGAATCAATAATAAAATATTGAACAGTAATTACTGTAACAATTATTGAGTAGTGCCTTCTTACGTAAGAATCAATAATTTCAAAAATACTGTGCAATACCGTGTGCTACTGTGCAATAACGCGTATTACTGTATTTTAACCACCGGGTATTCCAACAGTGTTAACGGTAACAACTACGCCGTTATTTGTAAAAACTCAAATTTGTCATTTTCCTTCACCCGACAGTTATTCGTTATGGGGCCCACAAATAGCTGCGCCGTCGTACGAATATTCCCCGACAGAAAGAATATTCCACGACCAAACGAATATTCCCCGACAACAATGGTTATTTTATAACCACTTGCTTATTTTGAAAAAAATTCATATTTCACCCATAACTTTAAACTTTTATCAATTTAACCATTTACTGAATAGTAATTATAAGAAAAATTGAATACTTTTATTTCATAAAATTCGGGGTCTTACAATCTCCCCTCCTTATGATATTTCGTCCCCGAAATTTACGTACCTGGTATTTCAAAGAGTTGAGAATACCTTGCTTTCATTTCAGATTCCATCTTCCCTATCATCATGATTTCTCCATTGCTCATCTCCTGTATTTCAGATATCATTCTAGAATACAGCTTCAAAATAAGGGTTAATTTAACAAATTAACATATCACATAATATCTCGATATTATGACTGACCAACAAATAAGCTTAGGTAGGACACACTAGCAAAGGATTTACTCATCTCTCCCCTCCTAGTTGTATTCCCCGATCTCCGCCAGAGATCATATCCCCAAGCTCTGATACCACCTGTGACAACCCCAAAATAGGTCCATTCCACCCAACCCATTCTGAGTCGTCAAATACATGGTACAGAAAATAACTACAACTTTATTACAACAATTGTCGTGCAAAATACAACAACACATATGCTGTGAGTTTGGATACAAATATATACCAAATGTGACATTGGACACCATCATGTATCAGCACCTCACAAAGGTACCTTACATAAAGGTACAGTCAAAAACTGTTTTAGAAACTAGAATCTTTGGGAAGTGCTCAAGAAAACCTTCGCACATGGGAGACCACGCGTCTAGGTTATGATAGATATCATATGGCCACAGAATTATCCTTGGTTGACCCAATAGACCCCAAAGAAAAACGAGAAGATTACTATCATATTCTTCCCAATGGTGAGTCTTCTCTTGACTTATCATTATCTCCACTGTCTCTAATTGAGAATTATACTTTAAACAAACACCAAGATTATATAGGTAGTGCCCATAGATATACTCAGCAAGTGGATGAGCACAACCCTGTCCTATGATGACACGAGATTGTATGTCATTAGACATCTTGTATGATAGTGACAAAACACCCTTCCAACGTTGGGTTCGCCTCACCCTATTTTCTTCACCAAATATAACTACTAAATGATGACCACCGTTCTATTCCCTTGTTACCCCCGCTCGACCCAGCTACACTCTTGTTACCTGAAAGGAATTGTGAAGCAAAAGGGTTAGCACAACTAGCTCAGTAAAGAATATCATGACTAAAGATAATTCAATTATCAATAGCCTTCATCAACAATAAATCAGAGATTTAGAACATATGGTAAATGATAAAAATTTCAACCATAGTTGCAGCGGAACATGCAATCCATTAGAAGAGTCAAATAGACTATAAAGTCTATTATTTTCTCCATGTTAAAAATCCACCAACAATGTTTTATCCCTGTAACATCAATCAACAATTCTGGTCCACAATCATATGAATAACTCATAATCATAACTGTAGTTCTAAATTCCTCTTCTCATCTAGGACGAAGATAATTTTCATCACCTGAAACATCAAACATCATGGTTATACCAAATCACAGTTCCTGTTCATAATCATACTAATAACTTCATCTTTGCACTACGGGCCAAAGATATTCATCAACAAGTCATCTTTGCACTACAGGCCAAAGATATTCATCCACAGTTCATCTTTGCATTACTGGCCAAAGATATTCATCTACAATTCATCTTTGCACTACAGGCCAAAGATATTCATCTACAATTCATCTTTGCACTACAGGCCAAAGATATTCCTCAACAATTCATATTTGCACTACAGGCCAAATATATTCATATCTCAAAGAAATATATAATCATTTCAGAATTTATATACACCATAATTATAACCATGTTAATTAATTCATCTTTACACTTAAGCTAAAGATATTCAATTGTAAATTCAATGGTCATGATCATACCAGTCACAATTCAACTTTGCACTACAGGCCAAAGAGAACCCTAGTCATGATCATACCAATAATCTACCCATCTTTACACTCCAGTGAAAGAGAAATTCAACATCAGGGTTATAAAAATGTTATATATGATAATAAAATCAATATAATCAACATATAGATTTAATCTCAAGAGTAATATTCATAAATCAACTATAATTTGGTTAGTAAAAGAAACCAATTTTGTCGTGAATAGTAACTCGTGAATAGTAACTCATGAATAGTAACTCGTGAATAGAAACACCGACTCAAAAAGGTAGAAATTCCACAATAAAATTCATACCAATACTTCGGTATAATGATATTGAAAGAATAACATTTCTTAAGCTTATAAACAATTTATTTAAATTGTTTACACTTTACTAATTAATGCATTTAATCATCATAAAATGCCAACTCTTACAATTTCATCATCAATAACCAAAACCCTCATCAAAAATCTGCATATACCTCATATAGGATTCTCAAGCCATAAAATCCTATTTTCCAATTTTCTTTCTTCACAAAACATATTTAATTCATTTACTCATAACTAGACCATTTTCATGAAAAATACCAAATCCGTTCCAAAAATATTTCTTTTCTGAAATTCAGCATAATATAGTCCCATAGTGAACATATATTTTTCTCAGAATTTTTAAAAGTCATTTACTATTTTTCATATGGCCAAAATAGCCGAATATTTAGACATTTATCAAAAATTGTACTTTTGTCTAAAAATTCTGAAATTTACAGAGTATACTTCTATCATATACATGTACTCCCAATAAAAATTTCATCAATTTTGGAGTTAACCACAAGGAATTATAAGTTGTTACTTTTAAAATAGTCTTTTCTCATAAAATTCATAATTCTCAATCTATACATCCAAAAATCACCATTTTTGGACACAATCAATAAAACTCATCAAAATATCATTTCAAATTTTTCCAGAATTTTTGAAGTTCAGAAAAATTACGAAACTGAAAAACATAACAACCCTTAAAATCCCTTACTATCCCTTACTATCCCTTACTATCCCTTACCTCAAAGAGCAGTACTTCTGACTGGATATCGGATATGATGCTGAAGGAAACTTGCACAGATGAATAGCAACTCACCAAGTATCTAAAAACTCACAAAATATGCTTCATAATATAGAGAGAGAAAGAGAGAAAGCTTATGTTTCTGGTGTGATTTTCAATTCTAACTTAGCCCTCTATTTATAGGAAAATTTTGGTAGGTTTGACCTGCAACCTGATGGCTTTACCTGCTACTATTCCCACCCACCACATTTGAAATATAATTCAGCACATTTCTTCACCAACCACAAGTGGGGCCCACCAATTCTAGAATTTTCCATCAAAATGATAAACTCCGAAAATTCAACAATTTCTGAACCAGTCATCTCGTAAAATTCATAACAAATCATACGTTCATTTTTAACGGTTCAAAATTTGTGGACATATACTCAACTTATATATGTATAACATATCCAAAAATTACCACGATCCAACGGTCGGATTAAAAAGTATAACCCCCGCAAAATATCTCAAAAACCCTAATTTTTAATACCTCAATTCCAACAAAAATACTGATAAAAACCTCAACATTAACTCCTTCATTTTTAACCACAAAAATATGTCCCTCGTTTATATCCACATAAAATAAATATTTCCTTATCATACGAATCAATAATTAATTATTCACAAATAATATTACAGAATCACATTTATGACAACCAGGCCGTTCCCAGGAAAAGAGGGGGCTTTCCAATAAGGATTTCTCCTTACTAGCGCGCAATTAGATGACCAAACCTCTCCTTAGACAGAACTTTCTAGACATTGACAATAATGTTATCTAATAATATTATTCAAATAATATGAATTATTGATCTGATAAAGGAAAATACTGTGCAGCAACAATTATTGAAACAACAATAATATAAAATATCAATGCAGCAATTATTGAATCAATAATAAAATATTGAACAGTAATTACTGTAACAATTATTGAGTAGTGCCTTCTTACGTAAGAATCAATAATTTCAAAAATACTGTGCAATACCGTGTGCTACTGTGCAATAACGCGTATTACTGTATTTTAACCACCGGGTATTCCAACAGTGTTAACGGTAACAACTACGCCGTTATTTGTAAAAACTCAAATTTGTCATTTTCCTTCACCCGACAGTTATTCGTTATGGGGCCCACAAATAGCTGCGCCGTCGTATGAATATTCCCCGACAGAAAGAATATTCCACGACCAAACGAATATTCCCCGACAACAATGGTTATTTTATAACCACTTGCTTATTTTGAAAAAAATTCATATTTCACCCATAACTTTAAACTTTTATCAATTTAACCATTTACTGAATAGTAATTATAAGAAAAATTGAATACTTTTATTTCATAAAATTCGGGGTCTTACAGTAACTTTGTGTAATTAATGTTGAAGTTAGGTCTATATGTGCCCAGTGACAATTTTTTTTATATCCTTTATAGAGTGTAGTTGACATTCTGTTTTTCTTTTTCTCTTCTTACATTAATGAACATAACTAATCAGAAAATAAGGAAAACTACTCACAGGCTGAACTCTCTCTGCCGAATTGCCAATGAATAATGCTCCCACTTAAAACTTGATTTTCTGACAATTTTAAATTACTACAGGTGTCTTGTGGGAGCCGGAGCATAAGGTTGAGATCTAGGAATAGTGCTAAAGTTAAAGAATGGGTTACTACAATTAATGAAGCTGCTCTTCGGCCTCCAGAGGGTTGGTGTCATCCTCACCGTTTTGGCTCTTATGCTCCTCCACGGGGTTTGACTGAAGATGGTAGTCATGCTCAATGGTTTGTCGATGGTCAAGCAGCATTTGAGGCTATTGCTTTGGCAATTGAGGGAGCAAAATCAGAGGTGTTGCGGTAGTGTTTGCCTTAAAGATATGGAGACATTATCTTTATGGAGAGAAATATGAGATATACATGGACCACAAGAGTCTAAAATATATCTTCACATAGAAGGAGTTGAATATGAGAAAGAGGAGATGGATGGAGTTGATAAAGGATTACGATTGTGAAATCCTGTACCACCTTTGAAAAGCCAATGTAGTTGCCGATGCCTTAAGTTGGAAGGGTTGGGAAACGTTGTCTATGTTAACGGCTCAAACTGAGTTAATAACAGTGATGGCTAGGATGGAGATAGAGGTGAAATTGCCAAGTGAGTCGGGACAGATACTGTTTATGACAGAGAGTCAATCTACCATTGTAGAGAGAGTCAAGAAGGTGCAGCTCAAAACTGATGAGTTTGACCAGATGCAGAAGCGGTTAACCAATGAAGAAGATATTAAGTATAGTCTTGATAATGAGGGATTATTAATATTTGAAGGAAGAATTTGGATTCTGAATGAGACAGAATTAAAGGAACAAGTGTTATAAGAAGCTCATAGTTCGAGGTACTCGATTCATCCTAGTAGTACTAAGATGTATCAAGACCTTCGACAGAGTTTTTGGTGGATGAACATGAAGATAGAAATAGCTGAGTATGTGAGTAGGTGCTTAACTTGTCAGAAAGTTAAGGCCGAACATCAAAGACCAAGTGTCTTGTTACAATCATTGGAAATTCCAGAGTGGAAGTGGGAGCATATCACGATGGATTTTGTGGTGGGACTTTCGATTACTCAGAAGGGGTATGATGCAATTTTGGTAATAGTGGACCGGTTGACGAAGTCGGCTCAGTTTTTGCCAATAAGGGTTAAGTATAACTTAGACCAGTTAGATAAACTTTATGTTAAGGAAATTATTTCCAGACATGGAGTACCAGTTTCGATTGTGTCAGATCGTGACCCACAATTCACGTCGAACTTTTGGAGGAGTCTGCAAGAGCAATTGGGAATGCAGTTGAAATTGAGTACGGCTTATCATCCACAAACTGATGGGCAGAGCGAGAGGATAATTCAGACGTTAGAAGATATGTTGAGATCTTGCGTCATGGATTTCAAGGGTAGTTGGGATGATCATCTACCATTAGTAGAATTCACGTATAACAATAGTTGTCATGCAAGCATAGGTATGCCGCTTTACAAAGCTTTGTACGGAAGAAAGTGCAGAACACCGTTGTGTTGGGACGAAGTGGGAGAAATCTGAATACTTGGAACATAATTGGTGCAACAAACAGTGAATGTGGTGAAGTTGATACGAATGCGTCTCGTAGCAGCTCATGAGAGACAGAAGAAGTATGCATACTCGCATCGAATGAATAGGGAGTTTGAGGTAGGCTCGTAGGTATTTTTAAGGGTACCTCCCTGGAAAGAAAAGATACACTTTGGAAAGAAGTGGAAGTTAAGTCCAAGGTTTATAGGACCTTTTGAAGTGTTGAAACGGGTAGGCGAGGTAGCTTATATGGTAGCGTTACCTCCAGACCTAGAACGAATACATAACATGTTTCATGTATCAGTGTTACGTCCTTATAAGCCGGATTATAAGCACGTAGTAGACTATTAGCCTATTCGTATCGAGAAGGACTTAACGTACGAAGAGTTGCCGATTCAAATCATCGATAGAAAAGAGCAAGTTCTACGGAACAAAGTTATACCTTCCGTGAAGGTGTTATGGAAGAATAAAGTTTGTGTAATATGAGACGAGATTCTGGGGACAAAATCTTTATAAAGGGGGAAGAATGTAACAACCGAGAAATTCGGATCCATTGTAAAATAATTCAATTTAATTAAATAATGAATAAAATTATATTATTAGTTATTATTATGTGTTAGTAAGATGAATGTCGTTCTATAACCTAGAAACGTCGGAAAGTCGTAGTATTTTAACTACGTGAAAGAATTAAAGTGTTTGAATTTTCAAGACAAAAATAAAAGCTTTCCGAGAAATTTTCTGAAAAACACTATTCATCGATTTCTGGTCGAGAATTATTTTTGAACTTTCGAGAAATACGTAACGATAGAATATCGAGGTGAGATTGATTATGTAATAATAATTGAAGTATAGAAAATGTAATTTTCTCCTGTGGACTTAATTTGAGAACGTTAGGGAAAATAAGGCGTTAAGAAGCTATTGTAATGATCGTATGATACGTATGTATTGTACGAGGAAATAAATACGAGTATGATATGAAGTATTATACGAGTATGTATGAATGATGGTATATCGTATATTATAAATTAGTATACGAGAATAATACGTAAATAATACGTATAAGGCTTTTAGCCAAATGAAATGGACTTGTAGGGTTGTTTAGCAAATTGTAAAGTCCAATAGAATTGAATGTGCAAGCCCAAGTGTTTGTTGAATGAAGTCCAATTAAGTTGGTTAATACAAGCCCAAAGCTTAAGTTAAGCAAATTAAACCTAAACCCATGCTATGATCCAATGGGTTAGGGTGACTCATGGGGCAACCCATGATCATATGATTATTCTTGGTGACCAAGATAATGTTGTGATGGCAAAGTAATTAGTGTAGGGAGCAAGTTTACTTAATTGCTAAGTATTGAATAATAAGGAGGTGGGATTTGCCTAAATGACTAATATGCCCTAACCTTACCAATCCTATAAATAGAGGGAGAGTTGGTTCATTTGCACATTTGTTAATTGCATCCAACATAAGACAATTTATTTTGTAGAGAGAATAAGCAAGTTTAAGTTAGATTTTCAAGAAGAAGAAAAGCTTGATCATCAAGGGTAAGCCTCCTATGTCATAATCTTCCAACTATTCCATAGTAGCTTGATAGAGAAGGGATGAATGATGGTACATGTATCTTAAGAAGTAAATGAATTGAATAATTATAGGACTTAAGTCTTAATAAGCCGTGAATAAGCACTTTGTTCATAAATAAGCTATGAACTAAGGAAGAACTTGTAAGATTTGTAACATGTTTACATGAAGGAAGTTAGCATGATAAAAGGATGTAAGAATGTTGGTTAGAAGACTTAAATCATAATAAGTCATGAGAAATGAAATTATAAGTAGTTTATACTTTGATAAGATATAAACTCATAAAGAACAAGTAACAACTTATCATGTAAATTAGTTGATGTAATATATATGTTAAGATGTTGGTATGATGGTTAGAATCCATTTGAAACGATGAACAAATCATAAGTAACGAAGTTATGCCAAAATTCACACGGTTGGGCGATAATCGTTGAATTCGTAAAATTCTCAGAATGGAAGTCGAATTTTGATATCGAGCTCGGAAACGTTGGTTTTCGATGTGAACAAGTCTTATTTGGCATATAGAGTTGCAGACTCGAAAATGACCGAATTCCGACTTAGAACGAAGAAAAGAGCGTTAAACGTTCACGAACATCTTATCGTTTTCGTTAAAAATGGACTAATAGGTGAATTTGTAGTTAACGAAGTCGCAATTGTAAAATTCTTGCATAAAAACGTAGAGTATATGATTTGTGAGCTATCTGCTTCTAAACGAGCCAATTCGGACTTAAAATGATCAAATTTGGAGTTCGGGAAGTTCACAAAAGAAAAAGTCTGTAATTAATTTTTGATGCACCGAGATGGCGCCGCGGCGCCATCCCAAGGCCAAATAGGTGGCGCCGCAGTGCCAAAAAGGCCATAAACTACTGGAGTTTTGTGTCGCACCGCGGCACGTAACTCTAGGACTCGCGTCGCAGCGTCGAGTCCGGATGAAAGCCACTGAAGTATGGCGCCGCAGCGCGGCTTAAGTAAAGGAAGCTGGCGCCGCAACGCCAGCCTTAGGGTTTGCATAGAATTATGAAGATAGAAGGAAAGTAAACTAATTAGTAATGAACTAAAGTTTGAAGTAACATTCTTAATTGGTGTTAAAGACCTTAAGTATTACTATTGAAGGTCGATGAAAGATTAATTAAATGTCAGAGTAATGTAATGTGGAAAGCCGGAACCAATAATAATAAATATAATACAGGAATAAATTGAGAAGAAAGGGTAAGATTCATTAGGAACCATGTATGTTATTCATGACCTAATGTGTTATGTTATGTGATCATCTACTGTAGAGACCTTAAAGACTTAAAGTGAATGTGTAATAATAGTAGTAAATGCTGAAGGCAAGTGTTCTAACCCTTGTCTTAGTTCAATCTGGATAAGCTTTGTGATTCATGTATTCTTACGCATGAAATGATGAATTGATGAAGTCAAAGCCAAATCTTTTGGTTAGACTTAAGATGTTTTGGATTTCTTAGAATCTATCAAAGTATTGTCAATGATTTACCAAACTATGTTGGTGTGCTTTTCAAATGTAGACTGAGTATGCTAAAATGTTTTGTCGTCAAACGATAGGCACGTGAGGTTGCCACAACTTAAACGTACATACGTTTAAAGAATGTAGTGTTGATCAACATAGAGTACTATAAGCTGATAACCTAGACGTGCTTGTAAGATATGTCAGACTTACGGACTTAGTGTCGGGTTGTCCTTTTCAAAGAAAGTATGAAATGCTCATGGTCTTGGATCGAAATTGATGTTTTATTGAATATTATCATTGTAAAACGTTTTGAAGGAAAATAAGTATTATTTTGAATTATCGATAGTACTTCATAACTATTGTTCAGTTATTGAATATATACGATTCCTATGTTTCAAGCATGCTATTTAATTGGAATTGTTGTACTTGATGTGCTTGTTATTCTCACTCTTGCTTGAAATGGAGCTAAGACCGAACGGACCGAAGGATCCGGTAAAGATAAGGGAAAGGCTAAGGCAGACCGTTGATCTGTCTATGTAATAGTGTAGGTTCAATGTTGTATTGTATTTGATAATTATGACAAAGAACTTATGTATTGGTTATAAAGAACCTTGGAAGGGAATACTGTTTTGGAATATATATATAATACATATTCGTTCTTTTGAGGCATTTCAATTGAATGTATGTGTGAACTTTAGCACTGTGTAGCACCATATGCCGAGTTGGAACATACCCGGATTTGAGGGCATTACATAAAATTTATATACGCACAACACGCAAGTATACGTGGTTAACAAGTAATATATTGATAAGTGAAGTATCATTCCCACATAGATTAGCTAGAAATTAACCCTCATAATTACTAATTTCCTATTAATCCAAATTTTATTAAACGAACCAATTTCAAGATTATAACTAAAAATATTTAAAATACTAAAATTACCAAACAATCAACAACTCTAAAAACTGAATTTTCAAACAAGTATTGGAGAATTAAGCTTACAACTTCACTCTAAGCATCACTCTGATTATTAAACTTTATTCTAGTTTAATTCACTATCTCAGTTTATTAATCAAGAACACTCAAGAAGAACTAGCCACCTCTCGATGCACTAATACCGTATTAACTCAAATCCATAATTTAGATAGAATTAAGCTAGACACCTTAATTAACTAACTCACTATATCTCTATGTGAATTACAATCAAAGAAGGATTAAGTTCAAGTTCTCTATCTGATTACATGCGATGTAAAGCATATCTCTACCCTAGCATTCATCAAGATTCCATTCGTTCACAGAATTCAAGAACACATGCTATATTAACTAAGTCTAGACTAGTATTTCCTCTCACGAATCCATACAAGTCTACATAAAATTGGTGATCAAGCAATTCATAAATTCAATCACAAATCAATACAGATAAACCGAATAATATCTTATTAAACTGAGAATCAAAGTTTACATAATCATCGTTCCACTCAAAGATCCGTTATAAGCCTAATAAAGAGTTTAGTTCATCATAAATGAAATAAAAACTAAATTGATTAAAGTAAACATCATCCCAATTACATAGATTAAACTAAAGAAAAAGCATAAAATCCAGAACCACCCTTCTCTATAGCCTCAATCTGCAATTATTGTGAAACTGCCTTCAAAGTCTTCCTTCAATGCTCTTGTTTAGAAAAACTGTCTTTAATGATCTACTTGCTTGTATGATATCTCAATCTTGTGATTGTTGTGAATTATATCACTAAGACATGTATTCTGACTCTAATTACTCGCCAAAATGAGTTCCAATCCAAGCCAATCACTCTCCTTTACATTTGTTGCAACACTTCAAAAGGAACATGAATCTATCTCTTTCATGTACCCTCGCCCGACAGGGGTTTTTCTGTGTAAGGAGCTCGCCCCGGTGGGCATGCAAACTGTTAATTTGAATCAAGACCCCCTCCCCCCACCCCGGCGGGGGTTTTATGCACAAGAGGGCCCGCCCCGGCGGGCTAGTGTTATGTAGTTGGCCCACTTTTAGCTCCAAACTTGCCACATTTTGCCATAAGTCCACTCGTTTAGTCCAATTGTCACTCCACCACACCTAAACAGAAAATAACACAAAACGAGTAAAAATGAAACATAAAAAGCCAAGAATTAACACACTTTAAGCTTGTATTAGGAGCCGATTCGTAGGTATAAAACCCACTTATCAAAATCCCCCAAACTTAAAACGTGTTAGTCCTCAAGCGCGAAACAAAACTAACATGCTATATAATGCAATGCAATGATATGTATGCCTCCAATCTATATGCCTACGAATCCAACAGTCATAATAGATTCAAATTTATTCATCCGGCCTCAGAGAAATTAAACAAACGTGACAATAATTCATATCAAAACCAATCAATAATTCCTTATCAATCCTCAAATCTTAAACCTCTATTACTAGTATAGTGTGTGTGTGTGTGCGTGCTCAACATTCATGTTAATTGATGAAGATTCAAATTAAATACATAACAAGTCTCTTCGAAGGCATCATAAAGTGTAACTTCAAGAATTTCAAAAACAAACAAGATCCAACTAAAATTATTCAATAACCAAGATCAAGAGTCCAAGTAGGGTACTTATGCTCTTTTTTTTTCTTTCACGGGGGCGTTTTACTCTTATTTCTCATCTTATTCTCTCTTTCTTTTTTTAGATAGATGAATACTGATTGCGTTTTACGCTCCATCTCACCCTTGTGTTTATAGGGAGTACGTTTCACGCTTCTTCTCAACCCACCACAAGACTCAATTTATTCAACTTGGGAAGGTTCCCAATTTTTTTTAGAAACTTATATACCCCACTTTTTCCCCCAAACTTAGGTTCTTGCCTAATTCTTCGTCTTCACTGCATATCCTTGTCATTTTTTCATTAAAACTAGCATTATCATTTAGAAATCCCTTATGTATCAATTTGAACAAATCAATCCACATAAGTGTCATTAACGTACTAACCTTTTTATACCAGTGTCCAATATGCAAAAGATCCAATTCGTAACTCAAAATTACATTACAGTTCTAATATTCGGTATTGTATTTGTGTACTTAATCTCAACCTCATCATTGGCCAAAATAACATGAACTATATCAAACCGCTGGACAAATGCAAAATAACACAATACTTAACTAAACTAAATATATTTTTTATATGATAAACATAACATGATTAAGCCTAAATAAAACTATTTATAATCCTATATTACTATGCACCTAAATCACTACATGAATGCAAACATTTAATTAACCTAAACTAAATATGAAACATATGTAAAATTAACTAATAAACTTAAACGTGCAAACATAAAAATTAAAAATTAACTAACTCCCCCAAACTTGAAGAATACAATGTCCTCATTGTAAAGAATAAAGCAGTAAATGTATGAGAACTTCCCTGTAATAGTCTAAGCTGGGGGTGGTGGTGGCTGTTGTTCGTCATCTGAATGATTAGGTGGAAACCTTGGCATCGGGGTTGGCTGCTGGTATGGGAATTGTGCATTGGGATTAAAACTCTGGAGTGGTGAGTTCAATGAGGAAAATGACATATTCATGGCCTCGAATATATAGTTCTGCCTCACTGTGAGTCTCTACATCTCTCTTCTAGCATCCTTGTTGTACCCATTCATTTGTCTCTGAAAGGCTCTGGAACTGAGGGTTAGATAAAGCTTCTGGATGTGGTGTCGCCTCTGTTCCTTGCTCTCTCATCGTTGCATCCCCCTGAAACTCATCGTCATTTGAGGTGTCCTCAGTGTCAACCTCATCCTCCGAGGCTGATGGAAATATAAATTCGACTCCTCTAGGGTGCGACTCGCCCCCGGGCCACACTGAGTACCGCACAATCATCCTCATGTTTAATGTTTAAAGCGGAATCTGGGTGGTCTCATCATCGGACCATCGTATTTCCGCCTGTCTACACAACCCACAAATGAGCGATGAGTGTGGCAAGCCGCCAGAGAATGGTCCTCGTAGGCACTTCGGATGGAAAAATTAATTATAGCCCCCACATCGATGATAAAATCTTGGAAAACGGCATATAAAAGCAATGCCTTCCTTTTCGTCACATCTGACGTGTGTGTGGATCGAAATAACTTAGCGCACACAAACGTGTACCATATCTTTTTTTATCGGCTGAGATCCTTACTTTGGAAGACAGTGCCTCCTTTTTGACCCTTGATCCATGTGGTACCCGGCTTTGTCATTTCCTTTAAAATAGCCTCGTAATCAGGCTCATGGTCACGTAAGTGAGCGTATTGGCAATATCTAGGAACTCTTAATTGGTAGTACATGTTCATGGTGTCAGCACTGAAAGGAACTAACGTACCACGCATAAATGCATTGAATTGGGCCTTATCCTCTGCGTTGGCGTAGAACTCCTTGACCACACTCACAATTGATGGCTCGGGCTCTTCCGTGAACTTATTCCAACCTTTCAGATAGATTTGTTGCATCATTTCACCATTGACATGGTCAGGTGCCAACCCCTGCTCTGGTGTGAGTGCTTTTGTCACAAGGTAGTCGTAACGGTCGGCGGCGGTGGCACTTATGAATTTTTGCCTATCAAAGGTCCGTGTTGGTGTTGCGGACCCTAAAGTTTCTCCACGTTGTCATTTTGATGCCAGTTTAGGTGCCATTGAGTTGGAATTGGTGATTTTCAACAACAAATTCCCTCAAACTTACTAAAGCAATCCGTCGAACACTTGGTGTGCAAGACGTGTAATCCCCCCAAACTTAGTGATTTTTGCTTCTAATATAGTGATAAGTGTGGAGATTTTGCAAGAACAAACCACTCACTCTCAATAGCTATAAAAATTTGCCCAAGAATAACCCTAATCCTTGAACTTCTAAATTGGTTGGAATGTATGTGGTTAGATTTGGTTGTGAGGGGATGGTTTTATAGAGAGGATTATAGGTTGAAGTAGTGGGTAAGTGTTCTGATGTAGTGGGGAGATGCGGATTAGTTGCTGATATAGTGGGTTGAGAGTATATAGGAGTGGGGTTTCAGTTGGGTAGCACGTAGAAGAGAGTGGGGAAATTGGTCTGAATGCTATATAACCGCAGCAACCGCCCCTTCAGATTCCGTACCCCCGCCCCGGCGGGAGGTAATATGCCTTAGAGGCCCGCCTCGGCGGGCATGCAGTCTGCTAACTGAGAGTTCGAGACCCCCGCCCCGATGGGGGGTAATGTGCTTATAAGGCAGGCCCCAGCGGGCATGCCTTCTGCTAGTTACTTGATTTCTCCCATTCCTTGCATCCTTTTCATGTCCATTTGCTTCCTAAGTACCTGAAACATCATTCAAACATGAATATAAGTTAATATTAAGCAAAGTGCGCATGGAAGGTAAGATTATCTAGAAAAATATAACTTAATAACTACGTAATGAACTTCTTATATAGTAATTATTATTCTAAACTATAATTTAACTAACATGAATAACAAATAATTAGAATAAAAGTAGAATTGGGTTGCCTCCCAACTAGCACTTGATTTTAAGTCGTTTAGCCTAACTACTCCCTGTTTATGGCGCATCAGTAAGTGTGATTGCTATGACATCCTAATTGGATTCGCCACCCCAATAATGCTTCAACCGTTGACCGTTGACCTTGAACGTCTCCAATGGATTGCTACTGTCTAGTTCAACGTCGCCATTGGGAACAACCACAATCTTGAGTTGAACAATGGTACTGATTGCCCTGGCTCGAACGTTCTCTACATGATTTTTTTGTCGTGCCATTTCTTTACCTTTTCTTTGTACAACTTCGAGTTCTCATAGGCTTGAAGTCTGAATTCATCAAGTTCATTTAATTGAAGTAGCCTCTTTTCACCTGTTGTTGCTTGATCGAAGTTGAGTTTCTGAATTGCCTAGTAGGCTTTATGTTGTAACTCGACAGGTAGGTGACATGTTTTCCTGTGGAGCAACTGATATGGTGACATTCCAATTGGTGTCTTGTAAGCAGTTCGGTAAGCCCATAATGCATCATTTAATCTGAGAGACTAGTACTTTCTATTCGGGTTTACTACCTTCTCTAAGATTCTCTTCACTTACCTGTTTGAAACTTCAGCTTGCCCATTTGTTTGGGGATGATATGTCATCGCCACTTTATGGTTGACCCCATATTTTTCCAAAAGGGCTGTGAACGATCTGTTGCAGAAGTGACTACCCTCATCACTTATTATAGCACTAGGCGTGCCAAATCTTATAAAAAATATTATTTTGCAAGAACTTAAGAACCACTTTGGCATCGTTAGTGGGGAGTGCTACGGCTTCAACCCATTTTGATATATAGTCAACTGCAAGCAAGATGTACTGATTACTGAACGATGATGGAAATGGCCCCATAAAATCAATGCCCCAAATGTCAAAATTTTCAACTTCCAAGATAGTTTGTAGTGGCATCTCATTCCTTTTCGATATGTTGCCCACCCTTTGACATCTATCGAAGCTTTTTATAAACTGGTGGGCATCCTTAAATACTGTAGGCCAATAGAACCCTACTTAAAGCACTTTAGCTGATGTTCTCTCACTTCCGTAATGTCCCCCATATGCCGGCGCATGACACTCGTGCAATATATTCCTTACCTCGCTGTAGGGCACAAACCTTCTTATCATCTTGTCGGCGCACTGTTTAAATAGGTATGGCTCATCCCACATGTACCACTTGACGTCATGTAGGAATTTCTTTTTCTGCTGTCGTGTAAGATCAGGGGGAAGGATGTTGCACACTAGATTGTTAGCAAAATCCGCGTAGTACCACAGAAATTCTGCATTGACTCCAAACAACTGCTCATCTGAAAATGACTCGTTGATTATACATTTATCTTCTTCCTCTTTACCCGGATTTTCTAGCCTTGATAAATGATCTGCAACTTGATTTTTCGTCCCCTTTCTATCCATTATTTCCAAATCAAATTTTTGTAGAAGGAGGATCCATCTGATAAGTCAAGGCTTAACATCCTTTTTCGAAATTAGATATCATATTACCGCGTGATCCGTGTAAACCACAACATTTGTCCCAATTAAATATGCCCAGAATTTGTCAAAGGTATATACTACTACAAGTAACTCATTTTCTATAGTTGTGTAGTTCAATTGGGCATCCGTAAGGGTTTTACTTACATAGTATATGGCGTGGAATATCTTCTCTCGGCGTTGACCCAAAACAGCCCCTTCCGCATAGTAGCTTGCATTGCACATTAACTCAAAACAAAAATTCCAATCCGGTGCGAAAATAACTGGAGCTGTAGTCAATTTCTTCTTCAATAGCTCAAATGCTAACTTACATTCTTCATCAAATTTGAAAACAGAATCCTTCTCTAAGAGACTGCACAATGGTTTTGCAATCTTAGAGAAGTCTTTTATAAATCTCCTACAGAACCCGACAAGTCCAAGAAAGCTTCAGATTCCCTTAACTGAAGTTGGCGGTGGAAGATTTTCAATTGTTTCCAACTTTGCCCTATCAACCTCTAATCCCTTTACCGAAACCTTGTGCCCCAAAATTATTCCTTCTTCAACCATGAAATGACACTTCTCCCAATTAAGCACCAAATTAGTATCTACGCAATGCTTTAAAACAATGACTAAGTTTTCTAAACATACGTCAAAACTATCCCCAAATACCAAAAAGTCGTCCATGAAAACTTCCACATTTTTCTCCACCATGTCTTAGAAGATGGCCATCATATACCATTTGAAGGTAGCGGGTGCATTATGTGACACCCCCAAATCTGGATACGTCATTCCCACAAGATTTGGTGTCACTTGATACAAACATTCATTTCTAGCTACCCAAATATAATAAAATTTAACAATAAACCTTCCCATTAAAGAATTATATCAATAAGTTCAATAAAAATATCCCAGGTCATCTAACCTTTAAATACAAATATCAAGTGCGGAAAATTGAATAACTACATCACAATATTTAAAATAAAGTTTGACAATATAAAAACCAACAGGTTTACAAGTCTTCAATACTTGTTCATCTTTCCTTTCCCTTTACTGGAGGTAGGTTCATCGACCTTCTCAACTTTGGCTATAATATTTATATAAGCAAGAGTGAGCAAATAATGTTCAGTTGAAATGACAATGAATAAAACAACATAACAACCGCCGAATGTATAGGCTCAATAGAACTGAATAGTGTGCTCTATCAATGATAATCACGAATAGAATTTGAAATATATATATGAGGGTCATAAGACCACGAACTATGTCCAAAGTTATAAGTATTCTTTCAACTTAAACCTAAACAGTCATAAAACTATAGGGACTTCTCGTGCTTAGGGGGATCATCCCTTCGTACAATGTATTGTGCTTAAACATCTAAACGCTTACGTGTAAATTATCCCCTGTAATAGGGTTGTTCATCTCAACATTTAAAATACAAGTCCGCACCAAAGTAAGTTTAGTTTGGATAAGTTTAAGGTGATTTAGAGTTTAACGAACATCAACTAAGGATTAGTTGAATAAAATATAATAACAATTGTTGGGTAAAATCTAATTACGCACAACACGCAAGTATACATGGTCAACAAGTAATAAAGTGAAAGTAGAGTATCGTTCCCACGAGGAATTGTTTAATAAAAAAAATCACCAAGTACTAACCTGTAACCAACTCAATCTTATTTAAAAGAATGAATTTCAAATTATATAAATTAAATTATTTAATTACACTAATTCTAATTACCACTAATTAAAAATCAGATTACGAAGATTTAAGATCACAACTTCACTTATTTCTTCGTTTAAGTTAGCACACTTATGATCAATTATTTTCTATTCTTAATTGTTAATCAAGAACACTAAAGTAGATAAAACCACATCTTGATGCATAATACTCATACTCACTTAAATCCACAGATGATAGAATTAAGCAAAACACCCTAATTAACTAATCCACTATATCTCTATGTGAATTACAATTAAAAAGGATTTAAAGCAGAAGTTTCTATAAGATTATATATGTCGTAAAGGCATATCTCTATCCTAAATATGAATCATGAATTCCAACTACGTAGAAATCACAAACACATGCTATCATAATCAGATCTAAATCTATACTTCATCTCTCGAGTTCATATAGATTATCACGGTAATTAAGTCTAAATCACAATAGATAATCCTCATGATAGAACATAATAATTGATAGCGAAACATATTAAAATAAACTACACAATAAGATCCATTGTAATCTCAAACAAAGCATTAGTTCATGATTATTGAATTAAAACTAAGAATCCACAATTGAATAATTATTAAAAGACAAAGATAGAAGAAGATGAGAAGATATAATCTATTGTCTGCAGATTTGATGCTCTCTCCTTGCTCCTACTTTGAATCTTCAATGGTCTCCAAGTTGCTTCAATCTCCAAATCTCATAAGAACTAGAGTTTTGGTCTAATCTACTCTAATATAATCTAATGGAAGCATCTCTCTCCTCTAATCTCCTTCTAATTCTTGTGATTCTCCTCCTTTTATATGTCTCTTTATATGTCTTTTAAGTCCTCTTGGAAGTCCTTGAGTCAATTGGATCGAAACAATCCTTACCGAACTCAAATTTGGACAAAAATCGAGTTTTCTACTCGTACCCCTTCCCCGGTGGGGGTTTATACTTGTAAAGGGCCCGCCTCGACGGGGGTCCCTACTTTTTTCCGACTGGTATACGCACCCCGGCGGGGGTTTTGTGAAGGAAAAGCCCGCCCCGGCGGAGGTACCTTTTTTGCTCCGACGCCTTTTGGGAAAACGGCCATAACTTTTGATCTAAGAAGACTTACGAGGCCTGCCACATATCAAATCGAAGATATCGACGAGCTCTACAACTTTTATTCTTTTAGAATTGATAGATTCAGAATGGATCAAGGTGGAAATCGAGCTTGAAGTAGATGCTATGTAAATGGCAAGCACGACAACTCTTAGCTTTGATTTTCGTTGATAAAAAGGCCATAACTCTCGCATCCGAACTCCGATTGGGACGATTCAAGATGTTCCGGAAAGCTAAGAAGAAGATCTACAGTATACTCCAAGTTCCAAGCCATGAACATGCATCCAACTTGGTGCTAAAAGTCCTTCAATCTTCCCTTCTTGTATTTGCTTGCATATTTTGGTCCAAAAGATGTCCGAATTATTTTCCCTTGCTTCCTCATGCCAATGTTATGTCATAGCCTACAAAATATCATAAAATATATGAAAAGTAACTAAGAAACATGAATATAATCAACTAATTTAAGTAACAAATAGCAGATAAGAAGGTATAAATCCTACTTATTAAATACCCCCAAACTTAAACCGTTACTTGTCCTCAAGCAAAAATACAAAACAACAATGCTACGCAATGTAACTAATCTACATGCCTACGAATCCAGCAGTAATGACAGAAACATGTCTATTCAATCGGCTTTAGAAAAATCAAGTACACACGATAATACATCATATCAAAACAAATTATTAACTTCTCAATCAATCATCAAATCTTAGACTGTTATCACTAATATAGTGCGTGTGTGCTCCACAACAATGTTAACTGATATAAAATCAAATTTAATACATAAAAAGTCTCTTCGAAGGAATTATATAGTGTAAACTCAAGAAATCCAAAAAATAAGCTAGTTCCAACTAAAATCAAACAATTACCAATATCGAAGGTCAACATGGGATACTTATGCTTCATTTTTCATCTATGGGGGCATTTTGCTCTTATTTCCCGTTTTATTCATTTTTTCTTTTGGTTTATATACACATAGCTATGCAATGTCTTATTCCTTAGGCTTTTCAATGCTATCTTAACGAGCTTTCGACCATCGGCTCCCAGACCATTAAGACCTTAGGGCACTAGGTGTAAAGACAATCCCCTCGGGCTTACTTACTCAAGTAACAAAGGCCATGAAACTAAACAAGCATGCCACGGTGTTTATTCATACTTTTTTTTTTCTTTTCTTTTTCTTTTCGAAGCTTATATATCCCAAATTTTTCCCCCAAACTTAAGTTTTTGTCTACATTTAGTCATCTCCGTCTTTTCATGTCTTTCATTCATTCGCACTAGTATTATCCTTAAGAAGTCAATTATGTATCAATTTATACTTAATCAGTCAACAAAGTTGTCTCTAACGTGATAACCTTGATTATACCAGTTTCAAGCAGGAAAAGATCCAATTCATAACAAAAAAATCACGTCAAAGCTCTAATAATTATTACTACACTTATCTACTCAATTCCAAATTCATCATTGGCCAAAATAAACTTAAACTATCTAGCAACTGGATTCATGCAAATGAACATAGTAACTAACTAATATTTTTGATTTTTTTTATTTTTTTAAACAAGAAACTGCATATAATGTTATTCAAAATATACTACTATGCAACTACTTATACAGTTGTACTACATGAATGCAAACATAATGAACCTAAACTAAATTAACAACATATGCAAAATAACATAACATAAACATAAAACTAAACATGCAATAACGAACTAAACTAAACTCCCCCAAACTTAGCAATTACAATGTCCTCATTGTAAGAATATAGCGGTAAGTAGAAGAGAACTTCCCTGTAATCAACTAAGCATGAGGTGATGGTGGCGATGGTGGCAACGATCATTTTCTTATCCATTGAACCTCCAATACCTGCAATAAAGAGAGAAAACATGGATTAGAATTGCACTTGGATTGGTAAGAGAACTTAATAAGCAAATTAATTCATATCTACTAAATAAACGAGTAAATCATATAAATATAAAAATTTCTGGGTTGCCTCCCAGTTAGCACTTGAATTACAGTCTTCCAGCCTGACTTTGTCTGGTCAACGCTATCCAATTCCTCTTCGATAGTTGAGGAACCCTCCATCCATCGGTAATAATGTAACTTTTGGTAGGTTCCCATTTGTGATAGCCATTGCATTAAAGTCACCTAGCATGCTTTGTTTAGATAAGATCACATTCAAGAACGTCTAACATCTAGGTGTTTTCTCCATTATGTCTGCGAATAGATTCTAGCATTGAAGCTTGTCAGACACAACAATCTCTTCTTCTATCTTCTCTAACTCATCGCACTATGGCTTCGAAGTTGTACTCACTTTTACGTCACAAGGAGTATTGTCGACGACATGACTACCTAGTGAACAAGGTTTTGCAAATCTAACCAGATTCTTGAACTTTGGTGGAGAAGGCACTTAAGGCATTAATAACATTTGCTCATCCTCATTAGTACTCATAGTTAGTTCATCCCCACTTGTCTCCTCTTTTTCAACATCTCGTGTCTCATCCAATTGTAGATTTGGTTCGGGCACTTCATCAATCTTGCAATCCTCGTCATAACACCAATTGTTTTGAGGACAGTTGTTCAAGGTTTTGAGCATTTGATCCATCTGGTTCTGCAGATTTTGAATTGATATCTCTTGATTCTGAATTGACCGTTCTTGATTAATCCTCCTCTCTTCATTTGATGCTATGAACTTAGACAATAATTCCTCCAACCTTAAATTATCTGTCTCAGTCTTGAAAGCCATGTATTGAGGACCATTGGTTGAGGTAGTGACGAGTTGTTTCATCTGATTATTAAAATTTTTGGTTGACAGCTCTTGGCTAATCCTCATCTCCTCTAGGTTTGTTATGCCCTTCAATATTACATCCCTCGGATTTGGCTTTTCTTCTCGTGGCAATGGAGGTGGACATGAAAATGCCGGTGTGTATGTTGGATTTGGAGCGTAGTATTGGTCTTCATAAGTATAGCTCCGTGACGAATCTGAGTGATACCCCCAAACTTGATGATAATTGGCATATGTATAATCGTTGAGGTATTCACCATCGTGTTGTCCCGACCCAAAAATAACGGTGCATTGATGACTCGGATGATTACCAGCACAATAATTGCAATTAACTGCTATTCTTTGATTACGTTAGACTGCAACAACGTCCAACCTCCTCGAAAGTGTCTCAAGCTGCACTGATAATGCAAAAAATGCATTGAGAGCATCAATCCCTACTCCCCTTGGCTAAGTCATTCTCGTATACGGCCATTGATAATTAAATTCCGCCATGGTACCTGAAAAGAAAGAAAAGTAGGAAGAGAATTAAATAAAAAGGAAAAAAATGTTTAAATTAAGACTAATTTGATTGAAGGTAATATTGGCAAAAATATATTAACTAATTCCCCGGCAACAGCGCCAAAAACTTATTGGGTAAAATCTAATTACGGACAACACGCAAGTATACGTGGTCAACAAGTAATAAAGTGAAAGTAGAGTATTGTTCCCACGTGAAATTATTTAATAAAAAAATTACCAAGTACTAACCCGTAACCAACGCAATCTTTTTTAAATGAATGAATTTCAAATTATATAAATTAAATTATTTAATTGCACTAATTCTAATTACCACTAATTAAAAATCAGATAACGGAGATTTAAGATCACAACTTCACTTATTGCTTCATTTAAGTTAACACACTTATCATCAATTATTTTCTATACTGAATTGTTATTCAAGAACATTAAAGAAGATAAACCCACCTCTCGATGAATAATACCCATACTCACTTAAATCCATAGATGATAGAATTAAGCAAGACACCCTAATTAACTAATCCACTATATCTCTATTTGAATTACAATTAAAAAAGATTTAAAGCACAAGTTCTCTATAAGATTACATATAGGGTAAATGCATATCTCTATCCTAAACACGAATCATGAATTTCATCTATGTAGAAAGCACACCTGAACACGAATCATGAATTCCATCTATGTAGGAATCACAAACACATGCTATTATGATCAGATCTAAATCTATACTTCATCTCTCGAGTTCATATAGATTACCACGGTAATTGATGGCCAATCAATTAAATAATTAAGTCCAAATCACAATATACAATCCTCACGATAGAACATAATAATTGATAGCGAAACATATTAAAATAAACTACATAATAAGATTCATTATAATCTCAAACAAAGCATTAGTTCATGATTATTGAATTAAAACAAAGAATCCACAATTGAATAATCATTAAAAGACAAAGATAGAAGAAGATGAGAATATATAATCTATTGTCTGCAGATTTGATGCTCTCTCCTTGCTCCTACTTTGAATCTTCAATGGTCTCCAAGTTACTTCAATCTCCAAATCTCATAAGAACTAGAGTTTGGTCTAATCTACTCTAATCTAATGGAATCCTCTCTCTCCTCTAATCTCCCTTTTAATCCTTGTGATTCTCCTCCTTTTATATGTCTCTTTATATGTCTTTAAGTCCTCTTGGAAGTCCTTGAGTCAATCGGATCGAAACAATCCTTCCCGAACTCAAATTTGGATAAAAACCGAGTTTTCTATGCGTACCCCCGCCCCGACAGGGGTTTATGCTTGTAAAGGGCCTGCCCCAGTAGGGGTCCCTACTATTTTCCAGCTGGTATGCCCGCCCTGGCGGGGGTTTTGTGAAGGAAAAGCCCGCCCCGACGGGGTACCTTTTCTGCTCTGACATCCTTTGGGAAATCGACCATAACGTTTGATCCAGGAAGAGTTACAATGCCTACCACCTATCAAATCGAAGATATCGACGAGCTCTACAACTTTTATGCTTTGAGAATTGACAGATTCAGATTGGATCAAGGTGGAAATTGGGCTTGAAGTAGATGTTATGTAAATGGCAAGCACAACAACTCTTAGCTTTGATTTTCGTTGATAAAAAGACCATAACTCTCTCATCCGAACTCCGATTGGTACGTTTCAAGATGTTCCAAAAAGATAAGAAGAAGATCTACAGTATACTCCAAGTTTCAAGCGAAGAACATGAATCCAACTTGGTGTTAAAAGTCCTTCAATATTCCTTTCTTGCATTTGCTTGCGTATTTTGGTCCAAAAGATGTCTGAATTGCTTTCCCTTGCTTCTTCATGCCAATGTTATGTCATAGCCTATAAAATATCATAAAATATATGAAAAGTAACTAAGAAACATGAATATAAGCAACGAATTCAAGTAACAGATACTAGATAAGTAGGTATAAAACCTACTTATCAACAATATGCTATGGAATAAGTCATAAATGAATCAACATTGTATAGTAAGGTCATGCTTTAGAAATGAAATAAAAATATAAACATTGAATCACGTAACATACCTTGCTTGAACAATATTAAGCTAAGGCTAGAATTTTGTTTAGTAAAGAATTGAGTTATTGAGCATGCATAATAAATAACGAATTGAACGATAAAACTTGTTCAATATAAGTGTATCCGAATTTAGAAGCTTGCATGCTAAGAAACAAGTTAAAGTGGGAAGCCTTCTCAAAGTAAAAGTTTGGTTAAATAGCTTTGCACAAACATAATTAAATCGTATAAATAGGATTAGGAATAACTTGCTCAATAATAAACAAGGTAGAGTAAAGAAACTTGCACAATCATAACAATAGAGTTAGAGAACTTGCATACTAAGATACAAGTTAAAGATAAGAAAACTTGCCCAATATTAAGAGGTAAGGTTTAGAAACTTGTCTTGCGTGTAAGCTAAACCGTAATAACTCGAATCACAATACCCTATACACATGTCATCATGACATAATTAGTTACGACATATACTCCGTATACAATTAAGTATCTACTTCATGTATGGATTGGTTTTTATTCACATAGTTAGGTCACACTAGTAATATAATAACAAAACCCATTAATTATTAATAATATTCTCATTTTTAGTACTATAATACCACAATTAACAACAATCACATTTTAACAGTCATAATATTGCACCTTATCAATAATTACAGATTTTGTGTAATTAAAATACACTTTCTAGCCATTCTATTAACTGGCGCGGTGCTGGCACTACGACTTGAGGCGCAGGCCTGGCGCTGTCGCTGCGGCACGAGACTTGGCGCTGCAGCGCTGAATTATAGTTCTAGGCACGAAGAACATAATCAAATCTAATTTAACCTGCATCTTGATTTCTAGCACCCAATTTACTACGTATAACTTACATAGATTACACATAAACATTACCCATCATATGTATACTGATTTAAAACAACTAAACAATAACTTCAGAAAATTTAAATTCTTGAATGCCATGTTTTAAACCAAAAACTCCATTTTTGACACTGTTGACAAAAATTAAAATTGTGATCACAATTATACACTAAATTAATTCATTCAAACTACGTTCTCTTCGTTTCTAACCGAATTAACATATTCAAGGCTCAATTTATCTATTAGCTTACAAATTAACTATCAAATTTGGTACTTTCACAAGCCATATATATACATATAGTTACTGTAATTAGTTTCTTCCTTTTTAACGTAATTAGGATACTAAATCATTGTCTAGATACTGATTATAACATCAAGAATACATATAAATACAACAATTCAGTTTATAAATATAATTCACCCAACATGGATTCCCAGAAAATATAAGACTCGTGAATTTAAAATATTCATATATATAATATTAAGGTTTTGATAATATACTTTCAATTGCTTGGATAATCCTTGCTAACCACATAGAATTGTTTTAGAATCACAGTACTCTCTCTCAAACTCTCTCTAGTTCTTCTCTGTAAACTCTCTGAAAACTCTCTTATATTCTCAGGCTTAAGCCATAATTTTTAACATCGTAAAATAAAACAGACGCAAGAATAAAAACAGACAAGTAACTAATACCCCTACTAAATATTATTTTACGTTAACAATTTTCAAATTAATTTGTCAGTTAAAAATTTCAAAAGCTACAAGGCTTTGTTTGGATAAAACCAATTAAAAATAAAGACTTAATATCGTTAAGCCTTGTTTGGCAAAAACTAAATTAAACTCCTTTAATTTATTTTTATAACTCATTTATAGCATAGTTTATTGTCACACTTTTATTATCAAATTAAATTAAAAATATTATAATACTTCATTTAATCCCTATTAATTCTCTTATTTAATTATTAACTTAAATTAGAATATTATCTCATAATCATTAATTTCCTTAACTCATAAATTATTTATTAAACAAATAAATAATCAAATCAAATCAAATTAAACAAATATTTATTCAACAATAATAAACACATCAATTAAAATATTTATATATTTTAATAAATATCTAGAATTACAATTTAATTTAGATTGGTATATCCTTCCCTCCTTACAAGGATTTTGTCCCCATAATCACAACTCAAATAAATCAATCGTCACATTCTTCCCTACTTACAAAGATTTCGTCCCCAGAATTGAAGACACAGATTAAACAAATAACTCAACGTAATCTTTCATCATTTTATCTTCGAGTTCCCAAGTAGCTTATTCAGCATTGTGGTTCCTGCATATCACCTTCACGGAAGGTATTACTTTATTCCTGAGCACTTGTTCTTTCAAGTCAACTATCTGGATAGGAACTTTCTCATAAAACAAGTCCTTATCAAATTGCAATGGTTCGTACTCGATCACGTGCTTGTAATCGGGTTTATACGGTCGTAACACCGAAACGTAAAAAATATTGTGAACATTTTCCAACTCTGGAGGTAGTGCTACCTCGTAAGTCACTTCTCCTACTCTGCGCAACACTTCGAAATCCAATAAACCTCGGGTTTAGCTTTCACTTTTTACCAAAAAAAAAATTTCCCTTCCAAGGAGAAACTTTTAAGAACACGAAATTTCCTACGTCGAATTGACGAGCTTGTCTATGTTGATTAGCATACTTCTTCTATCTGTCTTGAGCAGCTACCAATCTTGTCCTGATGAGTTTGACAACTTCAGCAGTCTACTGTATTAGTTCTGGTCCTAATAGTCGACGTTCATCGACTTCATCCCAGCAAAGTGGAGTCCTGCACTTTCTATCGTATAATGTTTCGTAAGGCACCATGCCGATGCTTGCATGGTAACTGTTGTTGTAGGAAAATTTTGCCAATGGTAAATGTTCATCCCAGCTCCCTCTGAAATCTAGGACTGAGCAAAAAACGGATATAACAAAAGAATCGAACCAAACCGAAATAATTTAACCGAAATTTTTTGATAATTCGTTTTTTTTTAACATTTCGGTTATATCTGAATTTTATTACAGTTTCGGTTATTTTGTACGGGTTTTACTTTTTAATATTTCAGTTAACCGAATAATCGAGAAAAACTTTAAAAAGATACTATATTGACATAACCAAACAAAGCACTACAAATTTACTTTACCAAATTACTAATTTAGCCCGTTGCAGAACAAAGCACACCAGATGGTCCAGATCTACGATTCTAATTTCCACATTTCTACTTTACTCTCTGAACTCTCAAATCTCAATTCTCGAATGCTCTCAGTCTCATCTTGATTCCGATTCTTGAATGCTCTCAATCTCAGTCTCAGTTTTTCTGATCTCGATTCTCAAATGCTCTCAATCTCTCAACTCTCAAATCTCCAAGACTCCAACTCTCAAATCGCCGACCATAGAACCGAAGGATACAAAAAAAAAGCAGATCCAGATCAGAAAAATAATTGCTTACAGCCGGGAGCCGGCAGACCCAGATCTCCAACTCTAATCGCCTTCGGCGCGGCAGCCGGCAGACCTTCATCCATCTCGAACCGACGAACTCTCAATCTCTCAAGTCTTAAAAAGCTTTCATAAAATAATTGCTTGCAACGAGTAGCGGGAGTGGTACGTATAGCATAGCATATTTTATTTCTTACTTCTCTGTTTTTTGTTCATCATTGTGCAATTTAATTTTTATGGAAATTTTGCTACAGATTGAAATGTCAAAACCAATTACTCTTCTGATTAAATTCAAGGTCAAGCTTCAATTTTTTAGTTTCAAAAATTTAATAGAATTACAGAATTGTATCAAGTTTGGTAGTTTAAAATAAATTGGGCACTAAACTTTAAAATTTTTGTTTAGGTCCAACTTGGTTAAAATGTGATTATGTGTATGCTAAGTGAGCTAGATGTTGGTACATTTTCAATTTTGAAATTATTCTGATGAGTTAAAGTTTTGAGAGCCAGATGATTTACTTGGGTTATGCAGATTTCTATTGACAATTCCTCCTAGTGTGGGATATGAACAAAATCCATTGAGTCTATATTATTGCTATGATTTAGATGGCTCTTCCAGGAGTTTTGGAAAAATGCATTGCGAGGTGTGTAACTTTAAGTTTTATTAACAACTTCTCAATTTGTAAATCTATATTTTGTATGTGGATCTTTAGCTCAACATGGTAATTAACTTTAGGTTCTTATTATGACTAAAATGCATATTTTAATCGCATTAGTGCAAATTTATGGTTTCTTTTAAGTTGACGGGAATGCCCTTTCTCCACTATATTTCCTTTTGCTCTCTATGTTTTGATCTCATGACTTTGTTAGGTTTATTGGTGTTTTCTAGCAGTCCATTGTAATTTAAGGATATTTTGCCAATCTGTGCAATAGCAGTCAGTCCATTGTAATTTATGGTTTCTTTGAAGTTGACTGGAATGCTTTCTTTCATTTATATTTGTCAACAGCAACAACAGTCAGCAACAACTAGCAAGTGGTAGAAAGAGGTTCAAGCAACAAATGGTATCAGTCATTGTAGGAACTGTGCAATAGCAGTCAGCAGTAGCTTCAAAATTTTTGTAGAAAGAGGTAGAAAGAGGTTCAAGCAAATGGTATCAGTCATTGTGCAATAATAGTCAGCAGTAGCTTCAGCCTTTAAGCATTTTGGCCAGCAGCAGCAGCTTCAAGCTCTCATAGTCTCATATGTCCATAATTTATGTTTATGAATTATGTTTATGGTGTTAATTTATGTTTATGAACTGTGTTGTCGTTTATGGATTATGTTAATGGATTGTAGGAACTGTTTATGGATTATGTTTATGGATTGTAGGAACTGAATTGAACTATTTATGGACTATGTTTTAATTCGGTTATTAACCGAATAACCGAATAACTTATTCGGTTATTCGGTTATTCGATTAGTACACATTTCGGTTATTTGTTCGGATAGCTAAAATAGGACATTTTCAGGTATCGGTTATAACCGAATTTCTTATTCGGTTCAGTTAATAACCGAATGCTCACCCCTATTGAAATCCATGATGCACGCTCTAAGCATATCTTTCAACGTCTGGATTGTTCGTTCGCTTAGGTCGTCTGTTTGCGGATGGTATTTCGTACTCATTTTCAATTGTGTTCCCAAACATTCTTGTAGTCTCTTCCAGAAGTTTGACGTGAATCGCGGATCTCTATCTGACACTGGCATTCCATGTCTTGAAATGATCTCTTTAACATACAACTTTGCCAACTGATCAAGATTGAATCTAATCTTTATTTGCAAAAAGTGTGTTGATTTTGTTAGTTTGTCAACTATCACCCAAATCGCATCGTATCCTCTCTGAGTAGTTGGAAGACCCATCACAAAATTAATTATGATGTGTTCCCACTTCCATTTCGGTATTTCCAATAGTTGAAGTAATTCGCTTGGCCTCTGGTGTTCTATCTTTACTCTTTGACATGTGAAGCATTTCGCGACATATTCTGCGATCTCTTTTCATGTTTGTGTAACGACCCCAAAAAATTCATACAATTTAAATCTCAACTTCGGTCGTTAACCACACATTAAAACTCAAATTTTACATCATTATTCGATATTAAAAACACAAAAATTGCGGAATATTTAGAACGTTTATACATTTCCTTCTTTCTTGTCCTGAATCGCAACCTTTACATTACATCTCTTTGATTCAATCTTATATCATGAATCGTTACAACAAAATGACTTTACAAAGTCTTACATCATAACTAAATATCCATATACATTGGATAACTCAACTTACAATTCAACATGTTACGTTCAAAATATGAAATACATTTCTCATAAAATATAAGTAATCTTCGTGAATATAGATCTCTATAACTCACTTAGCACATATCTTTACCTTAAAATCTTGACCTGCAAAAGTGATTATTTGCAAGAGTGAGCTCGACAGCCCAGCAAAGTCTAACAGTTTTCATACATCACATAACACATAATAACATGCTCGATATACAACTCATTAAAGTAACATGGAATACATGCTTTTAACTCACATAGCAAATATAAAGATTGAGTTCCCTACTCAATCATCATTACTTAGCCAAAACAATACAGTCATATATTGACTTTCACATTTCATGATTTCAACATGTATAACATATCATGCAATTTAAAACAGTTCACCAAGTCCACGTAACAAATAGGAACCGAAAGACTTGCCTTGATCGTTGTTTACCAATAACAGTTTAACATCTTACAGTTATCTGCACTTCAAGTGCCCTTTCTAGGTTGAATTAGGAGAAAATATAGAGATGATGAAAGCTTTTCTTTTGTTTTCTCAAGGTTTCCCCTTCTTCTTCTTCTTCTTCTTCTTCTTCTTCTTCTTCTTCTCTGCATTCTCTCTTCTTCTCTTTATTCTTAGTTTAGACTTAGGTTTAGAAAACTAACGTAACTTGGTGTATATACAATATACATATAACACATATAATTATAGAATATGTAACTCACAATATAATTACATATACTAATTATCAATTTAATATATAAGTTACAAAATTAGAATTTTAAAAGCCCTAAGGCTTGTTTGGCAAAGCCATATTAAAATAATGACTTAATCATTCCTTAAGCCTTATTTGGCAAAACAAGATTAAAATAAGAATTTCAAAAGCTCTATGGGTTTGTTTGGTAAAACTAAATTAAAACTCTTTTAATTTATTTTCATAAGTCACATATAATATAGTTTATTGTCCCACATTGTTTACTTGGATTTCCATATCCAATCTTAATTAAATAAACTAATTACCACATACTAAATAAATTTCCTACTTGACCAAATATCACAAAATTATAATCTCATTATAATTTTATTTAATAACTTAATATACCACCTTAAATTATTAAATTAAAACAATAATATAACATCTCATGTTATATTATAACTCTCTAAATTATAAATTAATTTAATTTAGAATATTATCTAATGAATTTAGATTAGTAAATATTTACTAGCAACCATTACATTAATAAAATATTTTTTTCATCAATTTCAACAATAAGCGCATCAAATAAATATTTATATATTAATAAATATTTAATATTACAATTTGAAATTTCGGATCGTTACATCCTTCCCTCCTTACAAGGATTATGTCCCCAGAATCACAACTCAAATAATCAAATCGTCACATTCTTCACTCTTTTATCTTAATTAAGTTAATTTCTACAACTCATGGATTATTTACTTACTAATAAATAATCCAATAAATATCTACTAAACAACAAACACGTCAATTAAAAATATTTATTTAATTCAATAAATATTTAAAATTATAAATAAAATTTTGGCTTGTTACATTCTTCCCACCTTATAAGGATTCCGTCCTCGGAATCACTGAAACCCTACCCTCCTCAGGTTTTCACCAAATCTCTTCGTTGAATAACTTCAACACATTACCTTAATATATGTTTTATATTTCCTACTCCCACCATTATTTAAAATAAATTCTTGTAAGTTTTATTTCATAACCTTTACTCAGACTCAATTATATTTGAGTATTACATATTCTTTAACCCGTTCATTTCCTTTTTTTTAAGGATCGTTATCATGAACACTCGGGATATTACATTCACCCATTCTTCTAAGAATTTCGTCCTCGAAATTTTATCAATGAATATTCAATCTATCAAAATAGATTTTACGTCACTACTTCATTCATTCATTGGTTTCTATAACTACTTCCTTTCCACAATTATCATTCTACAACTATTAACTTTTATATTAAAAGTTTCACATTATTTTTTGATAACTCAAATCGTTCTCACTTCAAAATCTCTTTTCTCACTTATTCAACATATTCATCATTTAGTGTTGCATTCTACGACTCACTTCTTTCTAAGGAATATCATCCTTACCACATTCACCTTTTAGAATATCAAGAATCTTCCACAATTGCTCAATAATTGAGAAGCGATATGAATAACATGAATTTAAAAGATTCCAAATCATGCTGAGGGTAATAAGACCACGAACTATGTCCACAGTTGCAAGTAATCTTTCAACTTCAACTTTAACAGTCATAAGACTATAAGGACCCCCGTACTTAGGGTGTTAAGCCCTTCGTACGATGCATTGTGCACAAACATTTAAACGTTATGCGTATGTCCATAGTTATAAGTAATCTTTCAACTTAAACTTTAACAGTCATAAGACTATAGGGACTCCTCGTACTTAGGGTGATCAGCCCTTCGTACAATGTATTGTGCACAAACATCTCAACGCCTCCGCGTAATCCCCTATAAAAGGGTTGTTCATCTCAACTTTTCAACATCTGAATCAGCACCAAAACAATTTGGTTTGGCATAACTTCTCAAGAAACGCATGCATTTCATGAACATCTTTCAATATTTGTCTAGCTGAATCAAATAGCATAGACCTCTACAACAATTTGAACATCAATCGAAATATACATATACATACATACATATGTATTCTCATATATTAAAGAAATCTCAAAAATCTTTTTATAACGTCATGATACCGCACTGTATTTACAGTCCGTTGAGAATTCCGTCATTTGTTGATTTTATCATACTACATCATACCATAGTGGGCTGACGATCCTTAGATCACATCCAACACTAGGTAATACTGCATTGATGACTCCATCGTTTTTTTTTCATCTTTGCACCAGGTTACATGATGCATTAATGATATAAAATACATTTTGATATATTGCAAATCATTTTTGTCTAGCCGAAGCTGTAGCATCCCCAAATCCCGGTCCTAATCACCAAGGGTCTGGTATACTATTTCTATAACTATTGCGGAAGATATAAACATAAATTATTTATACATTAAACTTTTATAACATAATCCCACGGTCTACAACCTTAACTTAATACATACCTTCAATATCTTAGAAGATTTACATCAATATTTGCATTAGCAAATTTAATAGTTCTAACTGCATAATAGCTTAATCTTGGACTTTGCCTTTGCCTTTGTCTTTACTCGAGCTTTCATCTTAATCTGAAAATTTTTATCATGATATAGCAAGGGTGAGCATCAAATTTGCCCAGCAAGTTTAAATTCAATAAAGATATATCATGATTGAAAGAATTGAACAATAAGCTAGATAACTTTCAACAATATAAACATTGTGAAAGAGCATGAACAAATTTTCTTAGCTGAACGACCAAACCAATAAAAATGAATGGTCAATAATGAACATGAACAGATTAACTGAACCAAATGGTAATGAAGGTGATCAGCCTTTCATACCTGATGAACATTTACAATTTGCACAATGTGCGAATCAATAATCAATATAGACGTGAATAATTAACAACAATTATTCATTAACATGCTTTGAACATACAACTCAAGTTTGAGTTAAGGAAAAACTTGCCTGATTCGTTGACTACTGCTACGCAGTTTAAGTTAACTTCTTTTGGTAAGACCTATCATTAATAATAAGATTGGTCTTTCAATCAGCATATTCTACTTTGTATCATAATACAATTACTTTGTCAATAGATTATCTAACACTTAATCAAATATTAGATAACATCCTAACACATCGGTATTATTATCATTCTTGGATAATTCTTCAATCACTGTATCATATTCATTATGATTAAACACTTAATCTTATACATTATAAGTTCTTCTTTATACTCTAATAAGTCAAATACTAATCCAACAACCTGGATTTTAAATTTAATAACCAAATTGCCAATCCAGCAGACTGAATACAGAATCCAGCAACCTGGATTCAACAAATTTCCAATCCAGCAAACCAAACTGCAATCCAGCACACTGGATTACAAATCCAGCAAATAGATTGCAATCCAGCAAGCTGGATTCAACATATTTTCAATTCAGTAAACTTCTTTTCAATCCAGCAAGCTGGATTCATCAGATTTTCTAATCCAGCAAGCTGGATTCCATATCCGTACACGAAAATACCAAATCAACTTATTATTTTTCTATCCTTTGTACAAATATGTATACACATATTTCATACACAAAAAGTATTTTTCCAAAATTTTCCAACTTCCTTTGGTATTTTTTAAAAATTATTTTTAGTTAATTCCTTAAGAAATTAGCTACCTCGTGCTTAACTCCAGAAATTCCCATCTCTTGGCACAATCTTATACGTGTTAACGTGACACTCCAGTTTAAATTTCGTGGCCATCGGTGTTATAGAACTCCGGTTATAGCGATTTTCGTCGAAAAATCACAGAAATTGAAATGGTCATAACTTGCTCATTTTAACTCGGAATGAGCTCATTTTTGAACACAAGGTACTTTATACCATATATTTTCATGTCCCAAAAGGCCAGAATTTATTACATAAACTAAGTTGCCAAAACAGCCCTCGAAAAATTTGGGCAGCAACTTTTTGGCCAAAAACAGTTTTGGAGTCCTTTACTAAATCTTAAATAAAATGAGATCTATAACTCTGATTAACGATCCGTCAATTTTGTTGGATTCGTATCTTTCCGATCTACAATTTTCATCTATCACAATCCATATTTGGATATGTTAAGCTCCCAGAATTTAGCCCGGAAGTGGCTGGTAAAAACTGTTGTTCTAACAGTTTTCTTAGCTTTGAGTAGTTTGGGATAACTTCCATAACTTGCTCATTTTTCAACCTAATTGAGTGATTCCAAAGGGGTTTTATCCTTAATACATATATCTAGCATCCCAAGAAAATAAATCACAAATATCCATCATAGATTTCAAAAATCAAAAGCTAGATCACACTTTAGAGTTTAAGCTTTCCGGAATTTTTTTTTTTTCTATTCCTTTTTGATTTCAACCAAATCAACACCCAATATGTGTAGATCTAAATATAAAATACTCATCAACATGGATATCCATTGTTTTTGAGTTTATAAACATAAATTCAAGCTTTGATTTGGAAAAACTAAAATCAAATACATAAACTAGTTACCTTTGATCAAAATCTTCTTTCTTCTCTTTAACGGCTTCCATGGCCACTCTTCTTTCTCCTTTTCTCTCACTATTTCCAGCCGTCCCTCTACTCTCTCTCTCTCTATCATGGCTGCCGCCACTTCTTCTCTTTCTCTCCCTTAATTTCTTTCTCTTTCTTCTCTTCTCTTTCTTCTCTTCTATTTCCCTTATCTTCTTTTCTTCTTATCTTTTTCCTCTCTATCTTATCCGGCCATGTGGCCTTATCATCTACCAAGTTTGGTTTAATTTTTTTCCTTGTCCAAAAATGTCCCTCCTTTGCCTCTTCTTTTCCAAAGATGTCCCCCTTTACTTGGATTAAAATTTGGGCTCTTTAAATTATTCATTGGGCCGACTCTTGGGCTAAAAATTGAGCCACTCCTTTGATTCTTTTGGGCTTTCTACTTAACATGTTTGGGCTATGTAATTTACATAGTCCACTACCTTTCCATCTTATCTCACCTTAAATATTTAATTATGGTATCCATTCCAAATATTTAGAATTTAAGTCACCACTCTTGTATATTAAATTCTATAACCCAACTAAACTTGTTTTAATTAAGTTATAAAATTAATAACTTGAGATAATAAAAATATATCTCTTAACTTAATATTATTTATTGTTATTCTCCCACATGTTCCTTAACAATTGGGCTCACTAGGACTTAACATTTAATTCATCTGGCTTTCCAAATAAAATATTTGGACTTCCTAACTAAAATGTTTGGGCCATAAAATTAATATGATCCATTACACTAAATTTCATCTTACCCTACTCATTTCATTAGGGTTTCTATGTACTCAAGTTAAATATAAATTCTTACCCAAGTACACTTAATTTCTTAACCCAATTAAACTTACATGCCCTTAATTTCTTAACCCAATTAGACTTGCTATAATTAGGTTATAAAATTAATTAACCGAGATGTTTAAAATAAATCTCTTAAAATTAGTATATATTTTATATACCATAATTCTCTCATCCCATAACCCTTAAGTTATTTAATTCTTCATTCCTAATATATAATTAGGATCATACTAATTTCTTTTATTTGTCATCACATAATATTCGTATTCACTTACTCACATAATCATGAAATAAATTATGACATGCTTCACAATTCTCTTAGATTAGGTCACTAGTATATATTTTTAATACTAGAACCACTAAATAACAATAACCATTTTGGTTATTTAATTCTCATACTTAATAACTTATTCAAGTTATACAATTCATATTGTATACTTAAATTTAATTTTCTCCTTTCCATAAATTGTTTTGAAATAAATATTTATATATTAAATATATAATTTAATATATTCAATCATTTATTCAAATATGAATTTAATTTACTAACTGCTTGATACCAATATACATATTTGTATATTGGATTTCATCTCGTATTTTTACTTTCGCACACTAATTTTTTGACTTTTCTCCATAAAAGTCAACTATTGACTTTGACCAAAAGTCAACTTTTACACATTTTGTGTTTACTGTCCATTCTGACTAAACTTGACGTTCCGGACGCAATCGAGCAGTCCATGCTTCAAAATTCTATCTCTAACTCAAATTTTGAGTTTTAAATTACTCCTTTCTTATTGCTAATCGTATTAACTAACGACTTTATACTTATTCAAATTCTTATTTTCCATTCAAGGCCAACGTTCAAGCTATGTTAATTACTAACATAGTTTTATCTTAATCCTTATATCATTAACTTAATTCATCACTCCTCTTGCTAAAATATATATAGCACCTTACTAAGTATATATATTTCTATACATATACTCATCTTCGTTTAACCTTATAACATCTCTTCATGTGAAATCTTATCTCCTTACTAAAAATTTTATATGTACTTATATAACATTTCTTAGACTATTCAGTTCATATTGAATTTACAGGTATCGTAATACCTTATTCTCGATATTCCTTCAAGTACATATTAATTCATTTCTAGGGTTTTGAAATTTTGTAACCCATATTTCTTTATTCTCATTTAATTAAGAAACCAAATAGGTTCTTCTTAAAAATTTTGAAATCCTTAAAATTCCTTCACAGAAACGTCAATTCCATACACTTATTTTCTGTCTAGGTTAATCTTATAACATTTAATCCATCATTTTAGGATTTTAATAATTATCTAAATTCTCGGGTTGTCACATTCACCCCTTCTTCTAAGAATTTCGTCCCCGAAATTAAAGCATACTAAACTCTGCTTATTCTATTGATCAAAACTAGGTTTTTAACTTAACCTTTACAATTTCCTCCTTTGAGGATTTCTCATCTATTATCACATTTCACCATAACTACTCAATAGGAGTTTACATCTTCTAAACATTCAGCAAAACTAGGTTGTCATAATAACCTTTATTCAATCATCTCAGATTCTACTCGTACTCAACGAGTTCACACTATTCATATCCATAATCACATACTACCCCAACATTACTCTGAGGAGTTTAAAAATATTTTTATATCTGTCTGAGGGATCATAAAATCATGAACTTTGAGGTTTAGGGTATTTCTACCTGCTACCTCTTTCAATTAAGAAAGAAAGGTACTCTACCTCTGAAATATTTTATATTTGGTATGTTTACAATCACAAAGAAGGTAAACTACCGATGCGGGTACTTTAGAGGATCAGTCTGTTGTACCTTAGTAATCGGAACGACTATATGCGTTCTTAGATTGGAATATTTTATCCCATTAGTATATCCCCATTTTTAGGGTTATTCACGTCAGAATCATCATAAGATTTCGCACCAAAACAATTTGGTTTGGCATAAGCTTTCAAAGAATACTTTGAATTTCATAAACATTTGTCTAGCTGAATCAAATAGCTTAGACGCATATCAATCATTCGAATTTCAATCGAAACATTTCTAGCCAAATTCAGTTGGCAATAAATTATCTTTAAAATTCTTAAAATCATTTTATGACGTCATGATACCGCACTGTATTTATAGTACGTTTGAGGATTCCATCATTGTGTGACTTTGTCATACTACATCATACCATAGTGGGCTGACGATCTTTAGATCACATCCGACACTAAGTAATTCTGCATTGATAACTCCATCATTTTTATCATCTTTGCACCAGGTTTCATGATACATTGATGATATTAAAAAATACATTTTGACATCTCAAATTATTTTTGTCTAGCCGAATCAATTAGCATAGACTCTTCTTTAAACCGTTCAAAAATCTTTGAAAATCATCTTTGGTGTCATCACGCCACAACAGGTAACGATGTGTTAGTAGTACGAAGCCCACTTCTACACAGTTGTAACCCTATGTTGAGGATAACAAAAATTCATTTTATTTCGAAAGGCACATCAGTGCGAATTTAGCTTGATGTCAAAAACTTTGAAGTCTAGCATAGCTAGAAGATTTGGAATACCTATGCTTCCACCATCAACTTCAATTTCTCTACTGATCCATTTCTTAATAAGTCTATCTATTTCTATCATCTTCAATTCTCCAATCTCAATATAACTATACCCGTTCGGAAAACTTACCACACATTATGAGTTCAGGAACTTTCCACAATCATATGAGTTTAAGAACTTGTCCTAGTCAGACCTTTGGCGTCCATTCGCTAAGGGATTCATAAACATTTCATATAATTATGAGTCACGAACGTACCATAAGTATGAGTTTTAAGAACTCGTACTTAACCTTATATTCTCTATCTGTTCGTTATACACATGAGAAAAGAATCACCTTATCCACATGCATATAGCAAATAGCGCGACATTAGGTTCCAATGATTATCAATGTAAGAAACTAAGTGGTTGTCAAACCAAACTCGGCCACTAATCAATATAGGAAGCTAAGCGAACAATTCCCCGCCCATACAAAGAATCGGTCAACCTAACCACTATATCGACCAGGAAGCTAAGTGATTCTAAAACTAAGTACAAATTCCCTGCCCATACAAGGAATCATACAACTCAGCTGCTGACATGAGTCCTCAATTAAAATCTCACACCATTCTAACTTTCTCTTTTCTTAATACGAATTTTCTTTAATCCGTATCTTAACATTTGCCACTCTTTTCTGAGTTTACATCGTACCATTTCATAGTACATTCTCTTTATAGCGTCAGGCTATATCATTCCAATCACTTAACATATCATATGTTATTCAACGATTTAATCTGATCACGTCGTGATCTTATTTCGTAATCATTTCTTCTTATACTTACGATCGTTTTATTTTACGATCTTCTTATTCTTCTCTTTAATCATATTATATTATGATTTTATTAACACTTCTCATCTTATAGACATAGTCTATTTATTATCACTTTTCATCTCTATTACTGGAGTCAGGTAACTCCGGATTCTTATCCTTATAGCTCTTCAAGATTCTTCTTTGAATCTTAATTATCTTTCTCTTTAATTAATAATGAATTTCCAAAAATTCATCTCTTATCACTTAAACTCTATTCGAGTTTATTACTTATCATCTCTCCGCGGTTATATCCTAAGGTACACCTACCTAAGGTTTATAACCTACAGCTCTGATACCAACTGTAGCATCCCCAAATCCCGGTCCTAATCACCAAGGGTCTGGTATACTATTTCTATAACTATTGCGGAAGATATAAACATAAATTGTTTATACATTAAACTTTTACAACATAATCCCAAGGTCTACAACCTTAACTTAATACATACCTTCAATATCTTAGAAGATTTACATCAATATTTGCATTAGCAAATTTAATAGTTCTAACTGCATAATAGCTTAATCTTGGACTTTGCCTTTGCCTTTGTCTTTACTCGAGCTTTCATCTTAATCTGAAAATTTTTATCATGATATAGCAAGGGTGAGCATCAAATTTGCCCAGCAAGTTTAAATTCAATAAAGATATATCATGATTGAAAGAATTGAACAATAAGCTAGATAACTTTCAACAATATAAACATTGTGAAAGAGCATGAACAAATTTTCTTAGCTGAACGACCAAACCAATAAAAATGAATGGTCAATAATGAACATGAACAGATTAACTGAACCAAATGGTAATGAAGGTGATCAGCCTTTCATAACTGATGAACATTTACAATTTGCACAATGTGCGAATCAATAATCAATATAGACGTGAATAATTAACAACAATTATTCATTAACATGCTTTGAACATACAACTCAAGTTTGAGTTAAGAAAAAACTTGCCTGATTCGTTGACTACTGCTACGCAGTTTAAGTTAACTTCTTTTGGTAAGACCTATCATTAATAATAAGATTGGTCTTTCAATCAGCATATTCTACTTTGTATCATAATACAATTACTTTGTCAATAGATTATCTAACACTTAATCAAATATTAGATAACATCCTAACACATCGGTATTATTATCATTCTTGGATAATTCTTCAATCACTGTATCATATTCATTATGATTAAACACTTAATCTTATACATTATAAGTTCTTCTTTATACTCTAATAAGTCAAATACTAATCCAACAACCTGGATTTTAAATTTAATAACCAAATTGCCAATCCAGCAGACTGAATACAGAATCCAGCAACCTGGATTCAACAAATTTCCAATCCAGCAAACCAAACTACAATCCAGCACACTGGATTACAAATCCAGCAAATAGATTGCAATCCAGCAAGCTGGATTCAACATATTTTCAATTCAGTAAACTTCTTTTCAATCCAGCAAGCTGGATTCATCAGATTTTCTAATCCAGCAAGCTGGATTCCATATCCGTACACGAAAATACCAAATCAACTTATTATTTTTCTATCCTTTGTACAAATATGTATACACATATTTCATACACAAAAAGTATTTTTCCAAAATTTTCCAACTTCCTTTGGTATTTAAAAATCATTTTTAGTTAATTCCTTAAGAAATTAGCTACCTCGTGCTTAACTCCAGAAATTCCCATCTCTTGGCACAATCTTATACGTGTTAACGTGACACTCCAGCTTAAATTTCGTGGCCATCGGAGTTATAGAACTCCGGTTATAGCGATTTTCGTCGGAAAATCACAGAAATTGAAATGGTCATAACTTGCTCATTTTAACTCGGAATGAGCTCATTTTTGAACACAAGGTACTTTATACCATATATTTTCATGTCCCAAAAGGCCAGAATTTATTACATAAACTAAGTTGCCAAAACAGCCCTCGAAAAATTTGGGCAGCAACTTTTTGGCCAAAAACAGTTTTGGAGTCCTTTACTAAATCTTAAATAAAATGAGATCTATAACTCTGATTAACAATCCGTCAATTTTGTTGGATTCGTATCTTTCCGATCTACAATTTTCATCTATCACAATCCATATTTGGACATGTTAAGCTCCCGGAATTTAGCCCGGAAGTGGCTGGTAAAAACTGTTGTTCTAACAGTTTTCTTAGCTTTGAGTAGTTTGGGATAACTTCCATAACTTGCTCATTTTTCAACCTAATTGAGTGATTCCAAAGGGGTTTTATCCTTAATACATATATCTAGCATCCCAAGAAAATAAATCACAAATATCCATCATAGATTTCAAAAATCAAAAAAGCTAGATCACACTTTAGAGTTTAAGCTTTCCGGAATTTTTTTTTTTTCTATTCCTTTTTGATTTCAACCAAATCAACACCCAATATGTGTAGATCTAAATATAAAATACTCATCAACATGGATATCCATTGTTTTTGAGTTTATAAACATAAATCCAAGCTTTGATTTGGAAAAACTAAAATCAAATACATAAACTAGTTACCTTTGATCAAAATCTTCTTTCTTTTCTTTAACGGCTTCCATGGCCACTCTTCTTTCTCCTTTTCTCTCACTATTTCCAGCCATCCCTCTCTCTCTCTCTCTCTCTATCATGGCTGCCGCCACTTCTTCTCTTTCTCTCCCTTAATTTCTTTCTCTTTCTTTCTTTTCCTCTTTCTCTTTCTTCTCTTCTCTTTCTTCTCTTCTATTTCCCTTATCTTCTTTTCTTCTTATCTTTTTCCTCTCTATCTTATCCGGCCATGTGGCCTTATCATCTACCAAGTTTGGTTTAATTTTTTTCCTTGTCCAAAAATGTCCCTCCTTTGCCTCTTCTTTTTCAAAGATGTCCCCCTTTACTTGGATTAAATTTTGGGCTCTTTAAATTATTGATTGGGCCGACTCTTGGGCTAAAAATTGAGCCACTCCTTTGATTCTTTTGGGCTTTCTACTTAACATGTTTGGGCTATGTAATTTACATAGTCCACTACCTTTCCATCTTATCTCACCTTAAATATTTAATTAGGGTATCCATTCCAAATATTTAGAATTTAAGTCACCACTCTTGTATATTAAATTCTATAACCCAACTAAACTTGTTTTAATTAAGTTATAAAATTAATAACTTGAGATAATAAAAATATATCTCTTAACTTAATATTATTTATTGTTATTCTCCCACATGTTCCTTAACAATTGGGCTCACTAGGACTTAACATTTAATTCATCTGGCTTTCCAAATAAAATATTTGGACTTCCTTACTAAAATGTTTGGGCCATAAAATTAATATGATCCATTACACTAAATTTCATCTTACCCTACTCATTTCATTAGGGTTTCTATGTACTCAAGTTAAATATAAATTCTTACCCAAGTACACTTAATTTCTTAACCCAATTAAACTTACATGCCCTTAATTTCTTAACCCAATTAGACTTGCTATAATTAGGTTATAAAATTAATTAACCGAGATGTATAAAATAAATCTCTTAAAATTAGTATATATTTTATATACCATAATTATCTCATCCCATAACCCTTAAGTTATTTAATTCTTCATTCCTAATATATAATTAGGATCATACTAATTTTTTTTATTTGTCATCACATAATATTCGTATTCACTTACTCACATAATCATGAAATAAATTATGACATGCTTCACAATTCTCTTATATTAGGTCATTAGTATATATTTTTAATACTAGAACCACTAAATAACAATAACCATTTTGGTTATTTAATTCTCATACTTAATAACTTATTCAAGTTATACAATTCATATTGTATACTTAAAATTAATTTCCTCCTCTCCATAAATTGTTTTGAAATAAATATTTATATATTAAATATATAATTTAATATATTCAATCATTTATTCAAATATGAATTTAATTTACTAACTGCTTGATACCAATATACATATTTGTATATTGGATTTCATCTCGTATTTTTACTTTCGCACACTAATTTTTTGACTTTTCTCCATAAAAGTCAACTGTTGACTTTGACCAAAAGTCAACTTTTACATATTTTGTGTTTACTGTCCATTCTGACTAAACTTGACGTTCCGGACGCAACCGAGCAGTCCATGCTTCAAAATTCTATCTCTAACTCAAATTTTGAGTTTTAAATTACTCCTTTCTTATTGCTAATCGTATTAACTAACGACTTTATACTTATTCAAATTCTTATTTTCCATTCAAGGCCAACGTTCAAGCTATGTTAATTACTAACATAGTTTTATCTTAATCCTTATATCATTAACTTAATTCATCACTCCTCTTGCTAAAATATATATAGCACCTTACTAAGTATATATATTTCTATACATATACTCATCTTCGTTTAACCTTATAACATCTCTTCATGTGAAATCTTATCTCCTTACTAAAATTTTTATATGTACTTATATAACATTTCTTAGACTATTCAGTTCATATTGAATTTACAGGTATCGTAATACCTTATTCTCGATATTCCTTCAAGTACATATTAATTCATTTCTAGGGTTTTGAAATTTTGTAACCCATATTTCTTTATTCTCATTCAATTAAGAAACCAAATAGATTCTTCTTAAAAATTTTGAAATCCTTAAAATTCCTTCACAGAAACGTCAATTCCATACACTTATTTTCTGTCTAGGTTAATCTTATAACCTTTAATCCATCATTTTAGGATTTTAATAATTATCTAAATTCTCGGGTTGTCACAGAAGCAGTTAGCATAGACATACGAATAACAGTATTGTTGTTAAAACTCATTGGTCCCATCATTTGATCCAATATTTTTCAAGAAAATAGAAGTGTAAACATTAGCACGAAGTCAATAAATTTCGAAAGTCTAGCATAGCTAGTAGATTTAGAATACCTATGCTTCCACCATCAACTCCACTTTCTATAATGATCCATTGCTTAATTAGTCTATCTATTCCTATCATCCTCAATACTCCATTTACACTTATCTATACCCAGTTCGTCAAACTTACCACACGTTATGAGTTCAGGAACTTGCCACAATCATATGAGTTTAAGAACTTATCCTAGTCAGACCATAGGCGTCCATTCGCTGAGGGGTTCAAAAACATATCATATAATTATGAGTCACGAACCTACCATAAGTATGAGTTTTAAGAACTCGCACTTAACCTTATAATATTCTCTAACTATACTCTACCTATCTGTCATACACATGAGAAAAGAATCACCTTCTCAACAGGCATATAGCAAATAGCGCGATACAAACATTCCAATGATTATCAATGTGATAAACTGAGTGCAAGCACAAAACCCTCGCCCATACAAAGGTTTGTACAACTCAGCCATCACATGAGTCATCAATTGAAATCCCACCTAACTCTATTTTGCTTATAACTTGCTCTTTGCTCGATACGAATTCCTCGTATCACATCATCTATAACTCCTCATGAGTTATCTCGTACTATTTCATAATACTCCATCTTCATAGCATTAAGCTATAATTATTCAAACATTATAGACCATCTTTCTTTTATAACTTAAACAGATCTAGACCACGTCGTGATCTTATTCTATAACCATCTCCCTTAAAAAAATTTTCTTAACTCGTGATCGTTTTGTTTTACGATCCTCTTTCTTTCTCTTTTTCATCATTTACTACATTACTCGTTATCTTGGCTTTTGGAGTTAGGAAACTCCCATTTCTTATCTTTATATCTCTTAGATTCTTCTTTGAATCTTCTTGTTTATATAACAATTCTTCCTTTAAGAATTTTCAACTTTATTTACATCGCTCAAAATTTCATTCAAGTTCTACACTCTCATCATACGTGTCCATTTCTATACTTGGTACACATAGAGTCTCTAACAGTTTCAATATGGTACGCTGAGTGGTTTCCTACAAACAACCAACAAACTAGGTTCCGAGTTACTAGTTCGTATATACCTCCGCTCTATGAAGGAATCGTTTAGCCCAGATACCGTACATCAACTACTAAATAGTACAATTGCACCATACTTAAATATAACTCTCTATTCTAAACTTCTTTATCATTCTCTTTTTATAGACATTGTCTATTTGTTATCACCTTACATCCTTATTATTGGAGTTAGGTAACCCCACATTCATATTCCTTATACCTCTGCGAGATTCTTCTTTGAATCATTTCACGCAAGTTTTATCCCTTCTTTATACGTTTCTTACATTACTTCTTATTGTTCAAACTCTATTTGAGCTTATTCTTTCATTATATTCACCTTCCTTCTCTAAGGTTATAGCCTAAGGTACTCCTACCTAAGGTTTATAACCTACAGCTTTGATACCAACTGTACCGACCCCAAAAAATCCATACAATTTAAATCTCAACTTCGGTCGTTAACCACACATTAAAACTCAAATTTTACATCATTATTCGATATTAAAAACACTAAAATTGCGGACTATTTAGAACGTTTATACATTTCCTTCTTTCTTGCCCTGAATCGCAACCTTTACATTACATCTCTTTGATTCAATCTTATATCATGAATCGTTACAACAAAATGACTATACAAAGTCTTACATCATAACTAAATATCCATATACATTGGATAACTCAACTTACAATTCAACATATTACGTTCAAAATATGAAATACATTTCTCATAAAATATAAGTAATCTTCGTGAATATAGATCTCTATAACTCACTTAGCACATAACTTTACCTTAAAATCTTGACCTGCAAAAGTGGTTATTTGCAAGAGTGAGCTCGACAGCCCAGCAAAGTCTAACAGTTTTCATACATCACATAACACATAATAACATGCTCAATATACAACTCATTAAAGTAACATGGCATACATGCTTTTAACTCAAATAGCAAATATAAAGATTGAGTTCCTTACTCAATCATCATTACTTAGCCAAAACAATGCAGTCATATATTGACTTTCACATTTCATGATTTCAACATGTATAACATATCATGCAATTTAAAACAGTTCATCAAGTCCACGTAACAAATAGGAACCGAAAGACTTGCCTTGATCGTTGTTTACCAATAACAGTTTAACAGTTTACAGTTATCTGCACTTCACGTGCCCTTTCTAGGTTGAATTAGGAGAAAATATAGAGATGATGAAAGCTTTTCTTTTGTTTTCTCAAGGTTTCCCCTTCTTCTTCTTCTTCTTCTTCTTCTCTGCATTCTCTCTTCTTCTATTTGTTCTTAGTTTAGACTTAGGTTTAGAAAACTAACGTAACTTAGTGTATATACAATATACATATAACACATATAATTATAGAATATGTAACTCACAATATAATTACATATACTAATTATCAATTTAATATATAAGTTACAAAATTAGAATTTTAAAAGCCCTAAGGCTTGTTTGGCAAAGCCATATTAAAATAATGACTTAATCATTCCTTAAGCCTTATTTGGCAAAACAAGATTAAAATAAGAATTTCAAAAGCTCTATGGGTTTGTTTGGTAAAACCAAATTAAAACTCTTTTAATTTATTTTCATAAGTCATATATAATATAGTTTATTGTCCCACATTGTTTACTTGGATTTCCATATCCAATCTTAATTAAATAAACTAATTACCACATACTAAATAAATTTCCTACTTGACCAAATATCACAAAATTATAATCTCATTATAATTTTATTTAATAACTTAATATACCACCTTAAATTATTAAATTAAAACAATAATATAACATCTCATGTTATATTATAACTCTCTAAATTATAAATTAATTTAATTTAGAATATTATCTAATGAATTTAGATTAGTAAATATTTACTAGCAACCGTTACATCAATAAAATATTTTTCTCATCAATTTCAACAATAAGTGCATCAAATAAATATTTATATATTAATAAATATTTAATATTACAATTTGAAATTTCGGATCGTTACATCCTTCCCTCCTTACAAGGATTCTGTCCCCAGAATCACAACTCAAATAATCGAATCGTCACATTCTTCACTCTTTTATCTTAATTGAGTTAATTTCTATAACTCATGGATTATTTACTTACTAATAAATAATCCAATAAATATCTACTAAACAACAAACACGTCAATTAAAAATATTTATTTAATTCAATAAATATTTAAAATTATAAATAAAATTTTGGATTGTTACAGTTTGGCCACCAAAAATATCGTCATAAATCTTGATTCATCTTCGTACTTCCCGGATGAATCGAGTATCTTGAGTGATGAGCTTTTGTTAAGATTTCTTCTTTAATATCTGGTACCACTGGAACCCAAATTCTTCTCTCGGATCTTAGTAGTCCTTTGGTATCGATCTTGTATCTCACTTCACTACCCTCAACCACTTTCTCTTTGATTTTTCCACATTCTTCATCTTGTAGTTGAGCATTTTTTTCCTTGTCCACCAAAGTTGGACTAGCTTCTATCTGGAATAGTCGTTCATCAGAATCTTTTGGATATTTTATTTCTAACTCTAGCTTTGTTATTGTTGAATAAGCTCCTCTTGGGTGGTTATCAACATCAACTTTTCCTGACATTTCCCTGCTCAAAGCATCTGTAACCACATTTTCCTTGCCCGGATGATAAAAGATCTCACAATCATAATCTTTTATTAATTCCATCCATCTCCTTTGATGCATGTTCAGTTCCTTATGGGTAAAAATATATTTCAGACTCTTAGGGGTTGTATAGATCTCATATTTCTCTCCATAGAGATAGTGTCTCCATATCATCAGAGCAAATACCACTGCAGCCAACTCTAAATCATGAGTCGGGTATCCTTTCTCATAGTCCTTTAGTTGCCTTTATGCATATGCAATAACTATGTCGTTCTGCATAAGAACACAACCTAACCCTTTATGTGATGCATAACTATACACCACAAAGTTTTTTGTATTATCTGGTAATGACAACATAGGTGCCACACTTAACATCTTTTTCAAGTCTTGAAAACTTTCTTCACACATCTCCGTCTAAACAAATTTTACAGCTTTCCTTATCAAATTTGTTAACGGGGGTGGCAATCTTGGAAAAGTCCTGAATAAACCGTCTATAATAGCCGGCCAGTCCCAAGAAACTCCTCACCTCCGATGGAGTCGTTGGTTGTTCCCAATTGATTACGGTTTCAACTTTTGATGGATCCACTGAAATCCAATCTTTGTCAATTACATGTCCAAGAAATTACACACGTTCTAGCCATAATTCACATTTAGAGAATTTTCCGTACAACTTTTTCTTTCTTAGTGTCTCCAACGTCAAACGTAAATGTTCAACGTGTTCTTCTTGAGATTTGGAATACACTAGAATGTCGTCGATAAATACCACCACAAATATATCTAAGAATGGTTTAAACACCCTGTTCATCAAATCCATGAATGCAGCAGAGGCATTGGTCAAACCAAAAGACATCACTAGAAACTCGTAATGTCCATACCGAGTTCTGAATGTCGTTCTAGGTACATCGTCCTTCCTTACCTTTAATTGATGATACCCACTTCTCAAATCTATTTTTGAGAAGTATCTAGCACCCTTCAATTGATCAAATAAGCCATCTATTATTGGCAACAAATATTTATTCTTAATAGTGACTTTGTTTAATTCTCTATAATCAATGCAAAGACGCATTGACCCATCCTTCTTCTTCATGAATAACACCGATGCTCCCCACGGTGATACACTAGGTTGAATATTCTTATTATCTAACAGCTCTTACAATTGTATCATCAGTTCCTTCATCTCTACCGGATCCATTGTGTACGGGGCCTTCGATATCGGAGCGATTCCTGGCTCTAAATTGATCACGAACTCAATCTCTCGATCAGGCGAAAGTCTTGGAAAATCCTCCGGAAACAAATCAACAAATTCCCTAACCACTGGTATCTCTTCCAGTTTCACCCCTTTCCTCTGAGTATCAACTATGTAAGCTAAATAACTCACGCAGCCTTAACTCAATAACTTTTTGGCCTGCATAATCGTCAGACATCTCGCATGTCTAGGCGATCTGCTACCATAGAAAACTACCTTTGACGGAGTCATAAGGTTTACACAATTCTTTTGGCAGGCAATTATCTCTCCGTAATTGAACAGCCAATCCATTCCCAATATAACATCAAACTCTCCAAGTTTAATCGGGATTAAATCTACCATCATGACATTCCCCTTAATATTCACCCTACAATTTTTGTATACGAGCCTAACAGGAATCACCTCCATAATTGCAATTTCTATGTTTAAAGGGAAATTCAATTCTTCACTAGGCAATCCTAACCTCTTAGCATATTCATCAGATATAAATGAGCAAGTAGCACCCGAATCAAATAACACATAAGCATCTATATCATTGACTGGGATAATAGCTGACACAACATCTTTTTATTGTACAACATCCTGCACAGTCATATTAAAGGTTCTGGTTGTGGGTCTATTTTATAACGTTGGTCCAGCAATGGTCAATGTACCTCCACTACTATCTCCCTTGTTTCCTGTTGTCTCTCCAGCTTTCTTCGTAGGGCACTTACGAGCAAAATGATCCTTTGACCCGCACGTGTAGCAAACATTCTTCTTAGGTTGATTACAATTTGGGGTAATGTGACCCTCCTGGCCACAGTTAAAGCATACACGTTTCCCCCTTAAGCACATACACGTGTGAAACTTCCCACATGTAGCACATGCTTCAAACGTCTTCTTCTGCTGGTTACCCTGCTGGTTTCCAACACCCACATTTCCACTCTATTTTCTTTTCAGGTTATTGTTATCATTCCCACCACTACCACCACCGTTATTAACCTCGCCTTCATTCTTCTTTCTTCTTTGTTCTTGATTAAACTTCGTTACAGCCTTGCCTCCACCTTCAGCGAGAATTTCCTTCTCTAATATTGCTATAAATATCTTCAGCTGAAACATGGAGACCCTACTGTACAACCATGGTTTCAGTCCCTGCTCAAACCTCCTAGCCTTGCGCTCATCTGTGTTGACTTGATATGACGCAAATCTCGCCAATTCGTTAAATTTTACGGCATACTCCGATAACCTCATTGATCCATGCTTCAGTTCTAGAAACTGCACATCCATCTAATTCTTCAAACTCTCTGGGAAATAAGTCTCGAAAAATATCTCCTTAAACCTATCCCAAGTCATCACCCCTTGTCCTCCTCGAGTTTTATTGGCTTAGCCTCTACTTTGAACATAAATGTTGCAAAAGTAATCTTCTGATTCTCACCTACTCTAGCTACATCAAAAACTTTCTCTATCTCCAAGATCCAGGTTTGTGCCTCAACTAGATTCATGGACCCACGAAATTCTGGTGGTCCAATCGCCTTGAAATCCTTAAATGTCACAGCTTGATTCTGTGGTTGATTCTGTAATGCACCCGTCAGTAACGTCACTAACTGTTGAACGAGGTTAGCCTCAATATTGTTGTTATTGGTAGATCCCTCAGGGGTTCTTTGTCGTGGTTGACGTCTTGGAGGTATTTTCTGTTAAAATATATTCATTAGATTATTACTCAATTCATTTAAGTATTTTCTACTTAACTTGCACACCATAAAAGATCATCACATAACACATAACATCTTGAATAAAATAATAACTTTTATTCATTTATAATCTTTTAGAAAACATAAGAACAATATCATCACTGCTATTTACTTTACTTTCTTGAACAACTAAAGTTTCAGGATAACATCATCATCATCATCATCATCATATTCCATTGGTTACATAACACTTGATATTTACATCTTATCATATTATTAATAACATATCAGGTACATTCCCTACGGTATCATACTAAGATGTTGCGTAGCCTTACGACGCTCTTCTTCCATAATACAGAACATTGTTCTGTGATCTAACATGTACGGGACAACGTCTCAAACTGAATCGGATAATACATAACTCGATCTTGAGCTCGATTAATCACGGTGTTGAATACGTTATTCATCCCATCTACTACTCCTGCACGCTGAGAAGCTTTCTCATACGCATCTTCAGCTCTTGCTCTCTAACTGGATTCTTCTTTTAATTTGTTTTTCAGCTCTGCTGTAACGACCGAGAAATTTGGATCCTTTGTAAAATATTTGAAAGAATTAAATAATCTTATTTGTCATTATATGTGTTAATAAGATGTATGTCGTTCTATGACCTAGAAATGTCAGAACATCGTAGTATTTGAACCACGTGAATGAATTAAAGTGTTTAAATTTCCAAGACGAAAATAAAAGTTTTCCGAGAAAGTTTACGAAAAACACTATTCACCGTTTAACGCTCGGGAATTATTTTTGAACTTCCGAGAAATACATAACGTTATAATATCAAGACGAGATTGATTATGTAATAATAATCTAAGTATGAAAAACCTAATATTTCGCATGCGGACTTAATTTGGGAACGTTAGGTTTATTAAGCGTTAAGGAAAGAAAATTGTAATCATATGATGTGTATGCATTATACGAGGTAATGAATGTGAGTATAATACCATGTATTATACTATTGTGTATGGAAAATGAAATAATGTATATTACGAATTATTATACGAGCTAGCCTACGAGAATTATACGTGGTGTATATTTGTTAAGTTGTTTAATTAAATGTAATGGACTTGTAAGATTATTAGCTTAATAATAGAAGTCTAATAGAAAGTAATACTCAAGCCCAAGTGTTTGATAAGTCATGAGTCCAAATTATTGTAGCATAAGCCCAATAAGAAATTAGCTAGATTAATTAGCAAGCCCAATGAATTGGACATGATCCATGGAGCAATCCAAGTGTAAGTGGGTAGACTTGATGGGCAAACAATTTATGTGATGAGCAAGTGTCGTGGCTAGCAAGATTACTTGGTTGCTAGGTTATGAATAGTAAGGAGGTGGAAGTTGAGGAGGTTAACTAAGGAGGTGGGATGGCCTAAATGTCCATAGTGCCCTCACTTTGAGTTGCCCATAAATACCAAGCTTCATTTCATTTGTTGGTTATTCAAATTTCATTCAACTCCTCTCAAGATAAACAACTTACTTGGTAGAGAGAATAAGCCACATAAGCACTTATAAGCCATTTCAACTTTTGCTAGATTTTCCAAAGTGAAGTGAAGTAATAGTCTTTAAGGGTAAGACTCATATCTATTATCTTTATCTCTTCTATAATAGGATTAATAGAGAAGTGGGATGGTTTGATGATAACATGTAATAAGTCATTGATGAATGAACTTAAGCTGAATAAGTTGAATAAGCAACTTGAACCTAAATAAGTTGATGAACTTGTGAAGAACTTGCGATATGTTTTTCATATGATGTTAGTATGTTCAAAATAGTATGAGAACATTGATTGATGGACTTAAGTTCATAGTGAGTCATAAGCATGAGAATTAGTAGTTAATAAGTTTAATAAGTCATTGACTTGTGATAATAAGTCAAAACCTAATTCGATAATAAGTTGGTGTAGTAAGTAACTTGAAATGTCTATATGTTGATTAAAATCCACCTAGAATGGTTAGTAATGAGGTTTCGCCGGAATTCACACGATTGGATGATTATCGTCGAATTCGTGAAATTCTCGGAATGGATGTCCTATTTTGTGTTTGAAGTCGTAAACATTGGTTTTCGATGGAGACAAGTCATATTTGGCATTATAGAGTTGCGGACTTGAAAATGGCAGGATTCCAACTTAGAACAGAGAAATGAGTGTTAAACGTTCAAGAACGTTTATCATTTTCATTAAAATAGACTAATAGGTGAAATTTTAGCAAACGAAGTAAAATAGATAAAATTATTGCGTGAACGCATAGAATACGTAATTTGTGACCCGTAGGATCTTGAACGAGCCAATTCAAACTTATAACGAAGAAGTTACGAGTATGGGAATCTCATCTTTTGAAAAATCTGTCAAACATTTCTGTGGCACAGAGTCCGCGCCGCGGCGCGACTCCAAGCCATTTAGCCGACGCCATAGCCCCAAAAGGAGCCTCAGCCCCTGTAAACTCACACCGCAGCGCGACCATTATCAAAGAGACTCGCGACGCAGCGCCGAGTCCAGGTTTTTGAGCAATAAGAGGTGGCGCCGCATCGCGGTACCAAGAGTTATATATGGCGCCGCAGCGCCAGCCTCATGACCTAGATAAAGAAAAAGGTTTACATGTTGAACATGAATGGTAATGAATGAAAACTTAATCAAGGATCTTAATGAGACATGGTTAAGACATAATTAAGCCTTAAGTATGAACACTTAGGATAAAGTTAAGACAATTATTTATGAACATAAGAATGACATAAACGTAAAGCGGGAACCAATGATAACAAATCTAATACGTAATTAGATTGAGAAGAAGGGTAAGATTCTTTAGGGACCATATATATTATTCATAACCTAATGTACTATGTGATGTTATTATCTAATGTAGAGACCTTAAAGACCTACGGTGCATGTGTTATAAACTGTTGCAGACACTGAAGGCAAGTACTCTAACCCTTGTTCCAGTTTGATCTGGACAACCCTTTGTGATTCATGTATTCTTCGCATGAGTTAATGTTGAGGAAGTTAAAGCCAATTCTTTCGGCTAGACATATGCTATGTTATTCTATCAAGTGTTGATAAGGATTTACCAAACTAATATTGTTGTGGTTTTCAAAAGTAGACTGAGTATGCTAAAATGTTTTATCGTCAAACGACAGGCACGTGAGGTTGCCACAACTTAAACGTATACATGTTTAATGAATGTAGTGTTGATTAACATAGAGTACTATAGGCTGATCACCTAGACGTGCTCGTAAGCTATACCGGACTTACGGACTTAGTGCCGGGACGTCCTTTTCAAAAGTACTTATGATATGCTTACGGTCTTGAACCGGAATTGATGTTTTACTGATTATTGTTGTTGTAAAACGTTTTGAATGAAAAGAAGTGCTAATTTGAATTGTCGATAGTACTTCATAGCTATTGTTCAGTTATTGAAGATATATTATTCCAATGTTTCAAGCATGCTATTTTACTAGAATTTTCGTACTTGCTGAGCTAGTTAGGCTCATTCTTGCTTGAACCATATGAATGCAGCTAAGACCAAACGGACCGATGGAATCGGCAAGGATAAAGGGAAGGCGAAGGCGAACCCGTAGATTACATATGTAATAGTATAGGTTTTGTAAGAATAATATTTGATATTATGACAAAGACAAATGTATTGGTTGTAAAGAACTTGGGGAATGTAAATATTCTTTTTATATATATAAGACATATCCGTTCTTTTAAGGCATTTCAATTGAATGTTTATGTGAACTGTAGCACCGTGTAGCACCATCTGTCAGGTTGGAAGATACCCGGATTTGGGGGTGTCACATCCGCGATCTCTTCTGTCATTTGCTTGTTCTCTCCTTCAGTGTGAATAAGCTTCCATTCGACATTATTCAAGCGTCCATCAAGGTCTCGGATCTCGTCGTCCTTTTGTGACATCTAGGTCTGTTGTTCAGCTACTATCTCTACCAATTCCTCGACTCTATCCTGAAATTCCACATTGCAGTCGTATACCTCGTAGTACATATGGGCTGCAATCAAGTTTGGTGGAAACTCTTCTTCCTCATTATCCTCATCCCTATCCGACTGTGGTTGCTAAACGGGGTCCTCCTCATCCGTCTCTTCCTCATCATCCTCATCAGGTAAGCCTTCATGCTCAACCACTGTAACCAATGGAGATGACTCCCATGGCAGTAGTTGTTCCCAAACTACCTGAATGTCACGAGCCTCCTCCTCTCTATGCATCTGGGGTCCTTCCTCCCTAGCCTGACTGGATTCTCCTACATTAGCCATCGTGATAACAAAATTTTTAAGTTTTAATTACTAATCATTACTACTCGACACTCACAAGCACATAGGTTGCAATCACATAAGCACATAAGTGCTTTATTACTTTTTTCTTAAAACTCGATAAGAGTTTATCACCACTATCTTTTCAAAGGTTACTCCCTAAGGCTTTTTCCCACCTAAGGTTCATAACCTAAATTTTTGATACCAACTTGTGACACCCCCAAATCCGGGTACATCATTCCTACAAGATTTGGTGTTCACTTGATAGAAACATTAATTTCTAGCTACCCAAATATAATAAAATTTAACAATAAGCCTTCCCATTAAAGATTTACATCAATAATTTTAATAAAAATATCTTAGGTCATCTAACCTTTAAATACAAATATCAAGTACGGAAAATTGAATAACTACATCACAATATTTAAATAAATTCAGATAATATAAAAGCCAACAGGTTTATAAGTCTTCAATACTTGTTCTTCTTTCCTTTCCCTTTACTGGTGGTAGGTTCATCAACCTCAACTTTAGCTGTAATATTTATATAAGCAAGAGTGAGCAAACAATGTTCACTTGAAATGACAATGAATAAAACATCATAGCAACTAGCAAATGAATAGGCTTAATATAACAAAATAATGTTCTCTATCAATGATAATCAGGAACAGAATTTGAAATATATATCTGAGGGTCACAAGACCACGAACTATGTCCAAACTTATAAGTATTCTTTCAACTTAAACATAAACAGTCATAAGACTAGAGGGACTTCTCGTACTTAGGGGGATCAGCCTTTCTTACAATGTATTGTGCATAAACATCTAAACGCTTACGCGTAAATTATCCCCTGTAATAGGGTTGTTCATCTCAGCATTTAGAATAAAAGTCTGCACCAAAGTAAGTTTGGTTTGAATAAGTTTCAAGGTGATTTAGAGTTTAACGAACATCAACTAAGGATTAGTTGAATAAAATGTAATAACAATATGCTATGGAATAAGTTATAAATGTATCAACATTGTATAGTAAGGTCATGCTTTAGAAATGAACTAAAAGTATAAACATTGAATCACATAACATACCTTGCTTAAACAATATTAAGCTAAGGCTAGAATTTTGTTTAATAAAGAATTGAGTTATTGATCATGCAAAATAAATAACAAATTGAACGATAAAACTTGTTCAACATAAGTGTATCAGAATTTAGAAGCTTGCATGTTAAGAAACAAGTTAAAGTAGGAAACCTTCTCAAAGTAATAGTTAGGTTAAATAGGTTTGCACAGAAATAACTAAATCATATAAATAGGATTAGGAATAACTTGCTCAATAATAAAAAAGGTAGAGTAAAGAAACTTGCACAATCATAACAATAGAGTTAGAGAACTTTCATACTAAGAAACAAGTTAAAGATAAGAAAACTTGCCCAATATCAAGATGTAAGGTTAAGAAACTTGCCTTGCATATAAGCTAAATCGTAATAACTCGAATCACAATACCCTATACACATGTCATCATTACATAATTAGTTACTACATATATTACGCATACAATTAAGTATCTACTTCATGTATGGATTGGTTTTTAATCACATAGTCAAGTCACACTAGTAATGTAATAACAAAACCCATTAATTTTTTATAATATTCTCATTCTTAGAACTATAATACCACAATTAACAACAATCACATTTTAACAGTCATAATATTGTACCTTATCAACAATTACAGATTTTGTGTAATTAAAATACACTTTCTGGCCATTCTGCTAACCGGCGCTACGGCGCGGTGCTGGCGTTGCGGCTCGAGGCGCAGACCTGGCGCTAGCGCGACGGCGCGAGACTTGGTGTTGCGGTGCTAAGGTTGGCGTTGCGACGCTGAATTACAGTGCTGGGCACGAAGAACATAAAGAAAGCTAATTTGACCCGCATCTTAATTTCTAGGACCCAATTTAACACGTATAACTTGTATAGATTACACATAAACATTACCCATCATATGTATACTGATTTAAAACAACTAAACAGCAACTTTAGAAAATTTAAATCTTTGAATGCCATGTTTTTAAACAAAAAACTTCATTTTTTACATTGTTGACAAAAATTAAAATTGTGATCATAATTATACACCAAATTATTTCATTCAAACTACGTTCTCTTCATTTCTTACTGAATTAACATATTTAAGGCTCAATTTATCTATTAGCTTACAAATTAACTATCAAATTTGGTACTTTCATAAGCCTTATATATACATATAGTTATTATAATTAGTTTCTTCCTTTTTAACGTAATTAGGATACTAAATCATTGTCTAGATGCTGATTCTAACATCACGAATACATATAAATACAACAATTCAGTTTATAATAACAATTCACCCAACATGGATACACAGAAAACATAAGACTTATGAATATAAAATATTCATATATATAATATTAAGGCTTTGAAAATATACCTTCAATTTCTTGGATAATCCTTGTTAACCATAGAGAATTGTTTTAGAATCACAGTACTCTCTCTCAAACTCTCTCTAGTTCTTCTATGTAAACTCTCTGAAAACTCTGTTCTATTCTCAGGCTTAAGCCACAATTTTTAACAACGTAAAATAATACAGACGCACGGATAAAAACGGACAAGCAACTAATACCCCTACTAAATATTATGGTACGTTAACAATTTTCAAATTAATTTGTCAGTTAAAAATTTCAAAAGCTACAAGGCTTTGTTTGGATAAAACCAATTAAAAATAAAGACTTAATATCGTTAAGCCTTATTTGGAAATAACTAAATTAAACTCCTTTAATTTATTTTTATAACTCATTTATAGCATAGTTTATTGTCACACTTTTATTACCAAATTAAATTAAAAACATTATAATACTCCATTTAATCCCTATCAATTCTCTAATTTAATTATTAACTTAAATGAAAATATTATCTCATAATCATTAATTTCCTTAACTCATAAATTATTTATTAAACAAATAAATAATCAAATCAAATCAATTTAAACAAATATTTATTCAACAATAATAAACACATCAATTAAAATATTTATATATTTTAATAAATATCTAGAATTACAATTTAATCTGGATTGTTACACATTACACGAGCCAAATGACATTCTCTTGAATTTGAATGTGCCCTATGGGCACGTGAAAGTGGTTTTCTCTTGATCTTCAAGAGCAATGACTATCTGATTATATCCCAAATACCTATCCAATAAGCAGTAAAATTTGTGGCCCGCCAATCTATCCAACATCTGATCGATAAAAGGCAGAGGAAAGTGGTCTTTGCGGGTTGCCTTATCCAGCTTCCTGTAGTCCATGCAAACCCTCCAACCGGTCACTGTCCTTGTCAGAATTAACTCATTGTCGTCGTTCTTTACTACGGTCATTTTCCCTTTTTTCGGCACACATTGAACATGACTAACCCAAACACTGTCTGAAATTGGGTAGATGATTCCCGCGTCCAACCACTTCAGAATCTCTTTCTTCACCACTTCTTTCATGATAGGATTGAGCCGTCTATGTTGTTCCATTGTTGGCTTTGAATCCTCTTCCATGAGAATTTTGTGCATGCAGAAGGATGGACTGATTCCCTTGATATCTGCAATTTTCCATCCTATAGCCGATTTGTATTCTCTAAGCACTCTCAACAACTTATTTTCCTACATTTCGTTAAGCACAGAAGCAATAATAACCGGCAAAGTATTAGAATTGCCTACATATGCATACCTAAGGTGTTTAGGAAGTGGCTTTAGCTCAAGTGTAGGTGGCTCCTCCAATGAGGGTTTCATCCTTGTCGTGGTATTCTGTTCTATGTGTAATGGCTAAAATGGTGCTTTGAATCTATTAACTCGTGGCAAGGAATCCAGCATATGCAAATAATTCACAAACTCCGGATCATCTAAATATGCATCCCCCAGTAATGTAGTTTCCAATGGATCATTAGCCAAACTTTTAACCATGTCTTCATTAATTATCTGATTAATGACGTCCATCCTGAAATACTCCTCTTCATCCGTAGGGAACTTCATGACTTTGAATACGTTGAATTTTATTTCCTGATCTTGAACCTTCAAAGTTAGTTCACCTTTTTACACATCGATGAGCGTCCTACCAGTAGCCAAAAATGGTCTCCTTAGGATGATTGAGATGTTCTTATCTTCCTCAAAATCTAGAATTACGAAGTCCGCAGGGAATATGAATTTGTCTACCTTTACCAAAATATCCTCCAAAATGCCTCTTGGGTACGTGACTGGTCTATCCGCCAACTGTAGAGATATATTGGTCGGTTTCAGAGCTGGCAAACCTAATTCGGTGTGACAACCCGAGAATTTAGATAATTATTAAAATCCTAAAATGATGGATTAAAGGTTATAAGATGAACCTAGACAGAAAATAAGTGTATGGAATTGACATTTCTGTGAAAGAATTTTAAGGATTTCAAAATTTTTAAGAAGAACCTATATGGTTTCTTAATTAAATGAGAATAAAGAAATATGGGTTACAAAATTTCAAAACCCTAGAAATGAATTGATATGTATTTGAATAAATATCGAGAATAAGGTATTACGATACCTGTAAATTCTATATGAACTGAATAGTCTAAGAAATGTTATATAAGTACATAGGGAAAATTTTATTAAGGAGATAAGATTTCACATAAAGAGATGTTATAAGGTTAAACGAAGATGAGTATATGTATAGAAATATATATACTTAGTAAGGTGCTATAAATATTTTAGCAAGAGGAATGTTGAATTAAGTTAATGATATAAGGATCAAGATAAAACTATGTTAGTAATTAACATAGCTTGAGCGTCGGCCTTGAATGACAAATAGAATTTGAATAAGTATAAAGTCGTTAGTTAATACGATTAACAATAAGAAGGGAGTAATTTAAAACTCAAAATTTGAGTTAGAGATAGAATTTTGAAGCATGGACTGCTCGGTTGCGTCCGGAACGTCAAGATTAGTCGGAATGGGCAGTAAACGCAAATGGTGTAAAGGTTGACTTTTGTTCAAAGTCAACAGTTGACTTTTTATAGAGAAAAGTCAAAATCAGTGTGAGAAGTGAAAGATGTTATATGGATAATGGTATAATATTTAATATTATACCAATGATGTAAAACTAAAATATGAGATGAGATCCATTATGTAGATATGAATATTGGTATCAAAGTAGTTAGTAAATTAAATTCATATTTGAATAAATGATTGAATATATTAAATTATATATATAATATATAAATAATTGTTTGAAAACAATTTATGGAGAGGATGAGGAAATTAAATTAAAGTATACAATATGAATTGTATAACTTAAATAAGTTATTTAAATTATGTATGAGAATTAAATAACCTAAATGGTTATTGTTATTTAGTGGTTCTAGTATTTAAATATATACTAGTGACCTAATCTAAGAGAATTGTGAAGCATGTCATAATTTATTTAATGATTATGTGAGTAAGTGAATACGAATATTATGTGATGGCAAATAAAAGAAATTAGTATGATCCTAATTATATATTAGGAATGAAGAATTAAATAACTTAAGGGTTATGGGATGAGAGAATTATGGTATATAAAATATATATTAATTTTAAGAGATTTATTTTATACATCTCGGTTAATTAATTTTATAACCTAATTAATGTAAATCTAATTGGGTTAAGAAATTAAGTGTACTTGGGTAAGGATTTATATTTAACTTGAGTACATAGAAACCATAATGAAATGATTAGGGTAAGATATAATTAAATGTAATGGACCATATTAATTTTTATGGCCCAAACATTTTAGCTAGAAAGTCCAAATATTTTATTTGGAAAAGCCAAAGGAATTAAGTTTTAAGCTCAAGCGAGCCAATTGTTAAGAAACATGTGGGAGAGATAATATTAAAAACATTGGACTATGTAAATTTCATGGCCCAAGAAATTAAATATAAAGTCCAAAAGATTATTTATCGAAAGCCCAAATTATTATGGGTGGGACAAGTAATGGATGATGTTATTTGTTATGGCCCAAAGAATTAAAGTTAGTAGCCAAAAGAATTAAAAGAATGGCCCAACTTTTAGCCCAAGTGGGAGAGGGACATTTTGGACATTAAGTATGCTAGAAAAAGCAATAAAAATCTAGCCAATTTGGGCTAAAAGAAGGCCACATGGCCGGATAAGATAGAGAGAGAATGAGGGGGAATGGATGTTATCATAATACTTATCTACAACTAGCCCATGTGTCCTCATTTTATTTGGCCAACATTTTGTTCATTCTTCCAAGCAAGCTTTGGTGGTTTAATGAGAGAGAGAGAGAGAGAGAGAGAGAGAGAGAATTGGTGGAGCACAATTTGGGCTAAGATAATGCCACTTGGCGGGATGGTGAGTGGATGGATAAGGATGTAGTATGTTAGCACATGGTTAATTGAATTTGACAAGATTGGCTAGGTGTCACTAATTAGCTTGGCCATTTATTCCCCATATGTCATCTCTTTAATCAAGCCACCTTGCATACTAATCTCCCACATATCTATGAAATGATTAAGTGAGAGAGAGGAGAAGCAAGAGAGAATGTGGGGAGTAAATATAGATATACAAAATATATCTATACAATAATCTCCAATAAACAAATATCTAATCTAATAACAAGTTATCTTGTTTCTTTCTCTTTCATCCCTTCCATTTAGCCAACATAAGAACCAACAAGAGGGAGAGAGAGAGAGAAGCAAATTCGGCAGCCCCTAGAGGGGAAAAAGAGAGAGTTTTTGATAAGTCATCAAAGCTTCATAAGCAAATCTAGGAAGAAGAAGAAGGAGAGCATGTGAACAAAAAGGTATAAACCCCTTTTGTTTATATAATTTTTTGATTATTGTAAATCAAACTTTGAATCTATGTTTCTAAACTCAAAAACCTTAGATCTATGTGTTTATGAGTGTTTAATGTTTAGATCTACCCATATTGGGTGCTGATTTAGTTGGAAATCGAAAATAAAGAAAAGTGATTTTTCTAGTTTTATAAGCTCTAAAATTTCTATGTACTTTAGATTTCCACCGTTTTTGATCTAAACCTTTTTTTTACGATCCGTCAAAGGAAAGTGCTAGATATGTAAGTTAACTACTAAACCCAAGTGGTAGAACTCAAAAATGTTTAGTACACAAGTTTTAGTGACTGTTTGAGCAAAAACAGTTTTGTGTCTAAAAAGGAAAAATAGACTATTTTGGACAGTCAAAGAGTAGGGGCAGTTTGGTCATTTTTCAGACATGTAAAAATTCTGGAAAAATTTGGGAGTATACTATGATAAGTTATCTAACATCTCCAAGTGGAATCACTGAAAAAGGAGTTGTAGATTTCCGTATGGAAAATATTTAATAAAGCACGAAAAACTACAAAATGCTATTTTAGCTTCTGCCCAAATTTTTACAAGGGCATTTTCGGCAACTTAAAGCGTGAGAAAAATTCTGGCCTTTTGTGACATGAAAATATATGATATCAAGTACCTTGTGTCCAAAAATGAGCTCATTCCGAGTTAAAATGAGCAAGTTATGACCATTTCAATTTTTGTGATTTTTCGACGAAAATGGCTATAACCGGAGTTCTATAACTCCGATGGCCACGAAATTTAAACTGGAGTGTCACGTTAAGACGTATAAGATTGTGCCAAGAGATGGGAATTTCTGGAGTTAAGCACGAGGTAGCTAATTTCTTAAGGAATTAACTAAAAATAATTTTTAAAAAATACCAAAGGAAGTTGGAAAATTTTGGAAAAATACTTTTTGTATATGAAATATGTGTATACATATTTGTACAAAGGATAGAAAAATAATAAATTAATTTGGTATTTTCGTGTTCGGATATGAATCCAGCTTGCTGGATTAGAAAATCTGATGAATCCAGTTTGCTGGATTGAAAAGAAGTTTACTGAATTGAAAATATGTTGAATCTAACTTGCTGGATTGCAATCTAGTTGCTGGATTTGTAATCTAGTTTGCTGGATTGCAGTTTGACTTGCTGGATTAAAGGAATTATGTATCCAGTCTGCTGGATTGGTCATTAGGTTGAAGGATTATGAATCCAGCTAGCTGGATTGAAGTATTAGAGAAAACAGCTTACTGAATTAGACAAAACAGTTTGCTGAATTATAAACATTTTGCTGGATTATAGAAAAGAGTTTATAATATGAAAGATTAAGTGTTTAATCATAATGAATATGATACAGTGATTGAATAATTATCCAAGAATGATAATAATACCGATGTGTTAGGATGTTATCTAATATTTGATTAAGTGTTAGATAATCTAGTAATAAAGTAATTGTATTATGATACAAAGTAAAATATGCTGATTGAAAGACCAATCTTATTATTAATGATAGGTCTTACCAAAAGAAGTTAACTTAAACTGCGTAGCAGTAGTCAACGAATCAGGCAAGTTTTTCCTTAACTCAAACTTGAGTTGTATGTTCAAAGCATGTTAATGAATAATTGTTGTTGATTATTCACGTCTATATTGATTATCGATTCGCACGTTGTGCATATTGTAAATGTTCATCAGGTATGAAAGGCTGATCACCTTCATTACCATTTGGTTCAGTTAATCTGTTCATGTTTATGCTTGACCATTCATTTTTATTGACTTGGTCGTTCAGCTAAGAAAATTTGTTCATGCTCTTTCACAATGTTTATATTGTTGAAAGTTAGCTAGCTTATTGTTCAATTCTTTCAATCATGATATATCCTCAAATAAATTTAAACTTGCTGGGCAAATTTGATGCTCACCCTTGCTATATCATGATAAAAATTTTCAGATTTAGATGAAAGCTCGAGTAAAGACAGAGGCAAAGGCAAAGTCAAGGATTAAGCTATTATGCAGTTAAATCTATTAAATTTTCTGACGAAAATAGCATTGTAAATCTTTTAAGATATTGAAGGTATGTATTAAGTTAAGGTTGTAGACCTTGGGAATGATGTGTAAAAGTTTAATGTATAAACAAATTATGTTTATATCTTCCGCAATAATTATAGAATTAGTATACCATATCCTTGGTGATTAGGACCAGGATTTGGGGATGCTACATTCGGTGTATGCTGGAATGGCGGTGGAGGATACACAATTGGCTTGTCATCTAACTTTGTCTGTTCTTTTCCTCTCTCTGTTTCTCTTCAACCACTTTGTTATCATCAACTTTGTCATCTTTTGTAATTGAATTTTCTGCAATTTTCCCATCTAGATGGTTTCAACTTCTCAAAGTGATAACCTGACACTGTTCGTGATTTCCCTTAAGATTCTTTTCGGTGTCACTTAGTAGTCTCATGCGGTCTATTGTTTAATGCTAAGGCCAGTTGTCCCATCTGATTTTCTAGATTCTTGATGGTTACTGTTTGTGACTTCATAACTTCCTCGTTACTTGTGATATACTTTGACAACAACTTTTCTAAATCTGTTTTTCTCTCTTGATGCTGAGTTGGTTGTTGATGATAATTCTAGAAACCCGGGGGATAAGATTGTCGTGTTGCCTGTTGATTTTAACTGTTGCTCCATGAAAAATTGGGATGGTTTCTAGCTATTTCCCTGGTTGTAGGCATTTTGATACATATTCTATGGCATAATCCTATTATAGCTGCCCACAAACTGAACTGATGTTGGGGTGTACTGCTCCGTATGATGTTCTCCAACACATAACTCGCACACATATGCCACCTGCTGTGGTTGTACCCCTGTCAAAGTATCCATTTTATTTGATAAGGCAGCAATCTGAGCTTCCAACGGGATCACTCCATCTACCTCTAAAACCCCAGCCACCTTAGGTTGTGTCATCCTCGAAGTAGGCCACTGGTAGTTGTTAGCCAACATTATCTCAACTAACTCATACACTTCCTCATATCTCTTAGCCATAAATGCTCCACTCGAAGCTGCATCGATACTCGTCGTGAGATTCCCAATTAACCCGTTGTAGAATGTGTTCATCTGCCGCCATTTTGGTAATTCGTGATGTGGGCATTTCCTAAGCAATTCTTTGTATCTCTCCCATGCCTCATATAACGATTACCCGTGCTGCTGTTCAAACATAGTAATCTCATTCCTCATTTTTGCAGTGTTTGCTGGTGGGAAGAATTTAGCTAAGAATTTTTGTGACGCCCCCAAATCCGGGTATCTTACAACCCGACAGATGGTGCTACACAGTGCTACAGTTCACATAAACATTCAATTGAAATGCCTCAAAAGAATGGATATGTCTTATATATATATATATATATATATATATATATATATATATATATATATATATAAAGAATATTTACATTTCCCAAGTTCTTTATAACCAATACATTGTCTTTGTTATAATATCAATAATATTTCTTACAAAACCTATACTATTACATATGTAATCTACGGGTTCCCCTTTGCCTTTCCTTTATCCTTGCCAGATCCATCGGTCCGTTCGGTCTTAGCTGCATTCGTATGGTTCAAGCAAGAATGAGCCTAACTGGCTCAGCAAGTACAACAATTCTAGGAAAATAGAATGCTTGAAACATATGAATCGTATATCTTCGATAACTAGACAAGAGTTACGAAGTACTATTGAGAATTCAAAATAGCACATCTTTTCATTCAAAACGTTTTACAACAACAATATTCAGTAAAACATCAATTCCAGTTCAAGACCGTAAGCATTTCATAAGTACTTTGAAAGAGACATCCCGACACTAAGTCCGTAAGTCCGACATAACTTACGAGCACGTCTAGGTGATCAGCCTATAGTACTCTATGTTGATCAACACTACATTCATTAAACGTGTATACGTTTAAGTTGTGGCAACCTCACATGCCTGTCGTTTGACGACAAAACATTTTAGCATACTCAACCTACTTTTGAAAACCACAACAATATTAGTTTGGGTAAATCCTTATCATCACTTGATAGAATAACATAGCATACGTCTAGCCGAAAGAATTGGCTTTGACTTCCTCAGATACTAACTCATGCGAAGAATACATGAATCACAAAGACTTGTCCAGATCGAACTAGAACAAGGGTTAGAGTACTTGCCTTTAGCGTCTGCTTATAGTTATAACACTTGCACTTTACGTCTTTAAGGTCTCTACATTAGATAATAACATCACATAGTATATTAGGTCATGAATGATCATACATGGTTCCTAAAGAATCTTACCCTTCTTCTCACTCTAATTACGTATTAGATTTGTTATTATTGGTTCTGGCTTTTCGTTAGGTCATTCTTACATTCATAAGTAATTGACTTAATCTTAACTCTAAGTGTTCATACTTAAGGCTTAATTATGTCTTAACAATGTTTTATTAAGATCTTTATTCAATTGATTATCAATTACTCTTCATGTTCAATTTGTAAACATCCTTTATCAACTAGGTTATGAAGCTGGCGCTGCAACACCGGCTATTGCACTTGGTACCGTGCTGCGGCGTCACCACTTAGTACTCAAAAATTCGGACTCGGCGCCGCGGCGCGAGTCTCTGTCTTATATACCGCTCTGCGACGTGACTCTCCAGGGGCTGATGGCCACTTTGGTGCTGCGGCGTGGGATAATTTGCCTTGTGCTGGCTCCGCGGCGCCAGCTCTGTGCACCAGAAACTTGGACATTTTTAGAAATTTTGTGAAACTTCCGGACTCGTAACTTCTTCGTTATAAGTCTGAATTGGCTCGTTTAAGAGACTAAGGTTCACCAATTACGCGCTCTATGCGTTTATGCAAGAATTTTATCTATTTTACTTCGTTTGCCAAAATTTCAACTATTAGTTCATTTTAACGAAAACGATAAACGTTCGCGAACGTTCAACGCTCGTTTCTTTGTTCTAAGTAGGAATCCTGCCATTTTCGAGTCCGTAACTCTATAATGCCAAATATGACTTGTGTCCATTAAAAACCAATGTTTACGACTTCAAACATAAAATACGAATTCCATTCCGAGAATTTCACGAATTCGACGATTATCGTTCAATCGTGTGAATTCTGGCGAAACCTCATCACTAATCATTCTAAGTGGATTTTAATCAACATATAAACATTTCAAGTTACTTATTACACCAACTTATTATCAAAGTAGGTTTTGACTTATTCTCATAAGTCAATAACTTATTTAACTTATTAACTATAAATTCTCATTCTTATGACTTACACCTTTGAACTTATGGACTTGCACAAGATATAACCGATAACTTCATTTCATTAGATTTTATAACATACATTCTCATTCCCAAATTAAGTCTGCATGCGAATTATTTCGTTTTTCATACTTAGATTATTATTACATAATCTATCTTGCCTCGATAATCTAACGTTGCGTATTTCTCGAAAGTTCAAAAATAATTCCCGAGCGATAAATGGTGAATAGTGTTTTTTAATAAACTTTCTCGGAAAATATTTATTTTTGTTTTGGAAATTCAAACAATTTAATTCTCTCACGTGGTTCAAATACTATAATCTTTCGGCATTTCTAGGTTATAGAACGACATACATCTATTAACACATATAGTAACAAATAATATTATTTTATTCATTAATTAATTCTTTTAAATATTTTTACAAAGGATCCGAATTTCTCGGGCGTTACATTCTTTCCCACTTATAAAGATTCTGTCCCCAGAATCTCGCCCTACATTACTCAAACAAAAGAGGATGATTCTTCTTTATCTTCTCTTCCAATTCCCACGTTGCTTCCTCGACATCGTGGTTCTTCCATAACACCTTTACCGACGATATTACCTTGTTTCACAAAACTTGCTCTATTCTATCGATGATTTGAATGCATCTCTTCATATGTTAAATCCTTCTCAATTTGAATAGGCTCAAATTTTATCACATGCTTGTAATCTGGTTTGTAAGGACGTAGCACTGAAACGTGAAATACGTTATGTATTCGCTCTAAGTCTGGAGGTAATGCTATCTTATAAGCTACCTCACCTACCCGTTCTAATACCTTAAAAGGTCCTGTAAACCTTGGGCTTAGTTTTCCCTTCTTTCCAAAGCGTATCTTTCCTTTCCAAGGAGATACCTTTAGGAATACGTACGAGCCTACCTCAAACTCTCTATTCTGTCGATGTAAGTCTACGTATTTCTTCTGTCTGTCTTGAGCTGCGACGAGACGCATACGTATCAACTTCACCACTTCTGTTGTTTGCTACACCAATTATGGTCCTAACATTCGGTGTTCTCCCACTTCATCCCAATACAATGGCGTTCTGCATTTCCTTCCATACAAAGCTTCATACGGCAGCATACCTATGCTTGCATGATAACTATTGTTATACGTAAATTCTACTAATGGTAGATGATCATCCCAACTACCCTTAAAATCCATGAGGCAAGATCTCAACATATCTTCTAACGTCTGAATTGTTCTCTTGCTCTGTCCATCAATTTGTGGATGATATGCCGTACTCAACTTCAACTACATCCCCAGCTGCTCTTAAAGACTTCTCCAAAAGTTAGATGTGAATTGTGGGTCACGATCTGACACAATCGAAACAGGTGCTCCATGTCTGAAAATAATTTCCTTAACATAGAGTGTAGCTAACTATTCTAAGTTATAGTTAATTCGAATTGGCAAAAAGTGAGCCGACTTCGTCAACCGGTCCACTATTACCCAAATAGCATCATATCCCTTCTGAGTCGTCGGAAGTCCCACCACAAAGTTCATCGTGATATGCTCCCACTTCCACTCTGGAATCTCCAATGACTGTAACAAGCCACTCGATAGTTTATATTTGGCTTTAACTCTTTGACAAGTCAAGCACCTAGTCATATACTCGGCTATTTCTCTCTTCATGTTCGGCCACCAAAAACTCTGTCGAAGGTCTTAATACATCTTAGTGCTACCAGGATGAATCGAGTACCTCGAGCTATAAGCCACTTGCAATACTTGCTCCTTTAATTTCGTCTCATTCGGAACCCAAATTCTTCCTTCAAATCTTAATAATCCCTCCTTATCAAGACTAAACTTAATATCTTTTTCATTAGTCAACCGCTTCTTCATCTGGTCACACTCATCGGTTTTGAGCTGCACTTCCTTGACTTTCTCTACGATGGTAGACTAAATCTCCGTCGCAAAAAGTCTCTGCTCCACCTCACTTGGCAACTTCACCTCCAACTCCATCCTAGCTATCTCTGTTATTAACTCAGTTTGAGCTGTTAACAAAGATAACTTCTCCTGAACTTTTCTACTCAAGGCGTCGACCACTACATTGGCTTTTCCAGGGTGATACAGGATTTCACAGTTATAATCCTTTACCAACTCCAGCCACCTCCTCTGTCTCATATTCAACTCCTTCTGTGTGAAGATATATTTTAGACTATTGTGGTCCGTGTATATCTCACACTTTTTCCCATAAAGATAATGTCGCCATATCTTTAAGGCAAACACCACCGCGGCTAGTTCCAGATCATGAGTAGGGTAAACTTTCTCATAATCCTTCAACTGCCTAGATGCATACGCAATGACCTTGCCATGCTGCATGAGCACGCAACCCAGTCCTTTATGCGAACCATCGCTATAAACTATGAAATTTCCTGTGTCATCGGGTAATGACAAAACAGGCACTTCACTCAATCTCTTCTTCAGTTCTTGAAAACCGTCTTCGCATTTCTCAGTCCATACGTACTTCACCGTCTTCCTCGTTAAGTTAGTCAGCGGAGTAGCTATCTTTGAAAAGTCCTGAATGAACCTCCTATAGTAACCCGCTAACCCTAGGAAACTCCGCACCTCAGTTGGCATTTTTGGTTGTTCCCAATTCATCACGGCTTTCACCTTCACTGGATCTACTGAAATCCCCTAATGGTCAATAACATGACCTAAAAACTGTACCCTCTCTAACCAAAATTCACACTTAGTGAACTTCACATATAACTTCTCCTTCCTTAATGTCTCCAACACTATCCTTAGGTGTTCAGCATGATCTTCTGGCGTCTTAGAGTAGACTAGAATATCATCAATAAACACCACAATGAACTTATCCAAATATTGTTTGAACACTCTGTTCATTATATCGATAAATGTAGCAGGTGCATTAGTCAACCCAAATGACATCACCAGAAACTCGTAATGACCATAACGAGTTCTGAATGCTGTCTTTGGCACGTCTTCATTCCTAACCTTCAGCTGATGATACCCCGTCCATAAATCTATTTTGGAAAAATATTTTGCCCCTTTCAACTGATTAAAAAGATCATCGACCCTGGGTAATGGATATTTATTCTTTATCGTTAACTTGTTCAACTCTCGGTAGTCGATACAAAGTCTCAACGATCCGTCCTTCTTCTTGACAAACAGTACCGGTGCTCCCCACGGTGGAACACTCGGTTGAATATACTTTCGATCCAACAATTCCTACAACTGTACCATAAACTCCTTCATCTCCACTAGCGCCATGCGATATGGTGCCCTGGAAACTGGTGTCGCTCCTGGCACAATGTCTATTACAAACTCGGTCTCCCTATCTGGCGGAAGACTCGGTAACTCACTTGGAAATACATCCATGAACTCACTCACTATAGGTATTTATTCCATGGTCGCTCACACTCTCTGGGTATCAACCACATGATACAAATAACCTACGCACCCTTTCCTCAATAATTTCCTAGTTTGTGTCATAGTAAGACAACATGAACGTCCCGGCGATTTATTCCCGTAAAATATTACATGAGATTGAATTGATGTTTTAATAATTACGTGTTTCTTTTGACAATCTATAATTTCCCCATGATTTATCAACCAATCCATTCCGAGAATTGCATCGAATTCTCCTCACTTTATCGGTATCAGATCTACCGATAATTTACAACCTCAAATGTCTACGCAATAACTCCTATGAATATTTTCAACAGGCATTATATCCTCGTTTGCGATCTTAATGTTCAAAGGTATAGGCAACTTTTTGGGAAGTAATTCTAGTCGTCTAGCAAAATCACATGCGATAAACGAACAAGTAGCACCCCAGTCAAACAGCACGTATGCATTTAAGTCGTTGATCGGAATAATACCTGCGACTACGTCCCCCGAGGCCATCACGTCTTGGACGGCCATATTAAAGGTACGAGTCATCGGCCTACCCGGCTGCGCTGGACCCCTAATGGTTAACTTGCCACTATTGGCGCCCTTATTCCCGTCTGTCCCCTTCTTTGGGCAGTTCTTTGCCATGTGGTATGTTTACCCACATACAGAGCATCCATGGTTCTTCTTCGGGCTTGGACAGTTTGGCGCAATATGCCCCTCCTGTCCGCAGTTATAACACACGGCCTTACCTTTGAGACAGACTCCTAAATGAGTCTTCCCGTAAATCTTGCAGGCCTCCATCCTCCTTTTTAGGTCCCTTAGTTTCACTTCAGGATTCCCCGAGCTACTCACCTTCTGCTTAGACCATTCGCCACTCCCGCTGGCACCTTCAACCTTTATTCCCCCATCTACCTTCCCCTTAATTTTTCTGTCCTTGTGATATTGGCTCAACGCCTCGCTACCACCTTCGGCAATTATTTCCTTCTCTAGAAAAACTTCAAAGGAAGTACTTTGGAACACAGAGATACGGTTATAGAGCCAGGGTTTCAAGCCCTGCTCGAACCATCGAGCTTTTCTTACCTCGGTATCCACTTGGTGTGGAGCAAACCTTGCCAATCCATTAAACTTGGCGGCGTATTGGGGAACCGTCATGTCCCCTTGCTTCAAATCTAGAAACCGCATCTCCATCCTTCCTTACATACTCGTGGGAAAGTAGTTCTCATAAAATATTTCCTTGAACCTCACCCATGTTATAACATCTATTCCGGCCCTCGCATGATTGGCCTCCCACCAAAAATTGGCCTCTCCCTTCATCATGTAGGTTGCAAAGGAAACCTTTTGGGCCTCGTCGACATTTTCTATCACAAATGCCTTCTCAATCTCTCTTACCCATGTTTGGGCTTCGATAGGGACCGTAGTTCCTTTGAACACCGGCGGACCCACACTCTTAAAGTCCTTGAATGTAGTAGCTCGTACTACACCAGGATTTATGGGGATGTTAGCTCCAGTTTGATTAAACGCTGCGGTTAAAAGGTTCAAAAATTCATGCATGGGGTTAACCGGACCTCCCTCCGGTCGATTTGTGTTCGCACCTTAGTTACGTGGTACTCTTCTTGGTGGCATTTTGCTGCTACAATAAACATATATTTCGTTATTATTCTTTTCCTGCCAGTTAGTTATTATTCAATGTTAAACATTAACTGAAACATTCGTTACTCAACATTTTCCAGAAAAAGAAACTTATATTAATTCATTGTAGTATAATACTATATCGGTTACATAACACAACCTAAGCTGAATACATTACTTTCCCGCCATTGCTTTCCAAAAATTGGGAATTACAAAAGACTACCCTTGATTATACAAAAGAGGGTTTTACGTCACTACTAGATACAAAAATATGTACATATCTAACTACTCTAGTCACTACTAGATTACATTTTCCTTAAGGCATTCTCGAAATCTGCTTTGGCAAGACCGACAATAATATCACGGTTGATAGTATGCCACATCTGCCCTGTCTCTATAGGATAACCAGCTACCTGCAATTGGAAATCTGTATGAGAACTCCTATGAATATAGGACATTCTCCCTATCTTCTATTTCTTGGTCTTTAGATCGCTCCTAAGCTCAAAGACCTCCTATTTTAGCTCATGGACCTTGTCCTTAACTAAAACCCTCTCGTCATGTTCCTGCTCCTACATGGACTCCACGTCCGTCTTGTCTTCTATAACAGCTTGGAGCTCTGCCATCAGCTCCTTGACCTCCTGACAGTAGTATACGTTCCTATCTATCACTAACATGAACAGTAACATCATTGATTCCCCTAGAGTTATCTCTGCTGCTATTGCTACTAGGTTAAAGGACACTGCTTCAACTTCTTTTTCTATCATGTCGTCAAATACTGACATGAGATCTAAACTTTCTGAGTCTCTAGACTCCACCACTACTATCTCTGGTTATGCTGCTATGGGATTCGGTATGATTTTTATCTGATTTACCGACCCGTCGCTGACTACATGCACATCTCTATTTTCACATCTCTATTTTCACCTGACATCTACAGTAACACAAAAGTTTGATTAGTACACGTTAGTGGAATCATAAAAACACGTAACATATATAATGCATTCTTATAAGGTTATCTTCCATCTTTTATTCTTTGACTTTTCTTAAGGTTATAACTTAATGTTTTATTTCACCCCTTAAGTTTTTATAACCTAATGCTTTGATACCAACCTGTGACGCCCCCAAATACGGGTATCTTCCAACCTGACAGATGGTGCTACACGGTGCTACAGTTCACATAAACATTCAATTGAAATGCCTCAAAAGAACGAATATGTCTTATATATATATTAAAAGAATATTTACATTCCCTAGGTTCTTTATAACCAATACATTGTCTTTATTATAATATCAATAATATTTCTAACAAAACCTATACTATTACGTATATAATCTACGGGTTCGCCATTACCTTTCCTTTATCCTTGTCGGATCCATCGGTCCGTTCGGTCTTAGCTGAATTCATAAGGTTCAAGCAAGAATGAGCCTAACTAGTTCAGCAAGTATAACAATTCTAGGAAAATAGCATGCTTAAAACATAGGAATCGTATATCTTCAATAACTGGACAAGAGTTACGAAGTACTATTGAGAATTCAAAATAGCACATCTTTTCATTCAAAACGTTTTACAACAACAATTTTCAGTAAAACATCAATTCCGGTTCAAGACCGTAAGCATTTCATAAGTACTTTGAAAAGGACGTCCCGACACTAAGTCCGTAAGTCCGACATAACTTACGAGCACGTCTAGGTGATCAGCCTATAGTACTCTATGTTGATCAACACTACATTCATTAAACGTGTATACGTTTAAGTTATGGCAACCTCACGTGCTTGTCGTTTGACGACAAAACATTTTAGCATACTCAATCTAGTTTTGAAAACCACAACAATATTAGTTTGGGTAAATCCTTATCATCACTTGATAGAATAACATAGCATACGTCTAGCAGAAAGAATTGGCTTTGACTTCCTCAGATACTAACTCATGCGAAAAATACATGAATCACAAAGACTTGTCCAGATCGAACTAGAACAAGGGTTAGAGTACTTGCCTTTAGCGTCTGCTTATAGTTATAACACTTGCACTTTACGTCTTTAAGGTCTCTACATTAGATAATAACATCACACTGTATATTAGGTCATGAATGATCATACATGGTTCCTAAAGAATCTTACCCTTCTTCTCAATCTAATTACATATTAGATTTGTTATTATTGGTTCCGGCTTTCCGTTAGGTCATTCTTACATTCATAAGTAATTGACTTAATCTTAACTCTAAGTGTTCATACTTAAGGCTTAATTATGTCTTAACAATGTTTTATTAAGATCTTTATTCAATTGATTATCAATTACTCTTCATGTTCAATTTGTAAACATCCTTTATCAACTAGGTTATGAAACTGGCGCTGCAGCACCGGCTATTGCACTTGGTTCCGCGCTGCGGCGTCACCACTTAGTACTCAAAAATTCGGACTCGGCGCCGCGGCGCGAGTCTCTGTCTTATATACCGCGCTGCGACGTGACTCTCCTGGGGCTGATGGCCACTTTGGTGCTGCGGCGTGGGATAATTTGCCTTGTGCTGGCTCCGCGGCGCCAGCTCTGTGCACTAGAAACTTGGACATTTTTAGAAATTTTGTGAAACTTCCGGACTCGTAACTTCTTCGTTATAAGTCAGAATTGGCTCGTTTAAGAGACTAAGGTTCACCAATTACGTGCTCTATGCGTTTATGTAAGAATTTTATCTATTTTACTTCGTTTGCCAAAATTTCAACTATTAGTTCATTTTAACGAAAACGATAAACGTTCGCGAACGTTCAACGCTCGTTTCTTCGTTCTAAGTCGGAATCCTGCCATTTTCGAGTCCATAACTCTCTAATGCCAAATATGACTTGTGTCCATTAAAAACCAACGTTTATGACTTCAAACATAAAATACGACTTCCATTCCGAGAATTTTACGAATTCGACGATTATCGTTCAATCGTGTGAATTCCGGCGAAACTTCATCACTAATCATTCTAAGTGGATTTTAATCAACATATAAACATTTCAAGTTACTTATTACACCAACTTATTATTAAAGTAGGTTTTGACTTATTCTCATAAGTTAATGACTTATTTAACTTATTAACTATAAATTCTCATTCTTATGACTTACTATGAACTTAAGTCCATCAATCAATGTTCACATACTATATTGAGTCTACTAACATCATATGGCAAGTTTTGTACAAAGTTATCAACTTAATTAGGTTCAAATTACTTATTCCTCTTATTTGGCTTAAGTTCATTTCTTAACCACTTCCCATATGTTCTTAACATATATGTTCATTAGGTTACACTTCTCTTATCACCCTACTATGATAAAGATGGAAGAGACAAGATAATTTACCTTTGATGAATTAGTACTTCTTATTTGAAAACTAACAATGGAAGGTTTAAGCTTCAAAGTGCTTTTGGGCTCTAACAAATAAGTTGTTTATCTTGAGAGAAGTTGGATGAAATAAGAAACCTCAAATGAATGAAAGGGTTGGCTATTTATAGAGCTTTTAAGGTTAGGGTAATTAGGTCATTATGTCATCCCACCTCCTTAAACTAACCTCCTTACTATTCATGTCTTGATCATTAAGTAATCTTGCTCAACACTCATAATACTTGACCACCACATTAATTCCTTAGTCATTACTTAAAGTTCTTGCCCATCAAGTTTATCCATTGGTTGCCCCATGAATCCTTATTAACTATTGGATCATACTTGGACTTAGTGCTTAATTCAATTAACTTATCTTTGGGCTTGTATTATTCTATCATAGGCTTCATGTTATTACTACTTGGGCTTTAAGAATAATCCCACCTAGGTTTACACCTTTGAGCTTATGGACTTGCACAAGATATAACCGATAACTTCATTTCATTAGATTTTAATACATACGTTCTCATTCCCAAATTAAGTCTGCATGCGAATTATTTCGTTTTTCATACGTAGATTATTATTACATAATCTATCTCGCCTCGATATTCTAACGCTACGTTTTTCTCGGAAGTTCAAAAATAATTCCCGAGCGATAAACGGTGAATGGTGTTTTTTAATAAACTTTCTCGGAAAACATTTATTTTCGTCTTGGAAATTCAAACACTCTAATTCCCTCACGTGGTTCAAATACTACGATCTTCTGGCGTTTCTAGGTTAAAGAACGACAGACATCTATTAACACATATAATAACAAATAATATTATTTTATTCATTAATTAATTCTTTCAAATATTTTTACAAAGGATCCGAATTTCTCGGGCGTTACAATTTTTGAACGAGATCTTCCCATGTAGTTATTGATCATGGCAGTAGTGAGTGTAACCAACTCTTCGCCTTGTCCCGTAGAGTGAATGGCAATAAGTGAAGCCTGACTGCTTCATCCGACACCCCATTATACCTGAAAGTGACACATATCTCCAAAAAGCTGATTAAGTATTCATTTGAATCATCATTTGCAAGTCCCCCAAACTGAACTGAGTTTTGGATCATCTAAATTGTCCCAGGCTTGATTTCGAATGTATTTGCAGCAATCGTTGGCCTGGTGATACTCGTTTGGAGCTTAGTCACCTTGGGTGTACCAAAATCTCTCAACGCCTTCTGGTCTTTGGTAGCCATTACTTCCTCTTTTTCAGAAATCTCAAAGTCTTCTCTCGTGTCTTTGATCCACTTACTTAGCCTTTGAAACCGTTTCTCGATGTCGTCCTCCAAAGGAAGCAAGTCTGGGTTTTTAAACCGAATTTGCATAAACCGACTTCAAGAACCTGAAATAGAAATAACAAAACAAAAAGAAAATTGTTTAAGTAAAACTAGACTAATTGAATTTATATTGCAAAAATTGTAAAATCTATACTAGTCCCCGGCAACGGCGCCAAAAACTTGTTGGGTAAAATCTATATACGCACAACACGCAAGTATACAGGTCAACAAGTAATATAATGATAAGTCAAGTATCGTTCCCACAAAGATTAGCTAGAAATTAACCCTCATATTTACCAATTTCCTATTAATTCAAATTTTATTAAACTAACCAACTTCAAGATTATAACTAAAAATATTAAAAATACTAAAATTACCAAACAATCAACAACTCTAAAAACTCAATTTTCAAACAAGTATTGGAGAATAAGAATTACAACTTCACTCTAAACATCACTCTTATTATTACACCTTACTCTAGTTTAACTAACTATCTCAGTTTCTTAATCAAGAACACTTAAGTAGAACTAGCCACCTCTCGATGCACTAATACCGTATTAACTCAAATCCACAATTTAGATAGAATTAAGCTTAACACCTTAATTAACTAACTCACTATATCTCTATGTGAATTACAATCAGAGAAGGTTTAAGTTCAAGTTCTCTATCCGATTGCATGCGATGTTAAGCATATCTCTACCCAAACATTCATCAAGATTCCATTCATTCACATAATTCAAGAAAACATGCTATATTGAATAAGTCTAGACTCGTATTTCCTCTCTCAAATCCATATAATCCACATCAAATTGGTGATCAAGCAATTCATAAATTCAATCAAAAATCAATATAGATAAACCGAATAATAGCTTATTAAACTAAAAATCAAAGTTTACATAATCATCGTTCCACTCAAAGATCTGTTATAAGCCTAATAAAGAGTTTAGTTCATCATAAATGAAATAAAAACAGAATTGATTAAAGTAAACATCATCCCAATTACATAAATTACACTAAAGAAGAAGCATAAAATCCAGAACCACCCTTCTCTATAGCCTCAATCAGCAATTATTGTGAAATTGTCTTCAAAGTCTTCCTTCAATGCTTTTGCTCAAAAAAATTGTCTTTTATTATCTAATTGCTTGTATGATATCTCAATCTTGTGTTTGTTGTGAATTATATCGCTAAGACATGTATCCTGACTCCAATTCCTCGCCAAAATGAGTTCCAATTCGAGCCAATCACTTTTATTTACGTTTGTTACAGCACTTCAAAAGGAGCGGGACTCTATCTCGTTCCCATACCCCCGCCACGGTGGGGGTTTTGCGGTGTAAAGAGCCCGCCCCTACGGACATGGAAACTGTTAATTCGAACCAAGATCCCCCCGCCCTGGCATGGGTTTATGCACAAGACACTACAAAAAAAGGCTTATCAGCGACCGCATATCTGCGACTGCATGTGACACCCCCAAATGCGGGTATCTTCTAACCCGACAGATGGTGCTACTCGGTACTACAATTTATACAGTCATTCCATTGAAATAACAACAAAATAATTGTATTTACTATATTCTTATTACAATAGTAATAAATCCTTTCCCAGGTTCAAAAATCGAGTACACCCTTCATTAATCATAAGTATATTACATACAAATACACTAGTCTATTACAGGATAATTAGCTATCCATCTTAGCTTTGCCTTTATCTCTCTTAGAACTCTCAGTTCGTTCGGCCTTAGCTACAATCATATAATTCAAGCAAGAAGTGAGCATAACTAGCTCAGCAAGTCTAACAAAGGATCATATAAATACCACATCGAGAATTATATGATTATCTTCCATAACTGGACAAATAGTTAGGAAGCACTATGAAACATTGAATAACACTTCTCATTTCACAACAACGATTGCAAAGTATATATAATAGATTAGGACATCTGAACTGGTCAAAACATCATGAACATACTCTTTTTGTTTTCATACATGAAAAGGACATCCCGACACTAAGGTCGTACATCCAGCATTACTTACGAGCACTTCTAGGTGATCAGCTGTGACGCCCCCAAATCAGGGTATCTTCCAACCCGACAGATGGTGCTCCACGATACTACAATTCATACAGTCATTCCATTGAGATAACAACAAAATGAGTGTACTTACTATATTCTTATTACATTAGTAATAAATCATTTCCCAGGTTTATAAACCGAATACATTCTTTGTTATTCATAAGTATATTACATACAAATACTCTAGTCTATTACAAGATAATCAACTATCCATCTTAGCCTTGCCCTTATCTCTCTTAGAACTCTTAAGTCATTCGGCTTTAGTTGCAATCATATAATTCAAGCAAGAAGTGAGCATAAATAGCTCAACAAGTCTATCAAAGGATGATATAAACACCACATCGAGAATTATATGATTATCTCCCATAACTAAACAAATAGCTGTGAATCACCATGAAGTATTGACTCATAATTCTCATTCCATAACAACGATTCCAAAGTATATATAATAGCTTAGGAATTCTGAACCTGTCAAAAGACAATGAACATACTCTTTTAATTTTCATACTTGAAAAAGACATCCGGCACTAAGGCCATCTGTTGGTCGTTTTACCGATCATTATATGCGTGCAAGGATACATGGTCAATAAGTAATAAAGAGTAAGTAAAGTATCGTTCCCACGGAGAATTAACTAATAAAGTTCACCAAGCACTAGCTCATAACCATTTCAGTCTTATTTAAATGAATAATTTGATTTTTATATTTAAACTATGAAATTAAATTAACCTAACTATTCCTAGAGTGAGACTAGATAATGAAGACCTGAGATTACAATTTCATCTATTGAATCATTTAAATCAACACATTTCATGTTAAGCCAAACTAATTGTACCGGATTGTTAGTTGAGAACACGAAAGTAAAGGATAGCCATCTCTCGATGTACCATACTCATATCATATATAATCCACAATTGATAGAATACACATAAATACCCACATTACCTAAACCACTATATGTCTATGTAATTTATAAATAAATAGGGTTTAAGCCCTAGTTCTCAAATGACTACGAGCGATGCCTCGGTATATGTCTATCCTAAGCACGAATCGTAAATTCCATCACCATGTAGAACATACAAACACAAGCTAACAAGATCAAAACTAAACCCATACTTTGTTTCTCAAGCCCATATGGGTTATCATAGTAATTGATGGCCAATCAACTAAGCAAATAAGCATGAATCTTAATAGACAATCTCATAACAATTAATAAGACTAACAATAAAGTATGTCGAAATAAACTAGGCAATAGATTCCATTGCAATCCCAAAATAGAGTTTAACTCATAGTTGAATTAGAATCCATGATCCACAATTGAATATACATTAAAAGATACAAATAGAAGTAAAGAGAGTTAGGGATCAAGAATAGCAAATATGAGTTTCTTCTCTTATTTCACTTCTGAACTTTCAAGGATCTTCAATTGCTTCAATCCCCAAATCTTAGCTCTTCTAGGGTTCTAATATACTTTAATCTAATAAGGAAATTGAAGAAAAGAAAGGGGCATATGTAATGTCAATTGATCCCCCCAAGGATGGAATCCCCTTTTACTACTTATATAAGTCTAATATATAAGCCCTAGTTGAACTCTCCCCTCAGTTACGCTTCCAATTTCCAATTTAAAATAAAGTCAGCAGCTGCAGTCAATGTCGCGCGTGGGTCCCTGTGTAATCATCGTGCGGGCGCGCGAATGTAAAGTCAGTTCAGTCTGAGTAATGGCGCGGGCGTGCGTGTTGAAGCTTTGTTGGCCGCGCGGCTTCTGAACTGTGCAACCTCAGGTTCTACTACTGCTTCTTCCTTGCCAAGCTGCTACTGATGCTTTGACATGCAACTTTCGCTCTGTTATTCACCACTGCTTAGCTTCTTTGGTCCACTAATACTCATGTTGTGCCTTCATTGTTCAGATGCCTTCTACCAATGCCGAGCTCTTGCCATTTCCTGCAATTTTACACCCAAGGAGTTCTCAGTACATGCAATGCTAAATTTTATGAAATGCAACTAAAAATACACTAAAATGTACTTGAGATGGGCATAGTTATCGTGAATTGATATTCAATAAGTAGGTATAAAACCCACTTATCAAATACTCCCAAACTTGAATTATTGCTTGCCCTCAAGCAATGCAACATAATGCAATCTACATGCTATGCAAGCTACGCTACTATGAGAATGAATCCCAAGATTTCCAGCCATGTTAAGAATTCCAATAAGATATGCCTCAGAGAAATATCAAGATCTAAGAACAAAGCATCAAACTAAGCTAAAGGCATAATGACATACAATCAGATAAACCTAACCTGCTATAAAGATGCTGTGTGTGTGATGTGTTCACGGATAAGCTTGACAAAGATGAAGATACAACATGCTAAATTATTTAAGACAGAAAATTGAAGTTTAAATCAGGAACTGCATATACTAATGAGACATCAACTACTCCAACACATCAATACAAATTAAGGTTCAGCAATGGGTTTATTCTGCTTTATTTTTACTCACGAGGGCTATTTTCGCACTTTCCCGCGGTGCTTATTGATTTTTTTTTATATATATATTTCCCATGACTGTGCAATGTCTCATTCCACTAGGCTAACAGTGCTACCCCTTAGCGAGCTTTCAACAAATGACTCCCAAACCATTAAGACCTTAGGGCACTAGGTCTAGAGACAATCCCCTCGGGCGTACTTACTCAAGTAACGAAGGCCCCGAAACAAGACTAGCCACGGTAATTATTCATTTTTTTTCTCTTTTTTTGTTCTTTTTCTTTTTATAAAGCAAGCATACCCATGTGTTCCCAAAACTTGAGTTTCAGTGTCTTCATAGTCATTACTCACTTCCTACACAATTCTATCATTAAAAACAACATTTTCCTCTCAGTAGACAAGCATGCTAATCTTAACCAACAAGCAAATAGGAACATTATCATGCTACCCGATAACATCTAAACAACAGGCATAGTTTACATCATGTATGAAATTATAACTAAGTTTAAGTTATCAACAGAGTTCAAAAATCTATCACATTTCTATTTCATCATTGGCCAAATTAGAATTCAACTAACTAAAAGCCTGGGATTATTCAATGTTATGCAACTAAATACATACTAAGTAAACAAGACAAAAGAAAATAAAAAATAAAAATTTCATGTAAAATTTTACTACAAAGATACTAAAATTCCCCTACTATGCAACTTAAACATGCAATAAAACTATATGCAACTAACTATATGCAACTACTACTCACTACAACCCAATACACCTAAACTTAAAATAAATAATGCCCTCATTGTAATTAAAAGTGAAAGAATACTCCCATGAGTGGCAATGTCATCTCCGTTCACCTCCTCATGATCCAATGGTATATCAGGCGATGACTAAGTTTGAGATATTCTATAGTTGGAAACTGAGTGTGGGCTTCTAAACGTCCGAATGCTTGAGTCAGAAATTCTAAAAATTGTGCAATTTTTTTCTGTGACTGAGCTATAGCGCAGCCGAGCTGTGTTTGGTTTATAGTTGGGCGCGGTCGCGCTACCCTGTACTCTAGCAGCTTCAGTTTTGTTTGAATTCTATTTGATCCTAAATGCTTATATCAATTGGATTGAACCTGAGAGGAGAAACAATAAAACTGTTATTAAGACTTACCACTATCTAACATCTATAAATATGGAAATGTAAATAAGAATTAAACAAGGAGGGAGAAAGAATGGATGGGGTGCCTCCCATCTAGCGCTTAATTTATAGTCTGTTAGCCTTAGGCTATGAACCTTAGGCGGGGAAAACCTTAGGACGTAGCCTTTAAGAAGTCAGAAAACATAGAGGTGATTAACTCTTATCGGGTTTTAAGGAATGGATTAAGGCATCCATTGAAACTGAATAATAAAAGACATTATGTGCTATGTGTTAATAACTTATGTGCTCACGAGTAGCGAAAACTGTTAAGTAAAACTTAATATATTTTGTTGTCAGGATGTCTAACGAAGGAGGATCCAGTCCAGCTAGAGAGGTGATACCTCAAGTACCTAGAGATGACAAACCTCGGGATATTCACGTAGTGCGTGAACAGTTGATCCAAGAGGATGAGCCTGTGACTGATCCTGAGGAGGATAGTCCTAAGGAGGAGGATGATGAGGAGGATCCTGAGGAGTTTCCACCAAACTCTATATCGGCTGAGATGTATGATGCTCTGTATGACCGTAACATAGAGTTACAGGATAATGTTGAGGAGCTGAAGGAGATGGTAGAGATGCATCACATTGCATTGGAACAGAAGGAGGTAGAGATTCAGGAACTTGATTCAAAACTTGGAAACACGGGATGGGAGCTAGTTCATACCAAGGGTCAGCATGAAGACCTGTTGGCAGTGAACGAGAAGATGAAGACTGACATGGAGAAGATGAAGGATGACTTCAAAGAGGAATCAGCCAAGCGTGCAAGAGCATAGGATGCTTGTATGAAGGCAACTCAACATGCAGATCATGCTGAGGCTAAGGTTCAAGTGAAGAAAGCCAAGATGAAGGAGATGGATTATGCTTCTAATTCGGTGATTGATAGGGCCCAGGATCGAGTCCATTATTACCCACCTCAGTTTGAAGACTCGCCGTGGTTTGTGATGGATCGTAGGGCTGCGTATCGTATTGTGGAGGAAGAGCGCCGAGAGGCCATACGACGTCTTAATATCAATAAATAGAAAATAAGAGTGATGATAATAATATGTGGTTAATTATGTGACTAAATAAAGTTTTAAATCCCTTATTTTGAGATGAATAAAGGGATAGTATGAGTATGTAATCCTGAAACTGGTTTAGTTCAGGAAAGTGGATGTTTATTGTAGATATGGTATCTTTAGTATGCTTAAAAACTTTATGAATGAATACAATATTAGAGTTTATTTGGAATGTTATGTGTTATAGCTTTAATCTTGGAATGTTTAAGTTAAAATTTAAATACCCAAGAAGTTGAGTAATGAACTAATAAGCGTATATTTTAACAGAAAATGCCTCCTAGAAGAAGACAACCACGACAACAAGTACCTCCTGAGGGGTCTACTAACAATAACAATGAGACCAACGTTAATCTAGTTCAACAGTTGGTAGCTTTGTTGACGGGAGCACTTACAAATCAAACGCAAGCTCAAGTTATGACTTTCAAGGAGTTCAAAGCGGTTGGACCGCCAGAGTTTCAAGGGTCTATGAATCCAGTGGAAGCCCAAACCTGGATCATGGAGATGGAGAAGGTGTTTAACGTTGCTAGGGTTAATAAGGATCAGAAGACTGCGTTTGCAACGTTCATGTTGAAATCTGAAGCTAGCTACTGATGGCAAGCAAGTAAAGCTCGTGGAGGACAAGGAGTGGTAGCGTGGGATAGATTTAAGGAAATGTTTTTTGAAATGTACTTTCTAGCGAGTTCTCAGAATCAGCTGGAAGTGCAATTTCTTGAGTTGAAGTAAGGAACTATGATGGTGCCAGAATATGTTGTGAAGTTTAACGAGTTGGCAAGGTTTGACACTTATCAAGTCAATACAGATGAGCGTAAGGCGAGAAGGTTCAAACAAGGATTGAAACCCTTGCTGTATAGCAAGGTTTCAATGTTCCAGTTAAATACATTTGCGGCTGTACTGGAAAAGGGAATTATCGCGGAAAGTGGAAGCGATGCCTTGACCAAGTGTAACCAAGATCAGAAGAAGAGGAAGAATGATAACGAGAATAAGGCTGTTGGAAGTAATGTTGAAAGTAACCATCAGAAGAGGAAATGGAACGAGAATTCGACTACGGGAGGTCAGCAGGGAAGTCAGCAGAACAAAAAGTTTGAAGCTTGTGCTACTTGTGGAAAGAATCATACTGGTGTATGTTTGAAGGGAAAGCGAGTGTGTTTCAACTGTGGTCAGGAAGGACACATTGCACCGAACTGTTTTAGTCTGAAGAAAGGAGCATGTTTTACCTGTGGTTCAAAGGATCACATGGCTCGTTATTGTCCCAAGAAGCCAGCAGGAAGTGCAAGTGGTGGAAAAGGAAACAACAATGGTGGTGGTGCATTGACCATAACTGGACCAGCTCAGTCAAGCCGACCTACTGTAAGAACTTTCAATATGACTGTGCAGGATGCTGTTTAGTCTAAGGATGTGGTGTCAGGTATCATTCCAATTAATGGTATTAATGTTTATGTACTATTTGATTCGGGTGCTACTTGTTCATTTATATCCGATGAATTTGCTCAGAACTTAGAATTTCCCGAGGAAGAATTAGAATTTCCCTTAAGTATAGAGATTACAAATAAGAAAGTGATTCCTAGTAGATTTGTATATAAGAATTGTAAAGTAGTTATAAAGGGTCAAGAGATGGGGGTAGACTTGATATCAATTAGACTGGGGGAGTTTGATGTTATACTAGGAATGGATTGGTTATTCAATCATGGAGCAGTGATTAATTGCCAACGAAAGTGTGTTAACCTTATGACTACATCAAAGGTTATGTTCTATGGCAGCAAATCACCTCGACAAACAAGTTGTCTGACGGTGATGCAAGCCAAGAAGTTGTTAAGACAAGGATGTGTAGGATACTTAGCCTACATAGTTGATACGCAGAAGAAAAGTGCGAAGTTAGAAGAGATATCGATCATAAGAGATTTTGCGGACGTATTTCCAAACGATTTGTCGGGTCTTCCGCCAGATCGACAAATTAAGTTCGTGATTGATTTAGTACCAGGAACATGCCCGATATCTAAGGCACCATACGGAATGGCCCTGGTAGAGATGAAAGAGTTGATGGTGCAACTGCAAGAATTGTTCGACAAGAAGTATATCCAGCCGAGCGTATCGCCATGGGGAGCGCCAGTGTTATTTGTTAAGAAGAAAGATGGATCGATGCGGCTCTACATTGATTATAGAGAATTAAATAAGGTCACTATTAAAAATAAGTATCCGTTACCAAGAATCGATGACCTGTTTGATCAACTGAAGGGTGCAAAATATTTTTCAAAGATAGACTTAAGGAGTGGTTATCATCAGTTGAAGGTGAGGCCAGAAGACGTACCGAAGACGGCATTCAGAACTCGGTATGGTCATTACGAGTTTCTGGTTATGTCATTTGGTTTAACCAATGCACCTGTAGCGTTCATGGATTTGATGAACATGGTGTTTAAACCATTCTTAGACAAATTTGTGGTGGTGTTTATTGATATCCTGGTGTATTCTAAGACTAAGGAAGAACATGTGGAACACTTAAGAATGACGTCGGAGACATTGAGGAAGGAGAAGTTGTGTGCAAAATTTTTAAAATGTGAGTTTTGGATGGAACGTGTACAGTTTCTCGGGCATGTTATCGATAAAGACGGAATTTTGGTAGATCCATCAAAAGTTGAAGCTGTAGTAAACTGGGATCAGCCGAAGACACCGTCAGAGATAAGGAGTTTTTTAGGGTTGGCAGGTTACTATAGGCATTTTATTCAGGATTTTTCCAAGATCGCGACCCCATTGACGAATTTAACCAAGAAGGCGGTTAAGTTTGTTTGGAATGAGAAGTGTGAGGAGAGTTTTCATGAATTGAAGAAGAGATTGAGCTCAGCACCCGTGTTGTCATTGCCTGATGATATAGGGAATTTTCTGGTGTATAGTGACGCATCGCATAAAGGACTAGGTTGTGTGCTTATGCAGAACAACAGAGTTATTGCGTATGCATCACGTCAATTAAAAGATTACAAAAAGGGGTATCCAACTCATGACTTAGAGTTGGATGCGGTAGTGTTTGTTTTGAAGATTTGGAGACATTATCTTTACGGAGAGAGGTGTGAGATATATACTGACCATTAAAGTCTGAAGTATATCTTTACACAAAAAGATTTGAACATGCGACAAAGAAGATGGTTGGAACTAATCAAAGATTATGATTGCGAGATTTTCTACCATCCCGAAAAGGTGAATGCTGTTGCTGATGCCTTAAGTAGGAATGGACGAGAGAAGTTAATATTGTTGACTGCACAGGATAAGTTGGTGTCGAAAATGGCTAAAATGGAGTTGGAAATTAAATATCTGACAGAAACCGATGAAAAGTTGTTCCATGTGGGAAACAGTTCAATGTTGGTAGAGAAAGTGAAGAATGCACAACTTAAGGATGAAGAATGCGAAAAGATAAAATAGAAGATATTTGAAGGGGAGGAAAGCAAATTCAAAATTGATTCAGAAGGGTTACTTCGATTCGAAGGGAGAATTTGGATTCCGCCAGTACCAGAAGTTAAAGACAAAGTTCTGAGTGAAGCTCACAACTCACGATATTCGATTCACCCTGGGAGTACAAAGATGTACCAAGATCTTAGATATCATTTTTGGTGGCCGAATATGAAGAGGGATGTGGCTGAGTGTGTGGCAAAATGCTTAACGTGTCAGAAAGTTAAAGCTAACATCAAAGGCCACGCGGATTGTTATAACCGTTAGAGATACCAGAATGGAAATGGGAGCATATCACAATAGATTTTGTGGTAGGTCTTCCAACGACTCAGCAAGGGTATGACGCCGTTTGGATGATTATTGATCGATTGACGAAGTCGGCACACTTTTTGCCGATCAAGATTTGATTTACCCTAGATCAGTTAGCAAAACTGTACGTAAAGGAAATTGTGTCAAGACACGGAGTACCTGTGTCTATTGTGGTAGACAGAGATCCACGTTTCACGTCTAATTTCTGGAAACGACTACAAGAATATTTGGGAACACAACTGAGAATGAGCATAGCATACCATCCTCAAACCGATGGACAAAGCGAGAGAACCATCCAAACACTAGAAGATATGCTTAGAGCGTGTATGATGGATTTCAAGGGAAATTGGGATGATCATTTATCGTTGGTTGAATTTTCATATAATAATAGTTATCACGCGAGTATTGGCATGCCACCTTACGAAGCATTATATGGTAGAAAATGCAAAACTCGGTTATGATGGGATGAGGTAGGAGAACGTCAGATATTGGGTCTAGAGTTGGTGCAATAAACCGTCGAAATCATCAAGGTGATTCGAGCAAGATTGATAGCTGCACAAGACAGACAAAAGAAACATGCCGATCAGCATCGACAAAATTGGAAATTCGATGTTGGTAGTTATGTTTTCTTCAAATATCTCCCTGCAACGAAAAAATTCGATTTGGAAAGAAAGGGAAATTAAGCCCTAGGTTTATAGGTCCTTTCGAAGTTCTTCGACGAGTTGGCAAAGTGGCGTACAAGGTAGCCTTACCTCCAGAGTTAATGCATATCCATAATGTTTTCCACATCTCGGCATTGAGACCATATAAGCCTGATTATAGGCATGTTATAGAATATGAGCCCTTACAGTTTGAGAAAGACTTAACATATGAAGAAGTCCATGTTCAAATTGTTGACAGAAAAGAGCAGGTACTGAGGAATAAGGTGATACCTTCTGTTAAGATAATCTAGAGGAACCACAATGCTGAGGAAGCTACGTGAGAACTTGAAAAGGTTATGATGAAGAATTATCCTTAGTTGTTTGCTTGATTTTGTATAGCGATTCTGGGGACATAATCTTGTTAAGGAGGGAAGAATGTAATGAATGAATTTTTCGAATTGTGATTCTGGGGACAGAATCCTTTTTAGGAGGGAAGGATGTAACAATCGAGAAATTTGTAATTTCATTTAAATATTTATGGAATTAAATAAATATTTTAAATAATTTATTTATTGAGAAAACTAAATATTTAATGAATTGTCATGAATTAATTTAGTAGCTAAATTAATTAATGTTAATTGAATCGAGTAATGATAATTTTATTTGTTAGATTTAATTTAAGGAAAATAATTAAAGTAGATCAATTGCTTAATATTTAAGAAAATAATTAAATTAAATGAATTGTTTAATTTAAGAAAATAAATAAATTAAATATAGAGATGTGTCTAACTTATTAATTAAATTAGATATATAATTATTTATTAATGATAATAAGATTTTTATTATTAGTATTATAAGTTATCTAAATTAATTAAAGTAATGTGTGACATGAAAACTATATAATATAAATAATATAATAATAAACTAGTTTGGGAATATTGTGGTAGCCAAACAAGGCCTTGTGGCCTTTGGCTTATTCAACTGACGAGTCTTTTTGTTTTTCTAACGTAAGGGAACGTGGGAGTGGTTATATCTTTCTACGCATATTATTTTCTAAGGCTTTCTAGATAACTGAGGAAGAGAGAATTACAGAGTGTTGAGCGTGAGGAATTGAGAGAATAATCTCTTTGAGTTTGCCAAGAGAAGGAGGAGACTCACCATCTTACTAGTCTATAATCAAGAAGATTAAGGTATGACTAATTCTAATTCTCAGACTTGTGATTTTCTATTCTCTGTAAACTGGTTTTTGACGATATGTGGTTCAAGCATCATGAAAATGGTGTGTATTATGTTGTAGAATCTGTTAATTATATGCGGGTTGTATCAGTGATCAAATTCGTGAGAAATTGGTTGTAGGAAGAAAAAGGAATTAGCAGTGTTTCTGTTTATGTGATATAGCCTTAGAAAGTACCAATTTTCTTGTTTGATTTGTGCATAAGATTGTAAATTGATGCTTGCACATGGTAGTTCATTGAGATACAAACATAACATAATTTGAATGGAATGATTTGGCCAAATAATGAGTTCATAGTGGCGATTTCTGGACAGACTATCAAAAATGGAGTTTTCATGAGAAAACATGAAAATTAAGGAATTAAAATAGTTGTAGTTGTGTTAAATTATGCAAAATGGTTGAATATGTTAGCAATCATGTTTAGGATAGTTGTATATTTATTTTACATGTTGTTATCACCGTTTGATGGGTAAAATTTGTGTTAGTTGGGCTAAAAACGGCTAATGTTCACTGCCGAGTCTGCGTCTGTCTGTGCACCAGCGCAGCTGCGCTGCTGCCAAGGCAAAAAACGGCGCAGCTGCGCCGGTTCCAAGTCTAAGTGTGGCGCAGTTGCGCCACACCTTGAACTGAGACAGTGAGGTCTGCTTGTTTGCAGGTCAGGCATGTTGGACTTGTGTTAGTTTAGTGTGTATGTTAATGATGTTAAAACATGTTATAAGCTATAATAACAGATGTTAATGTGTTGAAATGCAAAGTACAAAGATTTGAAATAATTATTTAAATAAGTTATAAAATGAAACCAAATAAGATGTTTTCAAAAGTTATAGATAAACGATAAGGTTTATGTTGGTCAATGTGTAATTTCAGAAGCGTTAAGTATGTTAACCTAAATGGTTAGGTGCTACGTTAGGGTTATGACCTAAATGATGGTTTAAACCCTAAAGCCAATATTCATACAATTAATTGTTGTTGCGATTTCGATGATATGTGTGACAACCCGAGAATTTATAAAATTTTGAAAATTTAATTAATTGATTTAAGGTTCAAAATTAGAACCTAGATAGAAAACAAGTGTATGCGTTTGATATTTTTAAGATGGAATTTTGAGGATTTCAAAATTCTGTGAAGAATTTAGGTTAATTATTCAGGATTAAGGGAATATGTGAATATGTTCTGTGAGTATGGTCAATTATGTGTTCAGAATGTGGTTAAGAGTCAAGGGTTGATCAGATAAACGATATATGTAACAAACCCTAGGTATATATTATGAACGTCAGCGTTCGGTTAGAAAATCCTAAAAATGGATAAGAAACCCTAGAAACTGGTTCTGAAACCCTAAGTTCAATTTTGGGGATTTTAAAACCCTAATTTGATATTTTGAAACCCTAATTTGTAATTAGGTAATTTTAATTCTTAATTAGGAAATATTCATCCTAATTTTTCAAAGATAAGTAATTAGGAAACCCTAATCTAATTACGAAAATCTAATTTCTAAATTAGAAAATTATTTTTCTATTAGAAACCCTAATTTTTGGGTTATAAACCCTAATATATGATTTTGACCCTGATTGCTTAATTAGCGAGTTTAATTAGGAAATACTAATCCTAATTAGCAATATTTAAATTTTGATTAAGGAATTTTAATATAATTAGAAAATTCTAATTATAATTTAGAAATATTAATTTTCTATATTTGAAAACCTAATTTGGAAAATTTAGAATTTATTTTCAAAACCTAACGGTGTAACCCTAAACCCTAAATGGTTCAAACTCTAAACCCTAACCCAAACCCTAAACTCTAAAGTTTTGGACCATTTACATAAATGCCATTAAATTTAATAATTTAATGACCATTTTGCCCTTTTTGTATTTTAGCTTACAAAATCTCGCCATATCCTTAGGTGGGTGACTAAACCTAACCCTAGCCTAGTATAGCATGTACCTTAAAAATCCAAAGATCAGCCTCATTACCAGCCATTTTTCATTTACATCCAATTTTTATAAATAATTGAAGTGAGAGAAAGTCATTATTTAGCTTCAACTGGCCACAAACACTCAACCATGCCATCCTCTCTCTAGAACTACGAAATTCTTTACTGATTCAGTTCTTAGATTGATCTATAGCAAGTCAAGAACATGATCATAGATCAGAAATCAAGAATAAGGCTCCAAAGTGGTATAAACCCTAATTTTTGTAAATCTTATGTTTTGATGTTAGTCGTTGGTTAGATATGTGATAGAAGGTGCCTTTTAGAGATCTGGGTTGTTGGATCATGGATCCATAACATCTAGATGCTCGAATCTAAAGATTTCAAAAATCTGGAAATGTTAAAAATGATGGCCTGACAAGCGAATCTCAGGACCTGTAAATCCTTCTCGGTTTTTGATTTTTGTGGTTTTATGTTATAAATATGTTCTATGACATGTATACTGTGATCTGAAACTGGAAACACGATCAGATCATGAATATATTAAGAGATACAAGCGGTCAAACCACGTTGACCGTTCACGGAGACTGAGTTTCTGGGCAACCCAGAAACCCAGATCTCGTCTGACAACCATTTTGAAGGCTCGGATCTTGCATGTGTTTAGTTGTTTGGCTAAGTTATGGTTTTGAATCTGGTAGCCTGACATGAAGACTACATTCTAAAGTCTTTAGTTCAGTCAGATCCATAGCAGAATAGTAGATAATCATGGTCAAACCACCGTTGACCAACTCCCCGAAAGGAGATTCTGGGTAACCCAAAATCTTTAAGACCAGTTTCCTGACCACTAGTTTGACCGACCTTTATATCTTAGATCTGTTGATGTTAAGATGATCTGATGTTACGTCGTTATACACTGTCATATGTTCTACACGATGGGACCACTAGATTACATAAACCAAGTCCAGGAGGTTATGATTTAATGCATCAAAATGGGTACCTTGACTGTTCTTCATTTTTGGGTAGCCTAAAAATGAAGAACATGGCTGACATGATTTTTAGAGGCCGATATCTTTCTGTTGTGATGTATGATTGCCATGAAATATGATTCTAGTTGAAGTGCTACACTTATACTACAATCTTAATACAAAGTATTAACCCATAAGCAACAAGAACACGTATATAAATTTGGTTAAACTACCAACCTTGTAAACTGACTTGGTGTTCTGGGTTTGTTGAAGAACAGCCCAAGAACACTATTAGCGACAGATTCGTCGCCAGAAGCCCCTATAGTGACACTTAATTACGAAAAATAATTATTTTAATTAAATAAATCGAATAAAATAGTTTTTAATTATTAAAAATGCAAAATAAATTCTGAAAATTTATTTTAAAGTCCAAAAAATAGTTTTTAATTATTTTGATTATATTTTATAAATATTTAATATTTTTAGAATATAAAAGGTATTTAATTTATTTAATTATAATACTAAATAAATTATTTAAAAATGATTTTTTATACATGAAAAATCATGAAAAATTATATTATGGTATAAGAAAATATTTTAAGTTATTTTTAGTGACTTTTAATATTTTGTGAGGAATTTCATTAATTAATCAATATTAATGATAATTAATTTATTTACTAAATGTATTAAATAAATTATAGAAAAATAGAATTAATAATTTAAAAATCATATAAAAAAGACTTAAGTGATATAAAAATATTTTAAGTTATAACCAATAACTATTGATATTTTGTTATGAAAATATTAATATTTTAATGTTAATAGTAATTATCGGATAATGAATTTAAGTGTTTAAAAATCGTATAAATATGATTTTAAGGGATTAAAAATACTTTAATATATTAAAATTATATTATTGTGACGCCCCAAAATAGGTATACATCACCTATTCTGAGTCGCCAAATACATGGTACAAAATACAAATACAATCGTTAATATACGACAAGATAGCTGTGAGTTTTAATACAAATACTGTCTTCTAGACAATATCCACTCTCAGAATAAGTCCTCGTTATATTTATTGTCACACTATTTAACAGAATAGTGAGGACTACTAATACTATCATCTGGTCCATCACTCCGTTCCCCGACTCATCCCGGCTATATTCTCATTTCCTGAAGAAAACAATGAAATAAAAGGTGAGCTCAACTAGCCCAATAAGAAATATTATGACTAATATAATACAGAATAAATTATCATTAGCATTAAACAGTGTTAAACTGATACAATATAACAAACATCAAGTAAAACTACAGCGGAACAAGCAACCCATTAGAAGAGTCAAGTAGAGAATAAAATCTACTATCTTCTATGATTTAAAAGGTTTTTCATGACTTTTATCGCTGGGACTCAGCTTAAAAATAATCCACATCATCGAATCACCCATGCACTACGGCCAAGGATATTCTTTAGTATCACGATCACAATTATCCATGCACTACGGGTCAAGAATATTTGTGTATTCATTAATGGTCATGATCATGCCAACCACTGTCCATCAATGCACTACGGGTCAATGAGGACTTTTACCACATCATTTACAGCATTACGGTCATGATTATACCGAATAATCTCTGGTCATAATCATACCAAGTCCATCTATGCACTACAGGCCACAGATGACTTTCAACATAATATAAACATGAGGATGATGACAATGATATAAGAATTCAATAAAACAAGTTCAAGAATTAATTTATCTAGGAACCAATAACGTCCAAATTGTCAACATGATACTGCTTTGTGAAGTAAAATTCAAGAATGCTCGGAAGAATATTTTCATAAAAAGATACTAGATGAAGCGCAAATATCAAGGATATTCCACTAATTTCATGGAGTATAAAAGTCAAAACTTTAACCAACTGAATATAATAAAGAATGGAATAACAAAAGAAATCACCATGCATGCGATAGACCGCACAGACAGGTTATTCCAACAGGAGAATAAACAATGGAACCAGGTCACGCGTAAACGCACCGACAGGATATTCCGACAGAATAATAAATAATGGAACCAGGTCCAGCGTAAACGCACAGACATGATATTCCGACAGAATAATAAATAATGGAACAAGGTCCGGCGTAAACGCACAGACAGGATATTCCGACAGAATAATAAATAATAGAACCAGGTCCGGCGTAAAGTACAGACAGGATGTTCCAACAAAATAATAAAAATGTAATAACTGAAGAATTTCACCAAGTATAGGGTAGCCCGCGTATACAGGTTATTTCAACAGAATAATAAAGAATGGAATAACAGAAGTTCTTTTCATAAATAAGAAAGAAAGAATACCCTTTACGAGTACAACAAATAATATCCCTTACTGTAAAAGAAACTTGATATCGGAGTAGTGAAGTAGCAGAATATTTTTTTTATTTCTCTCTATAGTTTCTCTCTCTAGAGTTTCAGTGAATTCGTAAGAAAATAATGAAGGAATGAGCTTCTATTTATAGAAAAATAGATCGCATAGTAACTAACTCAAGAACGGTCTAGATTGATTTACTTTAATCTGACGGTCCATATTTAAAGCAAAATCTTTTAAATAAAATATAATATATTCTATTTATAATCTAATAAAACGAATAACTTTATATAAGATTTTACTATGCAAATACTATGCAGGCACTATGCAAACACTATACATAATAAAATATAACATATTCTAATTATTGTCTAATAAAACAGATAACTTTATAAAAGTATTCTGTTTTATATAAAAAGATATTACTATTAGCCTAATAAAATGAATAACTTTATAAAAGTATTTTGTTTTATATAAAAAGCTTTTCTGTTTTATTACATTAATAATACAAATAAAACAAAACTGAGTGACTTATCATGTAAGCATCAATAATCAATACCGTGTATTGCTATGCAACCATGCGTATTACTGTACTTTTACTACCGAGTAGTTTAACAGTATTAATGGTAAAACTTTCGTCGTTATTTTCATAAAGTATTTATGTCATTTTTTCAATTCGACAATAATTCTGTTGTAGGGTCCACCAATGATTATGTCGTCGTACGAATATTCCCTGTTAAAACGAATATTTCCCGACCAATCGAATATTATATAGCAACTTGCGTACTTTGCAAAATTTATAAATATTACCCACAACTATAACATTATATCAATTTCACTCTATAATATTCAAAAATGATATTTATAGAAAATTCATCTTTATTTATAAAACTTGAGGTCTTACAACCTCCACGTCTAACGAAATTTTGCCCTCGAAATTAGGGTACGTACCTGGTATATCGAAGAGGTAAGGATACCTTGACTTCATTTCAGATTCTAACTCCCAGGTCATTTCCTCAGCATTGTTGTTTCTCCATAAAACTTTGACTTGAGGTATAACCTTGGAGCGTAGAATATGTTCCTTTTTATCCAAGATTTGAACAGGAACATCTTCATACGTTAAATCTTCTGCTATTTCGTCTGGTTCTAACTCAATAATGTGGTTCAGGTCTTCCACATATTTACGTAACATGGATATGTGAAAAATATTATGAACACGAGACATATACTTGGCGGTAAAGCGAGTCTTTAGGCTACAGTTCCTACTCGATCGAGGATTAAAAATGGGCCAATGAATCGAGGATTGAACTTTTCTCTCTTTTCAAATCTCGTAACTCCTTTCCACGGAGCAACTCGTAACAACACATGATCTCCTATATCAAATTCCACGTCCTTTTGATGAAGATCAGGATAACTCTTTTGTCGATCTTGTGAGGTTTTTATACGTTGTCGGATCGTTTGAATCTTTTCTGTAGTCATACGTACCAACTCCGGTCCCAACAACATTGCTTCACCCACCTCATCCCAGCATACTGGAGAATGACACTTTCTTCCATACAACGCCTCGAATGGAGCCATGCCAATACTTGCTTGATAACTGTTGTTGTAGAAAAACTCCACCAATGGTAAGAACTTATCCCAACTTCCCTTGAAGTCAAGAACACATTGTCTTAACAAATCTTCAAGAGTCTGAATAGTCCTCTCTGATTGTCCGTCCGTCTGGGGATGATATGCCGAACTAAATTATAAATCCGTGCCCATAGCTTTTTGCAAACTAACCCAAAATCGTGAAGTGAATCTTGTGTCTCGATCAGAAACTATGGATACTGGCATACCATGTAGTCTTACAATCTCATTTATGTACATACGACCAAGATGTTCAAGTGTATAAGTTTCTCGTATTGGTAAGAAATGAGCAGACTTGGTCAATCTATCAACAATGACCCAAATTGCATCAATGCCTTGAGAAACCATGGGAAGACCAGTAACAAAATCCATGGTAATATGCTCCTACTTCCATTCTGGAATTTCAAGTGGTTGCAATGGACCTTTTGGTACTTGATGCTCCGCTTTGACTCATTGACAAGTTAGACACCTTAAGATAAACAGCGCTATCTCTCTCTTCATATTGCTCCACCAAAATGTATGACGAAGATCACGATACATTTTAGTACTCCCAGGATGGATTGCAAACGGTGTGTTGTGCGCCTCCATCATGATTTTATAATTTAAATCAGGGTCGTTAGGAACACAAAGTCTGGAGTTGACTCGAAGTATTTATTCTTCATCGATTCTTCCTTCCGGCATAGCACCTTCTTGCACTTTCTTCCTCATACGCATCAGCTCCAGGTCTGTAGCTTGAGCAGCTTTAACTTTATCAATTAAAGTCGGTTCTACTTATATGTTCGCCATCATCACATGGGTCCCTGGAGTCTTTAACTCTATCTCCATCCTTTACAAGTCACACAAAATGGGCCTTTGCGTTGACAATATCACACTCGTACTTGCATATGATCTTCTACACAATGCATCAGCTACCACGTTCGCTTTTCCAGGATGATATTGGATGGTATGATCATAATCTTTCAACAGTTCCAGCCAACGTCGTTGTCGCATGTTGAGTTCCTTTTAAGTGAAGAAATATTTGAGGCTTTTATGATCCGTAAAGATCTCCACTTTCTCCTCATACAAGTAATGCCTCCAAATTTTAAATGCGAAGACAACAGTTGCCAACTCTAGATCATGAGTAGGATAATTCCTCTCATATTCTTTGAGTTGTCTTGAGGCATAGGCTATGACTTTCTCATGTTGCATGAGAACATATCCCAACCCTTTGCCCGAAGCATCACTGTACATGACAAATCCCTCCGAGCTAGATGGTATTGTCAGAACAGGTGCTAAAGTGAGTCTCCTCTTGAGTTCTTGAAAACTCTTCTCATATTCTTCGCTCCAATCGAACTTTGTATCTTTCCGAGTCAGCTGAGTTAATGGAGTAGCGATTCGAAAAAATCCTTCCACGAATCTCCGATAATAACCGGCTAAATCGAGAAAGTTACGTACTTCGGTCACTGATTTAGGTTGCTCCCAGCTTTGAATTGCTTCAATCTTTGCTGGGTCAACAGATATTCCATGACTCGATACTACGTGCCCAAGGAATGCTACTTCCTCAAGCCAGAACTCGCATTTCTTCAACTTGGCATAAAGCTTGTATTCACGAAGCTTTTGGAGTGTCAGCCTCAAGTGTTGCTCATGATCTTCACGGCTTTTGAAATAAATAAGGATGTCATCAATAAAGACAACTACAAAGTGATCCAAATATTCTTTGAATACTCGGTTCATCATATCCATGAAGGCAGCAGGAGCATTAGTCAATCCAAAAGACATGGCTAAGAATTCATAATGCCCGTACCGAGTTCTAAAGGCGGTCTTTGGAATATCCTCAATTCTAACCTTCAGCTGATGATATCCAGAACGAAGATCAATTTTTGAAAAGAATTGTACTCCTTGCAACTGGTCAAACAGGTCATCAATACGTAGCAATGGGTACCTATTTTTGATGGTGACATGATTCAACTCCCGATAATCAATACAAAGTCGCATACTCCCATCTTTCTTCTTCACGAATAGAACCGGAACACCCTAAGGAGAAGTACTAGGACGAATAAAGTCAATGTCTAACAATTCTTGTAGTTGGGTCTTTAACTCTTGAAGTTCAATAGGAGTCATTCGATATGGGGCTTTGGAAATGGGTTTTGTACCGGGTTCAAGGTCGATACAAAATTCAATTTCACGCTTTGGGGGTAGGCCAAGAAGTTCTTCAGCGAATACGTCAGGAAATTCATTAACAATAGAAATATCATTCAAAACTGAAGTATTTTTGTTTAGATCCGTGACATGAGCTAAGAAAGCTTGACATCCATTTTTCAATAAACGAATAGCTTTATGGCTTGAGATGACAGTGATTGATTTTAATTGTTTGGTTGTTTGAATTCGCATAATAGGTTGATTAGGAATATGAAAGCTAACAACCTTACGAAAATAATCAATTTTTGCATGATGAGTAGTTAACCAATCAATCCCTAGAATTACATCAAATGCAAGTATTTTCAATGAAATAAGATTGTCAAGCAATGTGAGGGTACCGATTTGAACCAAACAAGACTTATAAACAGTGGATGTAATGAAGGTTTCTCCCAACGGAGTTTCCACAGATAAGTCAAAGTCTAATTTCTTCGGAGTCAAATTTAATCGTTGAGTGCAAATAGGAGAAATAAAAGAATGGGTAGAACCGGTATCAAATAAGGTATAGACTTCGCTAGAATTAATGATAAGCTTACCCGTGATGACCTCGTTCGGGTTTCTTGCTTTCTGAGAGGTCACAACAAACGCTCTCCCTTCCACTATCGATTTTGACTTTTTTGGGACGTCCTTTAGTGCCTCCATCCTAGCTGAACTTGTCTTCGATGAACGACAAAATCAGGCTAGGTGACCTTCTCTTTCATAATTATAACATGCTTTGCACGGCATCGCACAGTTTGGACTGATGTGTCCCTCCCCTCCGCATTTGAAGCATATGATCGGTGGTCGTTTTCCTTCCTTAACCACAGGTGCTGGTGCTGACGTCTTTCCATCATTGTTGAATCTCCTCTTCTTGAAATGTCAATTCTTATTGTTTTGGCCATGATTACCATCGAAGTGGTTACCATTTCTGGCCCGCTGATTCCCTCCACGCTTGTTGTCACCGCTTCGATGACTGCTTTCACTAGTATTATTATTTTGCATGTTGCTCTTTTTTGGTTGCGTTGACTCGTTATCGTGCTCCACTAACTGAGCCCCGTTTACAACATCTGAATACAAACACAGTTTATAAGAAATAAGATGTTGACGTATCTCCGGCTTCAAACCTCTTAAAAACATCCGCGTCATTCTGTTTTCATTATCCACCAAGTGGGACGCAAACCGGGACATCTCGGCAAACTTAGCATCGTACTGCGACACGGTCATATTATTCTGCTCCAACTTGATGAACTCTACCTCCTTCATGTGATAGGAAAGTACTTCTCATTGAACAGTTCTTGGAACTTCTCCGAAGAAATCTTAAGTGCAGCAGGTTGAGTACGCTTTACCGATTCCCACCAGTAATCTGCCTCTCCTCGCAACATAAAGGTGGCAAAGGGAACCTTTTGCTCCTCGGCGCATCCCAAGATATCAAATATCTTTGCGGTCTGCTTTATCCACGTTTTCGCCTTAAGTGGTTTTGGTTCTCCAATAAACTCCGGTGGTCCCAGCTCTTTGAACTGTTTAGCGGTGACCGTCCGAGAGTTTTTAGTGTTTCCACCTATATTTTGGATAGGAGTCGCTCTCGCCTGCTGTTGCATGAATTGCATAAAGCCTCTGAACATTCCATCATTCAACATTTGGTCAGTGTTGTTATTTGCATGAGGATTATTGCCTTCCTGATGCACATTATCCTGATTATTGATATGTGGTGAATCAACGGTCGCCTGTGCTCCATTGTTATTCTCAACATTCTCGGATGTCATTTTCAAATAATGCCACAAAACAAGGGTTAAATAACATATCACATATTATCTCTATACTCTGACCGACCAATTAAATGCCAAATAAACTTAGGTAGGTCATACTGGCGAAGGAATTCCCCGTCTCTCCCCTCCTAGTTCTAGTCTCACATCTTAGCCAGGGATCATATCCCTAAGCTCTGATACCAACTGTGACGCCCCCAATATAGGTATACATCACCTATTCTGAGTCGCCAAATACATAGTACAGAATACAAATACAATGATTAATATACGACAAGATAGCTGTGAGTTTTAATACAAATACTGTCTTCTAGACAATATCCACTCTCAGAATAAGTCCTCGTTACATTTATTGTCATACTATTTAACATAATAGTGAGGACTACCAATACTATCATCTGGTCCATCACTCCGTTCTCCGACTCGTCCCAGCTATATTCTCATTTCTTGAAGAGAACAATGAAATAAAGGGTGAGGTCAACTAGCCCAGTAAGAAATATTATGACTAAGATAATGCAGAATAAATTATCATTAGCCTTAAACAGTGTTAAACTGTTACAATATAACAAACATTAAGTTTAACTGCAGCGGAACAAGCAACCCATTAGAAGAGTCAAGTAGAGAATAAAATCTACTATCTTCTATGATTTAAAAGATTTTTCTTGACTTTTATCGCTGGGACTCAACTTAAAAATAATCCACATCATCGAATCACCCCTGCACTACGGCCAAAGATATTCTTTAGTATCACGACCACAATTATCCATGCACTACAGGTCAAGAATATTTGTGTATTCATTAATGGTCATGATCATGCCAACCACTGTCCATCAATGCACTACGGGTCAATGAGGACTTTTACCACATCATTTATAGCATTACGGTCATGATTATACCAAATAATCTCTGGTCATAATCATACCAAGTCCATCTATGCACTACAGGCCACAGATGACTTTCAACATAATATAAACATGAGGATGATGAAAATGATATAAGAATTCAATAAGACAAGTTCAAGAATTAATTTATCCAGGAACCAATAACGTCCAAATTGTCAACATGATACTGCTTTGTGAAGTAAAATTCAAGAATGCTCGGAAGAATATTTTCATAAAAAGATACTAGATGAAGCGCAAATATCAAGGATATTCCACTAATTTCATGGAGTATAAAAGTCAAAACTTTAACCAACCGAATATAATAAAGAATGGAATAACAAAAGAAATCACCATGCATGCGATAGACCGCACAGATAGGTTATTCCAATAGGAGAATAAATAATGGAACCAGGTCATGCGTAAATGCACCGACAGGATATTCTGACAGAATAATAAATAATGGAACCAGGTCTAGTGTAAACGCACAGATAAGATATTCCAACAGAATAATAAATAATGGAACAAGGTCCGGCGTAAAAGCACAGACAGGATATTCCGACAAAATAATAAATAATGGAACCAGGTCCGGCGTAAAGCAAAGACAGGATGTTTCAACATAATAATAAAAATGTAATAACAGAAGAATTTCACCAAGTATAGGGTAGCCCGCGCATACAGGTTATTCCAACAGAATAATAAAGAATAGAATAGAAGAAGTTCTCTTCATGAATAAGAAAGAAAGAATACCCTTTACGAGTACAACAAATAATATCCCTTACCGTAAAAGAAACTTGATATCAGAGTAGTGAAGTAGCAGAATATTTTTCTTCTTTCTCTCTATAGTTTCTCTCTCTAGAGTTTTAGTGAATTCGTAAGAAATAATGAAGGAATGAGCTTCTATTTATAGAAAAATGGACTGCATAGTAACTAACTCATGAACGGTCTAGATTGATTTACTTTAATCTGACGGTCCATATTTAAAGCAAAATCTTTTAAATAAAATATAATATATTCTATTTATAATCTAATAAAACGAATAACTTATAAAAGATTTTACTATGCAAACACTATGCAGGTACTATGCAAACACTATGCATATTAAAATATAATATATTCTAATTATTGTCTAATAAAACAGATAACTTTATAAAAGTATTCTGTTTTATATAAAAAGATTTTACTATTAGCCTAATAAAATGAATAACTTTATAAAAGTATTATGTTTTATATAAAAAGCTTTTTTATTTTATTACACTAATAATACTAATAAAACACAACTGAGTGACTTATCACGTAAGCATCAATAATCAATACCGTATGCTACTATGCAACCATGCGTATTACTGTACTTTTACTACCAAGTATTTTAACTGTATTAATGGTAAAACTTTCGCCGTTATTTTTATAAAGTATTTTTGTCATTTTCTCAATTCGACAATGATTCCGTTGTAGGGTCCACCAATGATTGTGTCGTCGTACGAATATTCCCTGTTAAAACGAATATTCCCTGACCAATCGAATATTATATAGCAACTTGCGTACTTTGCAAAATTTATAAATATTACCCACAACTATAACATTATATCAATTTCACTCTATAATATTCAAAAATGATATTTATAGAAAATTCATCTTTATTTATAAAAGTTGGGGTCTTATAATTATAATATTGTGTTATGATTTTCATTAATATTTAGTATTAAACAATTATTAATGATAAAGGAATATTGTGGTATTTGTATTAGATAAATACGATATAAGTGATCGAAAATTATGATAAACGATATTAATTATCTGAAAATTATTATGCGACTTAGAAAAATATTTTGACTGATAATAAAATTATTTAAGTTAATGGTTAAGTATTTCACCAGAGTTTAATTGAACTTAAACTCAAAATTTTGTCCGACTAGACTGTTGGGATGTTAGAATTGTGTCGGGTTCAACTCAGACTCCAATAGTTTGACTTTATACCGAGTCTTATGTGAGTTATAGACTGATAGGATTACGTGATACTGTGTTTAGGTTATTTTAAATATTGTGATGATATTATTCTAATTTGTATATCGATATTATGTATATCTTAGGTTCAGACAAAGCTTATTAAATTGCGTAGCAGTAATCAACGATTCAGGCAAGTTTTACTTAACTCTACTAAGAGTTATTTTATTCAGATATGCTTATGGTTAATCATTGCTGATTGCCATTGTATAATTGTACTCTGTACATATTGCATGTATAAGTCAGGTATGAAAGGCTGATCACCTTCATTACTAGTTGGTCCAGATATATTTGTTCATGTTTAATACTTGTTCAGTCAAAAGTTTGTTCCTGCTAGTTCACAATTATATTGTTGAATTATAGCCAGCTTATTATTCAAACTCTTTCAATCATGATATGTCTTAATAAATTTAAACTTGTTGGGCAACTTTTATGCTCACCCTTGCTATATCATGATTTAACATTGCAGATTAAGGCGAAAACATCGGATACAGGGAAAAGTGTTAAAGCCAAGTTCAGCTTGGGATAAAGTGTGCAACTAATTTGTAATAGAATAGTTTAATAAATATGTTATATGTCTGATAGTTTATGAATTGTGTATAAGTTAAGGTTACTCGATTTTGGGGGAAATAATGTGTACGTTTATTGTATAATAATTTATGTTTATATCTTCCGCAAATAGTGATAGAATGATTGTATCGGATTCACGGTGATTTGGGACCTAGGTTCGGGGCTCTCACAGTTGGTATCAAAGCTATAAGCATAAATTTACGAAGAGCCCCGAGCCTTTTGCTGGTGACATCCCTTTAAGGGAAGGCACCGAAGCCAGACTTTCCGTAGGCGACGTCGAGCCAGTCGGTAGCAAGTTGATAGGTATCACTGTGGGGTGCTATGGTTGGAAGTACCATGAGTGTCACTGTTGGTATCAGAGCTGTTGGTTATAAATCTTAGGTAGGAATACCTGAGACTAATAACCTCAATGATTAGGATAAGATCTAACTCACATAGAGTTAGTTGGTCGGTAAGATTCAAAGACGAATCTCGGTGAGTTATAAGATACAGAGTTCCCTAACTCTGATAATAAAGTTGAACAGTAGTGGTGAATAGATAGAGTCTAAAAGACTAATAGTATAGTGATAGGAGATCGTAAAATAAAGCGATCAAGTTATAGAAATGAATCGTAATATGTACGATGAGATCACCCCGTGATCTGAGATGGATAGAGAAAATGATTGACTAGTTTACGACAAGAATGTTTTGTGACAGTTGTACTATGAAATGGTACAGATTCAGGAAATGATTATGAATATGAATTGAATGAAATTCGTATTGAGAAGGGAGTAGGTCTAGGTGGGGAGTCAATTGAAGATTCATGTCAGTAGCTGAGTTGTATGATTCCTTGTTATGGGCGGGGAATTGTACTTGGTGTAAAAACCACTTAGTTTCTGGCACTGATAATCATTGAAATGTTTGTGTCGCGTTATTTGTTATATGCATGTTAAGAGGGTGATTCCTTTCTCATGTGTATAACAGATGGATATGTTATAGGTAGAGAATATAAGGTTAAGTACGAGTTCTTAAAACTCATACTTATGGTATGTTCGTGACTCATAATTGTATGAAATGTTTATGAACCCCTCAACGAATGGACGCCAAAGGTCTGTCTAGGACAAGTTCTTAAACTCATATGATTGTGGCAAGTTCCTGAACTCATAAGTGTGGTAAATTTGACGAACTGGGTATAGTTCTGTGTGAATGAAGTATTAAGGATAATAGGAACAAATAGACTGTCTAAGCAAATGATTATTAGTGGAGACATAGGTTTTCCAAAATTACTAGCTACGCTAGACTTCGAACTTTTTGGACATCAAGCTAAATACGCACTATGTGTTTTTTTTTAAAAAATGTAGACTCGTAACCATTTTTGAAACGGTCTAAAGTACAGTCTATGCTAATTATTTCAGCTAGACAATAATGATTTGAAATATCAAAATATATTTTTATTTATCACTTATATACCATGTAACCTGGTGCAGAGATGATAAAAAGTTGATGGAGTTGTAAATGCAGGAATACTTAGTGTTTAATTTATCTAAAATCGTTGTTCCACTATTGTATGATGTGTTATGACAAAGTCATACAATGACAACATCTTCAAACGGGCTGTTAATACATTACGGCATAATAACGTCATTTTCAAACTAATTTTAAAATTTTAATTTGCCAACGGGGTTTGGCTACATCTAAATAATTCGATTGAATTGAATTATTGATATGAGTCTAAGCTATTTGATTCGGCTAGACCAACTTTTATGAAAACTCTAAGCGTTCTTTGGAAATTATCCCGAACCAAATTATTTTGGTGCGGATTTCGATAAAGACTGAGGTACAATTTGGTGCCCCAGGGCGGATATGAGAAACAGATCAGGCCAGCAGTACTTTATAAGTACAGGGCATACCTGGCAAATTACCCATTATGTCAATAAGTTAAGACGGTTTGCGGATGAATTTCCATAAAAACCTTTGCGAATATGACAGACAATAGTCTATAAAACCCCTCAGCACAATTTCAAAACTTTAATTCTCGTGAAGAATGTATTGGGTAGCATGCGATGTTGTGTAAGAATGGTGTAAGGTGTAAGGTAAATTTCGGGGACGAAATTTTTAGAAAAGGGGTGAATGTGACAACATGAGAATTTGGAAATTTTTTAAAATTTAATTAATTGATTTAAGGTTCAAAATTAGAACCTAGACAGAAAATAAGTGTATGCGCTTGATATTTTTAAGATGGAATTTTGAGGATTTCAAAATTCTGTGAAGGATTTATGTGAATTATTTAGGATTAGGGGAATACGTGAATATGTTCTGTGAGTATGGTCAATTATGTGTTCAGAATGTGGTTAAGGGTCAAGGCTTAACCAGATAAACGATATCTGTAACAAACCCTAGGTATATATTAAGAACGTCAACGTTTGGTTAGAAAACTCTAGAAATGGATAAGAAATCCTAGAAACCGGTTCTGAAACCCTAAGTTCAGTTCCCGGGATTTTAAAACCCTAATTTGTAATTAGTAATTTTAATTCTTAATTAGGAAATATTCATCCTAATTTTTCAAAGATAATTAATTAGGAAACCTTAATCTAATTACGAAAATCTAATTTCTAAATTAGAAAATTATTTTTTATTAGAAACCCTAATTTTTGGGTTATAAACCCTGATATATGATTTTGACCCTAATTGCTTAATTAGCAAGTTTAATTAGAAAATACTAATCCTAATTAGCAATATTTAAATTTTGATTAAGGAATTTTAATATAATTAGAAAATTCTAATTATAATTTAGAAATATTAATTTTATATTTTTGAAAACCTAATTTGGAAATTTTAGAATTTATTTTCAAAACCTAAGGGTGTAACCCTAAATCCTAAAGGGTTCAAACCCTAAACCCAAACCCAAACCCAAACCCTAAACCTTAAAGATTTGGACAATTTACATAAATGACATTAAATTTAATAGTTTAATAACCATTTTGCCCTTTTTGTATTTTAGCTTACAAAATCTTGCCATATCCTTAGGTGGGTGACTAAACCTAACCGTAGCCTAGTATGGCAAGTGCCTTAAAAATCCAAAGATCAGCCTCATTACCAGCCATTTTTCATTTACATCCAATTTTTATAAATAATTGAAGAGAGAGAAATTCATTATTTAGCTTCAATTGGCCACAAACACTCAACCATGCCATCCTCTCTCTAGAACCACGAAATTCTTTACTGATTCCGTTCTTAGATTGATCTATAGCAAGTCAAGAACAGGATCATAGATCAGAAATCAAGATCAAGGCTCCAAAGTGGTATAAACCCTAATTTTTGTAAATCTTGTGTTTTGATGTTAGTTATTGGTTAGATATGTGTTAGAAGGTGCCTTTTAGAGATCTGGGTTGTTGGATCATGGATCTATAACATCTACATGCTCGAATCTAAAGATTTCAAAAATCTGGAAATGTTGAAAATGATGGCCTGACAAGCTAATGTCAGGACCTGTAAATCCTTCTCGGTTTTTGATTTTTGTGGTTTTATGTTATAAATATATTCTATGACATGTATACTGTGATCTGAAACTGGAAACACGATCAGATCATGAATATATTAAGAGATATAAGCGGTCAAACCGCGTTGACCGTTCACGGAGACTGAGTTTCTAGGCAACCCAGAAACCCAGATCTCGTCTGACAAGCATTTTGAAGGCTCGGATCTTGCACGTGTTTAGTTGTTTGGCTAAGTTATGGTTTTGAATCTGGTAGCCTGACATGAAGACTACATTCTAAAGTCTTTAGTTCACTTAGATCCATAGCAGAATAGTAGATAATCATGGCCAAACCACCGTTGACCAACTCCCCAGAAGGAGATTCTGGGTAACCCAGAATCTTCAAGACCCGTTTCCTGACCACTAGTTTGACCGACCTTTATATCTTAGATCTGTTGATGTTAAGATGATCTGATGTTATGTCGTTATACACTGTCATATGTTCTACACGATGGGACCACTAGATTACATAAACCAAGTCAAGGAGGTTATGATTTAATGCATCAAAATGGGTACATTGATTGTTCTTCATTTCTGGGTAACCTAGAAAATTAAGAATAGGCCTGACATGATTTTTAGAGGCCCATATCTTTCTGTTGTGATGTATGATTGTCATGAAATATGATTCCAGTTGAAGTGCTACACTTATACTACAATCTTAATACAAAGTATCAACCCAGAAGCAACAAGAACGTGGATATAAATTTGGTCAAACTACCAACCTTTTAAACTGACTTGGTGTTCTGGGTTTGTTGAAGAACAGCCCAAGAACACTATTAGCGATAGATTCGTCGCCAGAAGCCCCTATAGAGACACTTAATTACGAAAAATAATTATTTTAATTAAATAAATCGAATAAAATAGTTTTTAATTATTAAAAATGCAAAATAAATTCTGAAAAATTATTTTAAAGATCGAAAATTAGTTTTTAATTATTTTGAGTATATTTCATAAATATTTAATATTTTTAGAATATAAAAGGTATTTAATTTATTTAATTATAATATTAAATGAATTTTTTAAAAATGATTTTTTATACATGAAAAATCATGAAAAATTATATTATGGTATAAGAAAATATTTTAAGTTATTTTTAGTGACTTTTAATATTTTGTGAGGAATTTCCTTAATTAATCAATATTAATGATAATTAATTTATTTACTAAATGTATTAAATAAATTATAGAAAAATAGAATTAATGATTTAAAAATCATATAAAAATGATTTTAGTGATATAAAAATATTTTAAGTTATAACCTATAACTTTTGATATTTTGTCATGAAAATATTAATATTTTAATATTAATAGTAATTACCGGATAATGAATTTAAGTGTTTAAAAATCGTATAAATATTATTTTAAGGTATTAAAAATACTTTAATATATTATAATTACATTATAATATTGTGTTATGATTTTCATTAATATTTATTATTAAATAAATATTAATGATAAAGGAATATTGTGGTATTTGTATTAGATAAATACGATATAAGTGATCGAAAATTATGATAAATGATATTAATTATCTAAAAATTATTATGAGACTTAGAAAAATATTTTGACTGATAATAAAATTATTTAAGTTAATGGTTAAGTGTTTCACCAAAGTTTAATTGAACTTAAACTCAAAATTTTGTCCGACTAGACCGTTGCGATGTTAGAATTATGTCGGGTTCAACTCAGACTGCAATAGTTTGACTTGATACCGAGTCTTATGTGAGTTATAGACTGATATGATTACGTGATACTGTGTTTAGGTTATTTTAAATATTGTGATGATATTATTCTAATTTGTATATCGATATTATGTATATATTAGGTTCAGACAAAGCTTATTAAATTGCGTAGCGGTAATCAACGATTCATGCAAGTTTTACTTAACTCTACTAAGAGTTGTTTCATTCAGATATGCTTATGGTTAATCATTGCTGATTGACATTGTAGAATTATACTCTGTACATATTGCATGTATAAGTCAGGTATGAAAGGTTGATCACCTTCATTACCAGTTGGTCTAGATATATTTGTTCATATTTAATACTTGTTCAGTCAAAAGTTTGTTCCTGCTAGTTCATAATTATATTGTTCGATTATAGTCAGCTTATTATTCAGACTCTTTCAATCATGATATGTCTTGATAAATTTAAACTTGCTGGACAACTTTTATGTTCACCCTTGCTATATCATGATTTAACATTACAGATTAAGGCGAAAACGTCAGATACAGGAAAAAGGGTTAAAGCCAGGTTCAGCTTGGGATAAAGTGTGCAACTAATTTGTAATAGAATAGTTTAATAAATATGTTATATGTCTAATAGTTTATGAATTGTGTATAAGTTAAGGTTACTCGATTTTGGGAGAAATAATGTGTACGTTTATTGTATAAACAATTTATGTTTATATATTCCGCAAATAGTGATAGAATAATTATACCGGATCCGCGGTGATTTGGGACCCGAATTAGGGGCTCTCACAATATGTGTTGGGTAATTGGAGATTATTTCATTTGTGTAGCTTACAATCAAGGTAAGTCTTCTAACTCCATACTTTCATTGAGTTAGTTTGTTATGGTTATGCAAGTTTTCTAACTCTACCTTGTTATTATTGAGCAAGTTCTTAAATCTCAACTCTTTACATTGAGCAAAGCTTTCTAACTTCATTCTTTTTGTATTAAATGCAAGTTCCCATTTCTAAATTATTATTGTGCAAGTTCTTAACATTCTCTATGAAGATGAGCAAGCTTAACCTATCTTGCATATGTTTGTTCAAGCTTATGTAACTTATTTCGTTACATTAAGCGAGATTTGGATTCCTAATTATTATTCAAAGCTTATATTGTTCTAATATATTGATTCAAGGAATATTGTTTTAACCCTTCTACAACTCCTTGCATGTATACCGTGTTTACTCGATTATATATTAGTGTTATTCAATCTTCAAGTAGTAAGCAAACCTTTATTGATTGAATTAATAAATATTCGAATAGTGTTCTAAAATTCTAGAAAACGCTGATAAGCTAGTTCCAAACTAAACTTTCTTTAGTACGGAAATTCTAACTCCAAACTGAGACGAACAACCCTAACATAGGGGATTTTGTACATGTAACGTTTAGATGTTTGTGCACAATACATGGTACAAAGGGCTGATCCCCCTGCGTACGTTAAGAAGAGTCTGTACAGTCTAACGACTGTTGAGGTTAAGGTAATAATACCTAAACACCGTGGACATAGTTCGTGGTCATAAGACCCTCAGATAATTAAAGTTCGAACTTGTTTTCTATTTTGATTCATAGAACAAGTTCTTTATCATTCAGTATTTGTTGTTCACTCTCATGTTGTTATTGTACTATCTTTATGTTAGTGAGCAATTGTTTGCTCACTCTTGCAATTAAACAATGCAGCTAAAGTTGAAAGAGGTGATGACCCATCTACTAGCAAGGGAAAGGGCAAGATGTCTAAGTGATGAAGAATTGTTTAAAGTTTATTTAAATGCTTAAAGTTTTAAGACTTGTTTTTATTTTAACATGTATTCCGCAAACTGATGTAATAATTTTAAGGTAGATTACCTAGGATTTATTTTGAGATTATGATGTAACCCTTTAATGGGAGAGATTAATGTTTAAGTTATTTATTAATGTGTTATCCTTTATTATGGGTAGTTAGATGTAATTATTTTGATAGTGAGCACCAAATTCTGTGGAAATGAAGTACCTGGATTTGGGGGTGTCACATGGACTTTTTTCTTAACACCGCTATCCAATTCCTCTATAATAAGCTAGGAACCCTCCATCCATTACTACTGCAATGTGCGTAGGTAGGTTCCCCATCATGAGAGTCTTCGGATTGAAGCCACCTAACATATTTCCTGTATATGATGTCCCCAGTTCCATTGCATCGCCATGTGCTTCATCAGTTGTATTTGTGAATAAATTTTTGCATTGAGGCATGACAAATACAATGGGCTTTTCCTCTTCTATTTTCTCTTACTCAGCCCACCATGGATTGTAAGAGACCTCATAATCGGAGAAATTCTTGCTTTGGATGTGACTACCAAGGGGACATGGGTGTGCAAAGTTCACTGAATTTTTTAACTCTAACTGAGAAGGCACTTGGGGTATTATACAAGTCAGCTCATGTTTTTCATTTTCCATACCCCCAGTTGTCTCCTTAATGTCCACTCCTTTCAGTTCATTAAGTGGCATGTACACTTCTGGCTCTCCATCAGTTTTATCGTCCATGTCATAGCACCAATAATTTGGAGGGCGATTTTTCAAGGCTTCAAACATTTGATTCATCTGAGTCTGAAGATTTCGAATTGACCTCTCTTGCTCAATCATATTCTCCTCAGTTGATGCTAAAAATTTGAACCACAATTCCTCCAACCTTGAATTTTCGTGTTCAGTTTCAAAATTCTTGTGTTGAGGGCCATTCATTGAAGAGTTAATGAGTTGTTCCATCTGTCTATTAAAATTCCTGGTTGATAACTCCTGACTCATTATCATTTCATCCTTTTCTGCTATAATCCTTGACATGAATTCCTTCAACTCTGAATTTTCTTCTTGTTGCATTGGAGGCGGATATGAGAAATCCAATGGATATGTTGGACTTGGAATGCAGTCTTGGTCTTGATAGTTATTCCATTCATAATTTGGGTGATACCCCCAACCTTGATGATTATTGGGATTAACATAGCTGTTGGAGTAATCACCCCCAAACTGTACTTGTCCAACCCCAATGTTGCACTGATAACTCGGATGCTCGCCAGTATATTATTCACATGTAATTGCTATCTCTCGAGTATGTTGGGCTGCAAGAATATCCAACCTCTCCACAAGTGTTGCAATTTTTAATGACAATGTAGAAAATACATTGAGTCATTCAGTTCTTGTGTTCCTTGGTTGAGTCATATTTGCATAAGGCCATTGATAAGCAAAGTCACCCATGGTACCTGAAAAGAGAGAAATATAAGAAGATAATTAAAACAAAATAATAATGTTTAAATTAAGACCAATTTGATTGAAATTAATGTTGGCAAAAATTATTAAAATAATTCCCCGGCAACGGCGCCAAAAACTTATTTGTCGTTTTACCGATGAATATATGCATGCAAGTATACACGGTCAACAAGTAATAAAGAACAAGTAAAGTATTATTCCCATGGAGAATTAACTAATAAAGTTCACCAAGCACTAGCTCATAACCATTTCAGTCTTATTTAAACGAATGATTTGATTTATATATTTAAACTATGAAATTAAATAAACCTAACTATTCCTAGAGTGAGACTAGATAATGAAGACTTGAGATTATAATTTCATCTATTGAATCATTTAAATCAACACATTTCATCTTAAGCCAAACTAATTGTACCGGATTGTTAGTTGAGAACACGAAAGTAAAGTATAGCCATCTCTCGATGTACCATACTCATATCATATATAATCCACAATTGACATGAATACCCACATTACCTAAACCACTATATGTCTATGTGATTTATAAATAAATAAGGTTTAAGCCCAAATTCTCAAATGACTACGAGTGATGCCTCGGTATATGTCTATCCTAAGCACGAATCGTACATTCCATCACCATATAGAACATACAAACACAAGCTATCAAGATCAAATCTAAACCCATACTTCGTTTCTCAAGCCCATATGTGTTATCACAGTAATTGATGGCCAATCAACAAAGAAAATAAGCATGTATCTTAATAGACAATCTCATAACAATTAATAAGACTAACAATGAAGTATGTCAAAATAAACTATGCAATAGATTCCATTGCAATCCCAAAATAAAGTTTAACTCATAGTTGAATTAGAATCCGTGATCCACAATTGAATATACATTGAAAGATACAAATTGAAGTAAAGAGAGTTAGGGATCAAGAATAGCAAATCTGAGTTTCTTCTCTTGTTTCGCTTCTGAACTTTCAAGGATCTTCAATTGCTTCAATCCCCAAATCTTAGATCTTCTAGGGTTCTAATATACTATAATCTAATAAGGAAATTAAAGAAAAGAAATATGCATATGTAATGTCGATTGATCCCCCCAAGGATGGAATCCCCTTTTACCACTGATATAAGTCTAATATATAAGCCCTAGTTGAACTATCCCCTCAATTACACTTCCAATTTCCAATTTAAAATAAAGTCAGCAGCTGTAGTCAATGTCGTGCGCTATCCCTGTGCAATCATCGCGTGAACACGAGAATGCAAAGTTAGTTCAGTCCGAGTAATGGCACGGGTGCGTGTGTTGAAGCTTTGTTGGCTGCGCGGCCGTGTGGCTTCTGAACTCTGCAACCTCAGGTTTTGCTACTGCTTCTTCCTTGCCAAGCTGCTACTGATGCTTTGACATGCAGCTTTCGCTCTATTGTTCACCACTGCTTAGCTTCTTTTGTCCACTGATCCTCATGATGTGCCTTCATTGTTCACATGCCATCTACCAATGCCGAGCTCATGCCATTTCCTGCACTTTTACACCCAAGGAGTTCTCAGTACATGCAATGCGAAATTTTATGAAATACAACTAAAAACACACTAAAATGTACTTGAGATAGGCATAGTTCTCGTGAATTGATATTCAATAAGTAGGTATAAAACCCACTTATCACCATCCATCTGGCATTACTTACGAGCACTTCTAGGTGATCAGCATATTGTACTCCATGTTGATCAACACTCTTCCGTTAAATGTATTTACGTTTAAGTTTTGGCAACCTCGCGTGCCCATCGAATAATCGATGAAAATACTTTTGTTTGTTCAAAGACAAACTTACCTTTACATCCGTACTAAATACTTGGCATATGATAGCGTTAACAGTTCTATATCGAAAGACTTGTAAAGAAATCAATCAATTCTTCAAGACTAGTCTAGCCGAATTAAAATAGGCATCGACTCTTTCTTTAAAACCATTCATGCATTTCAGAACATGAATCAGAGAAAACTTTGACTAACACGGAGGTTAGACAAGCGTTAAGGAAATTTTCCTTCAAGCGTCTTCGAATATCCTATTCAATAATTCTCAGCCTTTACAGGATCTACATGATATATTCACATAGTACACTGTAATTAGCTACCAAACAAACTTACTTTATTTGTTTTAACAAACTTCTTTCTCTTTTATATCTTACTTGAATTTATTTCATTAATAAAGTCAATTCGACTTACTATGCTTCATTACGGCTCGTTAACGTTCTTACGTCATTAACCGACATTCGATCATTATTGGTGAAGTACCAACGTTGAACATCATTCACTATTTACTTGCTTATACTTTTGTGTTCTTCGTTTAAGTCTCATTAAACCATACTAAATCTTCTAATGTTATCACTTATAAGTGATTTAAAGTCAGCCTTATTATGTACATTAAGTACATTCATGTCTTACTATTGGTTTACCTTGAATTAGAATTAAAAACCTAACTTGGTCAACTATTTCTCACTGTCGGTGCTGCGGCGCGGCATCTCTTTAGTATAGTGGAAATGCGGCGTCACTCTTCAGGGGTTTTTCCCGGACTCATCGCTACAGCGCGAGTCCTTGCACTAACTCTCGCACTACGGCGTGAGTCTCCAGACAATTTTGGTTTCTCTAGGACATGCTTGGCGCCGCGTCATGACAAATAACACTGGGTTGGTGCTACGGCGCCACCCCTGTGCATCAGTTAGTTTTGACAGTTGGTTTTTCCAACAAACTTCCCGGCTTCAGAACTTATTCGTTTTACATCCGAATTGGCTGATTCAAAAGCCCACAACTCACAAATTATATACTTTAGGCGTTCATATAAGAATTTTATATTTTCGAATCCGTTAATTCGGAATTCACCTTTTAGTTCATTTTGAGCGTTCGTTTATCGTTTTTGAGCGTTCAATACTCGTTTTCTTTGTTATAAGTCAGAATTCGACGATTCTTGCGTCCACGACTCTTAAATACCTTATCTCACGTGGTGACATTGAAAACTGAAGTTTCCAAGTCACACGGCAAATTTTGACCCTTAATCTGAGATTTTTACGTTTTTGACGTTTAACGTCTATTATCGTAAAATTCGCCATAACTTCGTTACTCGTGTTCTATAAGCCAAATCAAATGGAACACTCCATTGATTCATCATCTATATCCTAACCAAACAATATGCACATACCCTAGCTACGATGGTTTTTAATTTATCCATCAACAACCATGTTCACGTTCATAACTTTCTACGGTTTTAACTTACGTAAACACTTACGAATTCTATGTGATTATGACTTATCAATGTTTTCATTATTAATAGTCATCATTATCCCTCCTTACTAAACATGCTCCACCAATCTACAATTCTTCTACGAGAAAGAAATCGAAAAAGATGAAGATTAATGTTTACGAACTATTACCTTTGCCATTCTTCGCGTTCTTGGTCAACTTCTTATGTTTTGCTTGGAAGTAAGTTGATTACTTATTTCTAGCTTTTCTCTCTCTCTCAATATGTATTAGACAAGGTTTACAAAACTCTAATTGACTAACACATGCTTTGTATTTATAAGAAACCAAATGGAGGGCAAAACGGTCCAAAGAGCCACCTCCTTACTATTCCCACCTCCACAACAACTTAGCCACCAAGTAATCACTTAACTTGGTGGCCAAGTGACCGGCCCACATGCCCATGGGTTGCCCCATGAGTTTTACTAATCCCGTGACCCGTCGGTTCGATCCACGATTCGGTTTCTTGGATTGGGCTTGTCTTAACTTAACATTGGGCCTTGACTTGGGCTTAATTCCCTGATTCATTGGGCTTGATAATAATCCAATTCCCATTAGATTGTATAAAGTCCTTAGGTCGAAATCCTATAAGAACTCATCGTATTCTACGCGTATAACTCACGTATTCTTTCCGTTTAGTATTCATACGATATCCGTATTATACGTCGTACCGCTATTCATACTATACGTGTATATCATACGTTTAATAACCGAAATGATTATACGTATTTCATTTCCCTTTCGAAAATCTCTTTCACTAACCCTTAAGTTTTAAGTCCGCAGGCGAAAACTTCGTTTACTATAACTGAAATATTATTGGATATTCCATTATATCCTCATATTCTATCATTACGCGGTTTTCAGAATTTCAAAACTAATCTTCGAGCGAAATCGGATGAATAGTGTTTTTACGGGAAAATTCTCAGAAAATATTTATTTTTTCTTGATAAATCAAAATAATTAATCATAGGACATAGCCAGAATACTAACCACATCCACACATTCTAGGTCATAGAACGACCTTCAACATCTTACCCACATAATAAATCAATTAAATTCATTTAATTCATATAATCAAAAAAAAAATTAATTCATTCAAAATCCAAAAATCTCGGGCGTTACATTCTTCCCTCCTTATAAGGATTCTGTTACATAAACAACTGAGGAAACTTTTCCTTCATTTTACTTTTGAGCTCCCACGTTGCTTCTTCAGCATCGTGGTTACTCCAAATTACCTTTACTGAAGGTATTATTTTATTTCTCAAGACTTGTTCCGTCCTATCAATAATCTGAATCGAAAGTTCTTTATACGTTAAGTCTTTTTCTACTTGAATAGATTAATACTCTATTACGTGCATGTAGTCCAATTATGAGGACATAACACTGACACGTGAAACACATTGTGTATTCTTTCCATTTCCGCAGGTAAGGCTATTTCATAGGCTACCTCTCCTACCCTCCTTAAAATTTCAAAAGGTCCTACAAACCTTGGACTTAACTTCATTTTCTTCCCAAAACGTATCTTCCCTTTCCAAGGTGATACTTTCAGAAAGACATATGAACCTACATTAAACTCCTTCTTCTCTCGATGAGGATCTGCATACTTCTTTTGTATATCTTGAGCCGCTACCAATCGGGTTCGTATTAGCTTAACAATGTCTATCGTTTGTTGTACCATCTCTGGTCCCAACATTCGACGTTCACCTACTTCATCCCAGCAAAGTGGTGTTCTGCACTTCCTCCCATACAACGCTTCGTAAAGGCGGCATGCTTATACTAGTGTGAAAACTATTGGTGTACGTGAATTCCACCAAAGGTAGATGATCGTCCCAACGCCCCTTGAAATCTGTAACGCAAGATCATAAAATATCTTCTAGCATTTGAATTATCCGTTCACTTTGTCCATCCGTTGTGGATGATACACCATACTCAATCTCAAATGCGTTCCTATTTGCTCTTGCAAACTCCTCCAAAAGCTCGACGTGAATCGTGGATCACGATCGGTCACAATCGAAACAAGTACTCCATGTCTAGAAAAAAATTCCTTGACATAAAGTTTAGCCAGTTGCTCTAGGTTATACCTAACTCTTATTGGTAAAAAGTGAGCCGATTTGGCTAACCGATCCACTATTACCCAAATAGCATCGTATCCTTTTCTCGTTGTTGGAAGTCCCACCACAAAGTCCATGGTGATATGCTCTCATTTCCACTCTGAAATCTCTAGTGATTGCAACAACCCACTCGGTCGTTGGTGTTCAGCTTTAACTTTCTGACAAGTTAAGCACCTACTAACGTATTATGCAATTTCTCTCTTCATGTTCGGCCACCAAAAGTTCTGACAAAGGTATTGATACATCTTTGTACTATCAGGATGTATCTAGTACCTCAAACTACGAGCTCACACATAATCTCTTCTTTTAAATCAGAATTATTTGGAACCCAAATTCTTCCTTCAAAACGAAGTAAACCTTCTTTATCAATGTTATACTTAGTCTTCACATCATCCTTCATTATCCTTTTCATTCGCTCGCATTCTTCAGTACCTATTTGTACTTCCTTAACCCGTTCCACTATTGTTGGGTGAGTCTATATTAAAAATAACATCCCTGCTATTTTAGTTGGCAACTTAACTTCTAACTCCATCATTGACATCTCTGTTATTAACTCATTCGGAGTCGTTAACATTGACAGCTTTTCCCTACCCTTCCGACTTAACGAGTCGACTACTACGTTCGCCTTCCCTGGATGATATAAGATATCAAAGTCGTACTCTTTTATCAACTCTAACCACCTCCTCTGCCTCATATTCAACTTCTTCTATGTGAAGATATATTTCAGACTTTTATGGTCCGTGTATATCTCACACTTTTTCCCGTATAAATAATGTCTCCATATTTTTAAGGCAAAGACTACAGCTGCCCATTCTCGGTCATGAGTAGGATAAACCTTCTCATAATCCTTTAACTGGCGTGACGAATACGCAATGACCTTGCCATGCTGCATGAGCATGTAACCCAGTCCTCTATGCGAAGCATCGCTATAAACTACAAAATTCATGTATCATCTAGTAAGGATAATACAAGTGCCTCACTTAACCTCCTTTTTAGTTCTTTAAAACTATATTCACACTTTTCTATCCACTCATACTTTACCGACTTTTTTGTCAGATTCCTCAACGGAGTAGCTAATTTAGAAAAGTTTTTAATGAACCTTCTATAGTATCCCGCTAACCCCAAAAAACTCCGAACTTCAATTGGCATTTTCGGTTGCTCCCTCTCATTCACTGCTTCCACCTTCGCTGGATCTACGGATATGCCATCTTTATCTATAACATGTCTTAGAAACTGCACTCGTTCAAGCCAAAATGCACACTTATTGAATTTCACATATAATTTCTCTCTCCGTAGTGTTTCCAACATTATTCTTAAATGTTCAGCATGATCTTCTAGCGTCTTAGAATAGACTAGAATATCATCAATAAACACTACAATTAACTTGTCCAAATAATGTTTGAACACTCTTTTCATTATATCCATGAATGCGGCTGGCGCATTCGTCAACCCAAACGACATAACCAGAAACTCGTAATGCCCATAACGAGTTCTGAACGCCGTCTTAGGTATATCCTCCTTCCTAACTTTCAGTTAATGATACCTCGTACGCAAATCTATCTTAGAAAAATACTTTGCCCCTTTCAACTGATCAAATAGATCATCGATCCTGGGCAACGGGTATTTATTCTTAATCGTTAACTTGTTCAACTCTCGATAGTCGATACAAAGTTGTAACGACCAATTCTTTTTCTTTACAAACAATACCGGTGCTCCCCACGAAGACATGCTCGGTTGAATGTACTTCCTGTCTAATAGTTCATGTAATTGAACCATTAACTCCTTCATCTCTACTGGCGCCATTCTATATAGTGCCTTTGAAATTGGTGCCATACCCGGCAGCAAATCAATCATAAATTCTACATCCCTATCTGGCGGAATACCAGGTAACTCTTTCGAAAATACATCCGTGAAATCTTGTACCACCGGTATCTATTCCAATGTTACCCCCACTCTTTGGGTATCCACTACATGGCACACGTAACCCTTACACCCCTTCTTTAACATCTTCCTAGCTTATGTCATGGTTAGACAACAAGAACATCCTAGTGATTTATTACCATAAAACACCACCTCATGTATCTTGAACAGCCTTAGGTTTACACTCTTTCTATGACAATCTATAATTTCTCTATGGTTAATTAACCAATCCATACCTAGAATTACATCGAATTCTCTTAACTTTATCGGTAAAAGATCTAACAATAATCTGTTACCCCTAATATCTATGAAACTATTCCTATGAATGTGTTCAATGGGAATTATCTCTTCGTTTGCTACCTTAACGTCTAAAGGTATTTCTAGCTTTTCAGGGTTTAATCCCAGTTGCTTAGCAAATCCACATGCTATAAAACAACAAGTAGCACCCGAGTCAAATAACACATAAGCATTTATTTTGTTGATTAGAATGAGACCTGCTACTACATCCGCTGATGGAATCGCATCTTGGATAGTCATATTAAATGTTCGGGCTGAGGGTCTACCCAATGATAGTGTTGGTCTAGTAATGGCTAAATTACCACTACTAAAACCCTTACTACCCTCCGCCCCCTTCTTCGGGTAATTTCTTTCCATGTGGTCCATCGACCCACAAACAAAACAGCCACGACTTTTCTTAGGATTAGGACAGTTAGTGATATGTGACCCTCCTACCCACAATTATAACAACCTGTTTTCCCTTTTAGACAGACTCCCAGATGAGTCTTGGCGCATGTCTTGCATGCCTCCATCCTACGTTTAGGATCCCCTTATCTCACCCCAGTGTTCCCAGGGTTAAAATTCTTTCTTTTAGGAATACTACCACTAACATTGGCACCCTCTGCATTAGTTCCTCCTTCTCCTTTACTCTTATTCTTTCTTTCCTTGTGGTATTGGGTCAACGCCTCAATACCACCCTCTGCTATTATCGCCTTTTCCAGAATGGTCCCATACGATGCACTCTGAAAAACTAAAATCCTACCATAGAGCCAGGGTTTCAGACCCTACTCAAACCTACGAGCCTTTCTCTCCTCCGTGTCCACTTGGTGTGGAGCAAACCTTTCCAATTCATTGAATTTGGCCGCATATTGGGGAACCGTCATGTCCCCTTGCTTAAGTTCTAGGAACTTAATCTCCATTGTAACGACCCCAAAATCTATACAATTTAAATCCCGACTTCGGTCGTTAACCATACATTCAACCTCTAAATAATACATCATTATTCGATGTTAAACTTAATTAAATTGCGGAATATTTAAAACTTTTATACATTTCCTTCTTTCTTGCCCTGAATCGCAACCATTACATTACATCTCTTTGATTCAATCTTATATCCTGAATCGTTACAACAAAATGACTATACAATGTCTTACATCATAACTAAATATCTAAATACATTGGATAGCTCAACTTACATTTCAACATGTTACGTTCAAAATATGAAATACATTTCTCATAAAACATAAGTAATCTTCGTGAATATAGATCTCTATAATTCACATGGCACGTATCTTTACCTTAAAATCTTGACCTGCAAAAGTGGTTATTTGCAAGAGTGAGCTCGACAGCCCAGCAAAGTCTAACAGTTTTCATGCATCATATAGCATATAATAACATGCTCGACATACATCTCATTAAAGTAACATGGCATATATACTTTTAATTCACATAACAAATATAAAGATTGAGTTCCTTACTCAATCATCATTACTTATCCAAAACAATGCAGTCATATATTGACTTTAACATTTCATAATTTCAACATGCATAACATATCATGTAATTTAAAACAGTTCATCAAGTCCACGTAGAAAATAGGAACCGAAAGACTTGCCTTGATCGTTGTTTACCAATAACAGTTTAACAGCTTACAGATATCTGCACTTCACGTGCCCTACGCAATTATATAATCATACACATCAATATTAGTCACATAACAACACATAGTAATTGTAATGTAAACTCTACTCTACGTCTCATAATCTTTCCTATTAATAAATACACAATGTTCAACTTAATTGTGTTAACTTTCAACTTATATCTCACTGTATTTCATATTTGCAGTTCATTCAAGTGCTTAAGTCTTGCTAGGACTAATTATTGGTTTTATATTAAACCCATTCCATATCTTATAATATCCATTTCAATTGAATTGAAACACTTTTTACGTTCATTAACACTTGGCACGGCGTTTCGACGTTCATTCGTCACACGTCCGATTTGCCTCTCTTGTGTAAGCTTACTATGCTTCTATAACTCATCTAATACATCATGTATTAATGTTAAGCATCATTATAATTATTAATATTCATGTTTTATAACTTAGGACATCATCTTTTATGGTCTGGAGCACTACAAATGCATATGTGCATGCCTGACACCCTCCGATTGCCTCTGAAAACACAACAGTCTTAAAGATGACCATTTGGACCCATCCTAATGACCTAAAATTGAAAACCTTAAAGAACAAAAGTTGTAGGTCTACTCGTCCTCATTTCGGATCATCTTGAATCACCTCAATCAGAGTTTGTATGAGGAAGTTATGGCTATTTTACTACAGGAGGTCAAAACTGTCCAAGTCAGACCACAAATCCGGTGCTGGGGTGCGGATCAGTGGCGCCGGGGAGCGAGCACCAGCGCCGGGGTGCGAGTTACAGTGCTTGGACGCGAGCTCTAGCACTGGGGCACGAATTATAAGCTAGCCAGTGGCGCTGGGTCACGAAATTTGGCGCTGGGGCTCAAATTTTGGCGCTGGGGCGCCGAAACTTGCAGAACCCAACCACGAAGAACATAACAAAGCTATTGTCTTTATCTTTAAAGACAATTAACCCCAATTAACATGCATAACTTCATTGTAAATTACATATAAACGTTAATAATCATCCATAGACTAGTTACTAACCACTGAACAACGATTTCAGAAAACTTAGTTCTTTGAAAACACTGTTTTAAAACCAAAACTCCATAGTTGATATATTTTAGCACAGTAAACACTGTAAATTCTAATAACAACCAATTCGTTTACTTTAACTACGATTCTCTGAACTTCTTAACAACAGAATTAACATGTTCACAGTTTTAATTTCCCAATTAGCTATCAACAATTTACTGATTTTGATCCTCTTAACAACCAAACTAATGAATATTTTGACTGTTAATAGCCATGTACCGAAACATATACTGCAAAATAGTTTCCTTCCTTTTAAACTAAATTAACATAACCTTTCATGTACTTCCAACATTATACACCTATAAAAACACCATAGTTCAGTTATATAACAACTATTACAGAGTTTTGTAAAAACTTTATATTTACAATGAAATAGAAGAACACAGAGACGTAAAAACATATATGTATTAAGGTTTTAAAACATACCTTTTGTTGTTAAGAAATTCTTGTTAACCCTTGCTAGTTACAGACAACCTTGCAACTTCAGACACCTTTTCCTCTCAATTTACTCTATTCTCTCTCAATTTCTGCAATCTTCCTTTTCTTTTCTCTTGAGCCAAAACCCAAATACTCCTTACGTAAAAACAAAATAAAACCAACGCACGCTCGTTTAAACAAAACCGACGCCTACTCAATACCCCTATTCAATTTATCAGTTACCAAATTAATATATATATATATATATATATATATATATATATATTTTATTTACTAAAATTCAAAATTTAAAAAAAAAAACAAAAGCCATAGGGCTTTGTTTGGCAAAATAATTTAAAATTAAGGAATTTATATCCTTAAGCATTGTTTAGGTAAAACCAAATCAAAACTACTTTAATTTATTTTAATAACTAATTATAATATAGTTATTTGTCACACTTTTTTTAATCAAGTTTTCATACTTAATTAATTAATTCTAATAACAATTCATTGCAAAATATAATAATTTATTTGATCATTATAAACTCTCTAACTTAATTATTAAATTAAATTAGATTACTATTTCAAAATAATTACTTTCCTTAACTCATTAATTATTTATTAAACAAATACTTATTCAACTATAAATACATCTATTAAATATTTATATAATTCAATAAATATTTAAATATTATAATAAAAATCTGGATTGTTACATCCATTCTCCCTTGCATACTAGTAGGGAAGTAGTTCTCGAAGAATACCTTCTTGAATTGTTCCCATGTAACAGTATCAGTTCTAGCCCTACCCTGGTGAGCCTCCCACCAGTAGATGGCTTCCCCCACCATCATACAAGTCACAAAAGAAGTCTTTTGCGCCTCAACCACTTTTGTAATTACAAACGCCTTTTCTATTTCCTTGACCCATGTTTGGGCCTCCATTGGGTTCATTGTTCCCTTAAATTCAAGCGGACCTACACTTTTAAATTCCTTAAAGTTAGTCATTCGGGCTATCCTAGGTCCTGCGGGTGCTCTACCCCCGGCTTGTTTAAATGCAGCCGTTAATAAATTAACGAACTCTTGCATAGGGTTATTTGGACCCCCCCTAGTTATCATTATGCGATTCCGCCTCTTGATTACGTTTGTCTTCTTCTTGGAGGCATTTCTGATTATATAAATAAAGTCCCATTATTATTTATTTGCTTACTTAGTTATTAGTCGCTAAACAACTTAACAATAACTCATACACAACAAAGCACATTAAATAAAAACTTCATTATATTAATATGCTTCTTCATAATTCAAGACTATTTACAATTTGCTTTCCATAGCCAAAAGCTATTACATTTATATCCCGCGATTGACTTTCACAAAAAGTGGGATTTACAAAAAGACTACCCTTTACTTATACAAAATAGGGTTTTACGTCACTACACAAAAGTATTTACCGTTCTTACTTCTAATACTGCCTAACAACATTCTCATGCTTCTCGTGCGTTCGCTAGAATCGACACAATATCTCGACTTATAGTATGTCGAGTCTGTCCCGACTCAATAGAATAACAAGCTATTTTAAGCTTGAAATCCTCGTGCGCACTGTCATTAATATATGACATTCGTGCTATTTTCTGGTCTTTCTCAGCCAGTTTTTTACGAAGTTCTACGACCTCATTCTTATAGTCTCTAGCATTGTCGGTCATGAGCACCTTTTCATTATGCTCTATTTCAAAGTCTGACTCTGCAGGCTCCTTAGCCCCATAGAGATCACTGATCTCCTCCTTCTGGTTCTGCACCATATTATGCAGTTGCACGTTACGGTCAAGCACCAAGAGATACATTGCCCTCATAGTATCTATAGGTGTTGGCTCAACTGTAGGCATCATCGTATTAACCGATGTTACCTCCATATCCACCTCCACATCTATCATCATATTCAAATATGATGCCAATCCCGTAGTCTCCTCGGAATAGTCCTCCTCCGAATAATACTCCTCTGGCTCTGATTCTTCTATAATAACTAAGGGTATCTCCGCTCCAGGAATAGGTACTAGCTCTATTCTGTTCACGGACTCCTCGCTTACCACATGTATATCCCTATACATCAAGCTATCGATTGACATCTACAATGACACATAACAAGTTGATTAGTACATAATATACAATAATATAAGCACAAATCACATTTAATCCATTTAGGGTTACTTTCCATCTTTTAAATCTTTCGGTACTGAGTTTTTCTCCATACTTATTGACTCATTGATCTCGAGTTAACTTTCGTCGAACTTTTCCTTTCCTAACGAGGTTGTTAGCCTAAGGTTCTTTCCCCCCTTAAGTTTTATAACCTAATGCTTTGATACCAACCTGTGACGGTAATGGTACTTTCAACCATAGCACCTCACAAGGGTACCTATCAATTTACCACCGACTTGCTCGATGACCCCTACGGAAAGTCTTCTTGCGGTGCATTCCCTTAAAGGGACGTCACCACCAAAAGTCTCGGGGTTCTTAACGCATTGCGTTCATAGCTTTGATACCAACCTGTGACGCCCCCAAATCTGGGTATCTTTCAACCCGACAGATGGTGCTCCATGATACTACAATTCATATAATCATTCCATTGAGATAACAACAAAATGAGTGTACTTACTATATTCTTATTACATTAGTAATAAATCATTTCCCAGGTTCATAAACCGAATACATTATTTGTTATTCATAAGTATATTACATACAAATACTCTAGTCTATTACATGATAATCAACTATCCATCTTAGCCTTGCCCTTATCTCTCTTAGAACTCTCAGTTCGTTCGGCTTTAGCTGCAATCATATAATTCAAGCAAGAAGTGAGCATAAATAGCTCAGCAAGTCTATCAAAGTATGATATAAACACCACATCGAGAATTATATGATTCTCTTCCATAACTGAAAAAGTAGCTATGAAGCACCATGAAGCATTGACTCATACTTCTCATTCCATAACAAAGATTTCAAAGTATATATAATAGCTTAGGAATTCTGAACCGGTCAAAAGACCATGAACATACTCTTTTCGTTTTCGTACTTGAAAAGGATATTCGGCACTAAGGCCATCCATCCGGCATTACATACGAGCACTTCTAGGTGATCAGCCTATTGTACTCTATGTTGAACAACACTCTTCCGTTAAACATATTTACGTTTAAGTTTTGGCAACCTCGCATGCCCATCAAATAATCGATGAAAATACTTTTGTTTGTTCATAGACAAACTTACCTTTACATCCGTACCAAATACTTGGCATAGGATAGCGTTAATAGTTCTATATCGAAAGACTTGTAAACAAATCAATCAATTCTTCAAGACTAGTCTAGCCGAATTAAAACAGGCATCGACTCTTTCTTTAAAACCATTCATGCATTTCAGAACATGAATCAGAGAAAACTTTGACTAACACGGAGGTTAGAAAAGCATTAAGGAAACTTGCCTTCAAGCGTCTTTGAATATCCTATTCAACAATTCTCAGTCTTTACAGGTTCTACCTGATATATTCACATAGTACACTGTAATTAGCTACCGAACAAACTTACTTTATTTGTTTTGACCAACTTCTTTCTCTTCTATGTCTTACTTGAATTTATTTCATTAATATAGTATTCGACTTACTATGCTTCATTACGACTCGTTAACATTCTTATGTCATTAACCGACATTCGATCATTATTGGAGAAGTACCAACGTTGAACATCATTCACGGTTTACTTGCTTATACTTTTGTGCTCTTCGTTTAATTCTCATTAAACCATACTAAATCTTCTAACGTTATCACTTATAAGTGATTTAAAGTCAGCCTTATTATATACATTAAGTACATTCATGTCTTACTATTTGTTTACCTTCAATTAGAATTAAAAACCTAACTTGGTCAACTATTTCTCACTGTCGGCGCTGCGGCGCGGCATCACTTTCGTATAGTGGCGTTACAGCGTCACTCTCTAGGGGTTTTGCCCGAACTCGACGCTGCGGCGCCAATCCTTGCACTAAATCTCGCGATGCGGCGTGAGTCTCAAGACGATTTTGGTTTCTCTCGATCATGCTTGGCACCGCGGCATGACAAATAACACTAGGTTGGCGTTGCGGCGCCGCCCCTGTGCATCAGTTAGTTTTGACAGTTGATTTTTCCAACTAACTTCCCAGCTTCATAACTTATTCATTTTACATCCGAATTGGCTCATTCGAAAGCCCACAACTCACAAATTACATACTCTAGGTGTTCATATAAGAATTTTACATTTTTGAATCCATTAACTCGAAATTCGCCTTTTGGTTCATTTTGAGCGTTCGTTTATCGTTTTCGAGCGTTCGATACTCATTTTCTTCGTTATAAGTCGGAATTTGACGATTCTTGCGTCCACGACTCGTAAATAAGTTATCTCACATGTTGACATTGAAAATCAAAGTTTCCAAGTCACACAGAAACTTTTGACCCTTAATTTGAGATTTTTAGGTTTTTGACGTTTAACGTCTATTTTCGCAAAATTAGCCATAACTACGTTACTCGTGTTCTATAAGCCAAATCAAATGGAACACTCCATTTATTCATCATCTACATCCTAACCAAACAATATGCATGTAAGACCCCAAATTATTAATAAATGAAATTTAATTTCTTCTATTTATTATTTTAAAATAGTAAGGGTTGATTTTATTAATGTGGTTAGTTATGGGTGGAATGCGTAAATATTTCAAGTATGCAAGTGGTTACAAAATATTCATTGTTATCGGAAAATATTCGTTTGGTCGGGGAATATTCGTACGACGGCGTAGTCTTTTGTGGGCCCTATAACGGAAAGCGATTGGATGAAGAAAACGAGAAGTATAAGTTGTTTATAAATAATGGCGTAGTTATTACCGTTAATACTGTTGGAATACCCGGTGGTTAAAACACAATAACACACGGTATTGCACCAATTATTGATTCTTACGTAAGAAGGCACTACTCAATAATTGTTACAGTAATTACTGTTCAATATTTTGTTTTATTCAATAATTGTTGCATTGCTATTTTATATTATTGTTGTTTCAATAATTGTCACTACATAGTATTTTCTATTATCGGAGCAATAATTCATATTATCTGAATAATATTATTGGCAATGTCTAGAAAGTTCTGTCTGAAGAGAGGTTTGGTCATCTAATTGTGCGCCAGTAAGGAGAGATCCTTATTGGAAAGCCCCCTCTTTCCTAGGAACTGTCTGGTTGTCAATATTGTGATTCTGTAATATTATTTGTGAATAATTAATTATTAATTTATATGATAAGAAAAATATTCATTTTATGTGCATATAGATGGAGATTTTTTTAAAGTGACAATTGTTAAAAATTGATATTTTATCTTTTCTGATAAAATAATATTGTATTATATTATTATAATATAATAATAATGATATTTTTACAATGAATGTGGGATATACGAGTATATGAGGAGGAAGAGTATTTTTATTGCATTAAATGATTAAAACATGTTAAACATGTCTGTGGGCCCATTTCTTGACTGAAATTTGATTTTAGCCTGTAGAATAGCCCGTTTGTGGATTTCGGTCAATTTTTGTTTGGAATTTGGAAAAACTTTCTTCTGCAAAGTTGTAGATAATGAAATTTCCCATGGTAAAGACATCTAGTTCGAATTTTTCTGACAAAAGGGCTATTTATTATGAATTATTGAAGTTCTGAAGTTCCGAAATAATTGATTTTTGGAAGTTTTATTTATTTTTATTAATAAAAATGTTTTTTATACTCTGTGGCCTCATTAAACATGTGCAAAGTGCTGAAGCTAGAGAATTCAAAGTGGGCGTAAGAAAATTTAATTATATATTAATATTTTATTAAATTTTCTACTTTGGTGTTCTAAGCATTTTCCTATAAATATGGTGCTTAGGTTAGAATTGAAAATTACACCAGAAACTGAAATCTTCTCTCTCTTTCTCTCTTGATATATTGAGCGTATTCTTGTGAGTATTTTGATACTTTGAATGTTGTTATACGGTGCAAGTTCTCTTCAGAACTATATTCAGTATTTCAGCCAGAAGTACTATTCTTTCGAGGTAAGGGATGTTATTTTTTTATAAATGATATTATTTCTTTCAACATCATTATGTCGAAATATTAATCTAAATTTTTAATCAAATTTAAAACTTTTTGTGTCGGGGTTACTATTCACGTATACGGCACTATTCACGTATACAGCACTATTCACGAATACGGCACTATTCACTGAAAAATTAAACTTTCGTTTTTATCCAAGCTATCTAGTTTGGATACTAGCTTGGATTGTATCTATGTTTTGATCATTCTTGAATTTTACTTCACTATGGTTATTTATGAAGTATTTTTGAACTTGGATTATTTAAAGTATGAATCCTTAATATTTGTTCTTTTGTTTCACTGGATTCATTTTTCTTTAAATATTTTTCATCATCCTCAGTTTTAAATGATGATGTTACTGAATATCTTTGGCCTGTAGTGCAAAGATGAATGATTTTTTGATGAATATCTTTGGCCGTAGTGCAAAGATGAACAGGTGTTTAGATGAACATGACCAACTGATGAATATCTTTAGTCTGTAGTGCAAAGGTGAATATTTGAATCAAGATGTATATTGATTGATGTTACAGGGATAAAATATTGATTATGAACTTTTGAAATCATTGAAGATAGTAGATTTCATTCTCTACTTAACTCTTCTAATGAATTATTATTTCCGCTGCGAATATTGATTTAAAATTTGTTATCTATTGTATTCTATTAAATTTTTCCCTCTTGAGGACTAACGATAATTTGTTCTATATTATCTTAGTCATAATGTTCTTTACTGGGCTAGTTGAGCTCACCCTTTTTCTTTTTGTTTCATTTTTCTTCTCAGGAGGCGAGAATATAGCAAGTACTAGTCGGGGTATGAAATGATGGTTCTAGAAAGTTGTTTAGTAGTCCTTACCATTTTTGTAAAATAACGTATCAATAATTGTTATGAGGACTTATTTGGGTGTGAATAGTGTTTAGATGACAATATTTGTATTTAAACTCACAGTTTAAGTGTTGTCGTATTTTGCACGACAATTGTATTAATAAAGTTGTAGTTGTTTTTGACCATGTATTTGACAACTAAGAATGGGTGATGCATACCTATTTTGGAGGCGTCACAGTTGGTATCAGACCTTAGGGATATGGTCTCTGGCGGTGATCGGGGAATAGTACTAGGAGGGGAGAGACGAGTAAATCCTTCGTTAGTGTGTAATACCTAAGCTTATTTATTGGTCAGTCATAATATAGGGGTATTATGTGATTTGTTAATTTGTTTAATTAACCCTTGTTTTATGGCAGTATTTAAGAATGACAACTGAGAATGTTAACAGTGGAGTAAACGAAACCATGGAGACGCCTGTACTCACCAACCAGGAGAACGTGCAACAGGCTGGCAATGTTCCTCCTGTGAACAACACCACTGAGCAGATGATGAACGATGGGATGTTTAGAAGCTTTTTGCAGTTCATGCAAAATCAGATGAGGGAGACTCGTGTTCAAAATACAGGAGGAAATGATAGCAATTCACGGTTTGTCACATCCAAGCAGTTCAAGGAGTTGGGACCACCAGAATTCTGGGAAAAGCCGGATCTGATTAAGGCGGAGACGTGGGTCAAACAAATTACCAAGATATTCGATGTCTTGGGATGCACGGAAAAACAGAAGGTTCCATTCGCCACCTTTATGTTCCGTAATGAGACAGATTACTGGTGGGAATCTATAAAGCGTACCTATTTAGCCGCACTTAGCATGTCTTGGGGAATGTTTCAGAAACTGTTCAATGACAAGTACTTTCCCGAAAGTATTCGTCATATGAAGGAGGTAGAGTTTATTAGACTGGAGCAGAATAACATGACGGTGTCCTAGTACGAGGCGAAGTTTGCAGAATTGTCTAGGTTTGCACCTCAATTGGTGGAGAATGAGGAACGTATAATACGGATGTTTCAGAGAGGTTTAAAACCCGGCATACATCAATATCTCATTTCACATAAATTTTCTCTCTATTCAGATGTCTTCAACAGGGCTCAATTATTAGAGTGAGATAATGAGTACGTTCAACCGAGGGACCATAACCAAGATCATACCGGTGATAGCAGTCATCAGAACAACGATAACCAGCAGAGAAAGAAAAATACGGGCAAGAGCGGCAACCACTCTGGTGGTAATCATGGCCATGAGAATAGAAGAAGCGAGTCAGGAAGAGATTTTGAAAAGAGGAGATTCAACAATTACAATATGAAGACGTCAGCACCAGTAGCAACTGGTTCCAAGGGAGGAGAACGACCACCGGTCATATGCTATAAGTGCGGAAAAGAAGGACATATCAGCCCAAACTTTCAACAACAAATTAAGGTATGTTATAACTTTGGAAAGGAATGACATATCACTCGAGATTACACTGTAGCGAAACCAAGTCCAGTGGGGATGGTTACTCAAAAGGCTGTCCCAGAAAAGTCAAAGTCAACGATTCTTGGAAGAGCGTTTGTCGTGACTGGTCAACATGCGAGGAACCCAAATGAGGTGATCACGGGTAAGCTAATCATAAATTCATGCGAAGTTTATACCTTACTAGATACCAGTGCTACCCATTCAATTATTTCTCCTACTTGTGCTCAACGTTTAAACTTGACTCCGGAGAAATTAGACTTTGATTTATCTGTGGAGACTCCGTTAGGATAAACTTTCAACACATCCACTGTTTATAAATATTGTTTGATCCAAGTTGGCACCATCACCTTACCTGTTGACCTTATCTCTTTAAAGATACTTGCTTTTGATGTGATTTTAGGGATTGATTGGTTAACTACTCATCATGCCGAAATTGATTGTTTTCGTAAGGTTGTTAGTTTTCATATTCTTAACCAACCTGTTGTTCAAATTCAAGCAACTAAACCACTAAAATCAATCACTGCCATATCAAGTCATAAAGCTATTCGTTTATTGAAAAACGGATGTCGAGCTTTCTTAGCCCATGTTATGGATTTGAATAAAGACACGTCATATTTGAATAATATTCATGTTATTAGTGACTTTCCTGATGTATTTCTTGAAGAACTTCCGGTCTACCCCCCAGAACGTGAAGTTGAACTCTTTATTGATCTTGAACTTGGTACAAAGCCCATTTGTAAAACCCCATATCGAATGGCTCCTATTGAACTTCAGGAGTTAAAGGTCCAACTACAAGAGTTGTTGGACATCGGTTTCATTCATCCCAGTACATCTCCTTGGGGTGCTCCTGTTTTATTCGTAAAGAAGAAAGACGGGAGTATGCGACTTTGTATCGACTACCGGGAATTAAACCGTGTCACTATCAAGAATAGATATCCGCTACCTCGTATTGATGACCTGTTTCACCAGTTACAAGGAGCACAATTCTTTTCAAAAAGTGATCTTCGTTCGGGATATCATCAGCTGAAGATTAGAACTGACGATATTCCAAAGACTGCCTACAGAACTCGGTACGGGCATTATGAATTCTTAGTCATGCCTTTCGGATTGACTAATGCTCCTACGGCTTTCATGGATATGATGAACCGAGTATTCAAAGAATATTTAGATCAGTTCGTTGTTGTCTTTATTGATGACATCCTCATATATTCCAAAAGTCGTGAAGATCATGAGCACCATTTGAAGCTGGTACTCCAAAGGCTTCGTGAAAACAAGCTATATGTCAAGTTGAAGAAATGCGAGTTCTGGCTTGAAGAAGTAGCATTCCTTGGGCACGTGGTGTCGAAACATGTAGTATCTGTTGACCTGGCGAAGATTGAAGCAATACAAAGTTGGGAACAACCGAAGTCGGTGACCGAAGCACGTAGCTTTCTAGGCTTAGCTGGTTATTATCGGAGATTCGTGGAAGGATTTTCTCAAATTGCTACTCCATTAACTCAGCTGACTCAGAAAGATATCAAATTCGTATGGAGCGAGGAATGCGAGAAGAGTTTCCAAGAGCTCAAGAGAACACTCATTTTGGCACCTGTTCTGACAATACCATCTAGTTCAGATGGATTTATTATCTACAGCGATGCTTCGGGCAAAGGGTTAGGATGTGTTCTCATGCAACATGGGAAAGTCATAGCCTATGCCTCGCGACAACTTAAAGAATATGAGAGGAATTATCCTACTCATGATCTAGAGTTGGCAGCAGTCATTTTCGCGCTAAAGATCTGGAGGCACTATCTATATGGGAAGAAAGTGGAGATATATTCAGATCATAAAAGCCTCAAATATTTCTTCACCCAAAAGGAACTCAACATGCGGCAACGACATTGGCTCTAGCTATTGAAAGACTACGACTATACCATTCAATACCATCCTGAAAAAGCAAACGTGGTGGCTGACGCATTAAGTAGAAGATCATATGCGGGTACGAGTGCAATGATATTAACACAAAGGCCCATTTTGTTTGACTTGCAAAGGATGGGGATAGAGGTAAAGGCTTCAAGTACCCACGTGATGATATCAAGCATACAAGTAGAACCGACTTTAATCGATAAAGTTAAAGCTGCTCAAGCTACGGACATGGTGCTGATGCGTATGAAGAAGAAAGTGCAAGAAAGTGCTATTCCGGATGCAAAAATCGATGAAGAAGGAGTACTTCGAGTCCACTCCAGACTTTGTGTTCCTAACGATTCTGACTTGAAACATAGAATCATGATGGAGGCACACAATACACCATTTGCAATTTACCCTGGAAGTACCAAAATGTATCGTGATCTTCGACATACATTTTGGTGGAACAATATGAAGAAAGAGATCGCGAAGTTTATCTCGAGGTGTTTAACTTGTCAACGTGTAAAGGAGGAGCATCAAGTGCCTTAGGGTCCATTGCAACTACTTGAGATTCCGAAATGGAAGTGGGAACACATTACCATGGATTTCGTTACAGGTCTTCCCACGGTTTCTTAAGGTATAAATGCTATTTGGGTTATTGTTGATAGATTAACTAAGTCTGCTCATTTCTTGCCTATACGAGAGACTTATTCCCTTGAACGTCTTGCTCTTATTTACGTGAATGAAATTGTGAGGTTGCATGGCATGCCAGTATCCATAGTTTAGGATCGGGACCCAAGATTAACTTCACGATTTTGGGTTAGCTTGTAAAAAGCTTTGGGCACGGATTTACGATTCAGTTCGGCATATCATCCTCAAACGAACGGACAATCAGAGAGGACTATTCAAACTCTTGAAGATCTATCTAGACTTTGTGTCTTAGACTTCAAGGGGAGTTGGGATAAGTATTTACCATTGGTGGAGTTCTCTTACAACAATAGTTATCAAGCGAGTATAGGTGTGGCTCCATTCAAAGCATTATATGGACGAAAGTATTGCTCTCCAATATGTTGGGATGAGGTGGGTGAAGCAACATTATTGGAACCCGAGTTGTTACGTATTACTACAGAAAAGATCCAAATGATTCGACAACGTATACAAATGGCACATAATCGACAAAAGAGTTATGCGGATCTTCATCGAAAGGACGTGGAATTTAGTATTGGGGATCATGTATTGTTGCGAGTTGCTCCATGGAAGGGAGTTACAAGATTTGGAAAAAGAGGAAAGCTCAATCCATGATTTATTGGTCCATTTCAGATTCTTAACCGAGTAGGAAATGTGGCCTATAGACTCGCGTTACCTCCAAGTATGTCTCGTGTTCATAATGTTTTTCATATATCTCTGCTTCGTAAATATGTGAAAGACCCAAACCATGTCATTGAGTTAGAACCGGACGAGATAGTTGAAGACTTAACGTACGAGGAGGTACCTGTCAAGATCTTGGATAGGAAACAACATGTCCTACGCATAAAGGTCATACCACAAGTTAAAGTTTTGTGGAGGAACCATGCTATTGACGAAATGACCTGGGAGTTGGAAATAGAAATGAAAGCGAGGTATCCTCATCTTTTCAAAACACCAGGTACGTACGTCAATTTCGAGGATAAAATTTCATTAGGAGGGGAGGTTGTAAGACCCCAAATCATTAATAAATGAAATTTAATTTTCTCTATTAATTATTTTGAAATAGTAATGGTTGATTTTATTAATGTGGTTAGTTATGGGTGAAATGCGCAAATATTTCAAGTATGCAAGTGGTTATAAAATATTCATTGTTGTCGAGGAATATTCGTTTGGTCAGGGAATATTCGTACGACGGTGCAGTCTTTTGTGGGCCCCATAACAGAAAGTGATTGGATGAAGAAAACGACAAGTATAAGTTGTTTATAAATAACGGTGTAGTTGTTACCGTTAATACTGTTGGAATACGCGGTGGTTAAAACACAGTAGCACACGGTATTGCACCAATTATTGATTCTTACATAAGAAGGCACTACTCAATAATTGTTACAGTAATTACTGTTCAATATTTTGTTTTATTGAATAATTGTTGCATTGATATTTTATATTACTGTTGTTTCAATAATTGTCACTACACTGTATTTTCCATTATCGGAGCAATAATTCATATTATCTGAATAATATTATTAGATAACATTATTGACAATGTCTAGAAAGTTCTATCTAAAAAGAGGTTTGGTCACCTAATTGCGCGCCAGAAGGAGAGATCCTTATTGGAAAGCCCCCTCTTTCCTAGGAACTGTCTGGTTGTCAGTATTGTGATTCTGTAATACTATTTGTGAATAATTAATTATTGATTTATATGATAAGGAAAATATTCATTTTATGTGGATATAGATGGAGAAAATTTTTAAAGTGACAATTGTTGAAAATCGATATTTTATCTTCTTTGATAAAATAATATTGTATTATATTATTATAATATAATTATGATGATATTTTTACAATGAATGTGGGATATATGAGTATATGAGGAGGAAGAGTATTTTTGTTGCATTGAATGATTAAAACATGTTAAACATGTCTGTGGGCTCATTTCTTGACTGAAATTTGATTATAGCCTGTAGAATCTTCCGTTTGTGGATTTCGGTCAATTTCTGTTTGGAATTTGAAAAGCCTTTCTTCTGCAAAGTTGAAGATAATGAAATTTTCCATGAAAAAGACATGTGGTTCGATTTTTTTTGACAAAAGGGTTATTTATTATGAATTATTGAAGTTCTGAAGTTTCGAAATAATTGATTTTTGGAAGTTTTATTTATTTTTTTAATAAAAATGTTTTTTATACTTTGTGGCCTCATTAAACATGTGCAAAGTGTTGAAGCTAGAGAATTCAAAGCGGGTGAAAGAAAATTTAATTATGTATTAATATTTTATTAAATTTTCTGCTTTGGTGTTCTAAGCATTTTCCTATAAATAGGGTGCTTAGGTTAGAATTAAAAATCACACCAGAAACTGAAATCTTCTCTCTCTTTCTCTCTTGATATATTGAGCGTATTCTTGTGAGTATTTTGATACTTTGAGTGTTGTTATACAGTGCAAGTTCACTTCAACACTATATTCAGTATTCCAGCCAGAAGTACTATTCTTTCGAGGTAAGTGATGTTATTTTTTTATAAATGATATTATTTCTTTCAACATCATTATGCCGAAATATTGATCTGAATTTTTTATTAAATTTAGAACTTTTTGTGTCGGGATTACTATTCACGTATACAGCACTATTCACGAATATGGCACTATTCACCGAAAAATTAAATTTTCATTTTTGTCCAAGCTATCTAGTATGGATACTAGCTTTGATTTTATCCATATTTTGATCATTCTTGAATTTTACATCAATATGGTTATTTATGAAGTATTTTTGAACTTGGATTGTTTAAAGTACGAATCCTTAATATTTGTTCTTTTGTTTACTGGATTCGTTTTTTTTTTAAATATTTTCCATCATCCTCAGTCCTAAATGATGATGTTACTAAATATCTTTGGCCTGTAGTGCAAAGATGAATGATTTTCTGATGAATATCTTTGGCCGTAGTGCAAAGATGAACATGTGTTTAGATGAACATGACCAACTGATGAATATCATTGGCCTGTAGTGCATAGATGAATATTTGAATTAAGATGTATATTGATTGATGTTACAGGGATAAAATATTGATGATGGACTTTTAAAATCATTGAAGATAGTAGATTTCATTCTCTACTTAACTCTTCTAATGAATTATTATTTCCGCTGCGAATATTGATTTAAAATTTGTTGTCTATTGTATTCTATTAAATTTTTCCCTGTTGAGGACTAACGATAATTTGTTCTATATTATCTTAGTCATAATGTTCTTTACTGGGCTAATTGAGCTCACCCTTTTTCTTTTTGTTCCATTTTTCTTCTTAGGAGGTGAAAATGTAGCAAGTACTAGTCGGGGTACGGAATGATGGTTCTAAAAAGTTGTTTAGTAGTCCTCACCATTTTTGTAAAATAATGTATCAATAATTGTAATGAGGACTTATTTGGGTGTGGATATTGTTTAGATGACAATATTTGTATTTAAACTCACAGTTTAAGTGTTGTCGTATTTTGCACGACAATTGTATTAATAAAGTTGTAGTTGTTTTTGTACCATGTATTTGACAACTCAGAATGGGTGATGTATACCTGTTTTGGGGACGTCACAGTGCACATACACTAGCTATGAAGGTTTTCAATTTGTCCATCAAGAACCAAGTTCATGTTCATAACTTTCTACGGTTTTAACTTACGTAGACACTTACGATTTCTATGTGATTATGACTTATCAATGTTTTCATTATTAATAGTCATCCTTATCCCTCCTTACTAAACATGCTCCACCAATCTATGATTCTTCTATGAGAAAGAAATCGAAAAAGATGAAGATTAATGTTTACGAACTGTTACCTTTGTCCTTCTCCGCGTTCTTGGTAAACTTCTTATGTTTTGCTTGGAAGTAAGTTGATTACTTGTTTCTAGATTTTCTCTCTCTCAATATGTATTGGACAAGGTTTACAAAACTCTAATTGACCAACACAAGCTTTGTATTCATAGGCAACAAAATGGAGGGCAAAATGGTTCAAAGAGCCACCTCTTTACTATTCCCACCTCCACAACAACTTAGCCACCAAGTAATCACTTTACTTGGTGGCCAAGTGGCCGGCCCACATGCCCATGGGTCTTTCTAGGGGTTGCCACATGGATTTTTCCCATCTCGTGACCCGCCGGTTCGATCCGCGGTTCGGTTTCTTGGATTGGGCTTGTCTTAACTTAACATTGGGCCTTGACTTGGGCTTAATTCCATGATTCATTGGCTTGATAATAATCCAATTCCCATTGGATTGTACAAAGTCCTTAGGTCAAAATCCTATAATAACTCATCATATTATACGCGTATAACTCACGTATTTTTTCCGTTTAGTATTCATTCCATATCCGTATTATACGTCATACCGCTATTCATACTATACTTATATATCATACGTTTAATAATCGAAATGATTATACACATTTTATTTCCCTTTGGAAAATCTCTTTCACTAACCCTTACGTTTTAAGTCCGCAGGCGAAAACTTCGTTTGCCATCACTGAAATATTATTGGATATTCCATTATATCCTCATATTTTATCATTTCGCATTTCTCAGAATTTCAAACCTAATCTCCGAGCGAAATCGGATGAATAATGTTTTTATGGGAAACTTCTCGGAAAACATTTATTTTCATCTTGATAAATCAAAACAATTAATCCTAGCACATAGCCAGAATACTAACCACATCCACACATTCTAGGTCATAGAACGACCTTCAACATCTTACCCACATAATAAATCAGTTAAATTCATTTAATTCACATAATCAAATAAAAATTTAATTCATTCAAAATCCAAAAATCTCAGGCATTACATCAACCTATAGTACACTATGTTGATCAACATTCATCCGTTAAATGTATTTACGTTTAAGTTTTGGCAACCTCGCGTGCCCATCGAATAATCGATGAAAATACATTTGTTTGTTCATAAACAAACTTACCTTTAAATCTGTACCAAATACCTGGCATAGGATAACGTTAACAGTTCTATATCGAAAAACTTGTAAACAAATCAATCAACTCTTCAAGATTAGTTTAACCGAGTTAAAACTGGCATTGACTCTTTCTTTAAAATAATTCATGCATTTCAGGACATGAATCACAGAAAACTTGGATAACACGAAGGTTAGCCAATCGTTAAGAAAACTTGCCTTCAAGCGTCTTTGAATATAATATTCAACAGTTCTCAGTCTTTACAGGATCTACATGATATATTCACATAGCACACTGTGATTAGCTACCAAACAAACTAACTTTATTGTTTTATCAACTTCTTTCTCTTCTATGTCTTACTTGGATTTTTCCATTAATATTGTCAATTCGACTTACTATACTTCATTACGACTAGTTAACGTTCTTACTTTATTGGTGAAGTACCAATAACGACTCGATCATCATTGGTGAAGTACCAACATTGAACACCATTCACGGTTTACTTGTTTACACTTTTGCGTTCTTCGTTATTGTTACACCATACTTAATCTTCAAACGTTATAACATTATAAATGATTTAAAGTTACCCTTACCATGCACATTAAGTACATTCCTGTCTTACTATTGGTTTACCTTCAATTGGAATTATAAAACCTAATTTGGTCAGCCATTTTCCACTGTCGGCGCTGCGACGCGGCATCCTTTTACTATAATGACGCCGTGGCGCCACTCCTCAGTGGTTTTTATCCGGACTCGACGCTGCGGCGTGAGTCCTAGTACTAACTTCTGCACTGCAGTGTGAAACTCTAGTAGGTTATGGCTTCCTCTCGGCATTGCAGCGACATCTATTTGCCTTGGGTTGGCGCCGTGGCGCCATCTTTGTGCACCAGATACTTTGACATTTTTTCTCACTTTGCGAATTTCTCGAACTCCAAATTTGATCATTTTAAGTTCGAATTGGCTCGTTCAAAAGCCCACAACTCACAAATTACCTACTCTAGGTGTTCATGAAATAATCTTACATTTTCGAATCCATTAACTCAGAATTCACCTTTTGGTTCATTATCGAACGTTCGTTTATCGTTCGTGAGCGTTCAATACTAGTTTTCTTCGTTCTAAGTTAGAATTCGACGATTCTTGAGTCCACGACTCTTAAATGCCCTATCTCGCATGTTGACATTGAAAACCAAAGTTTCCAAGCCACACAACAACTTTTGACTACTAATACGAGATTTCTACGTTTTCGACGTTTAACGTCTATTTTTGTAAAATTTGCCATACCTTTTTACTCGTGTTCTATATGCCAAATCAAATGGAACACTCCATTGATTCATCATCTACATCCTAACCAAGAAAGATTCACATACCTTATCTAAGATGGTTTTCAATTTGTCCATCAACAACCAAGTTCACGTCCAAATATTTTTACAGTTTAAACTTACGTAAATAGTTATGATTTTTACTTAAACATGACTTATCAATGTTTTCATTATTAATAGCCATCCTTATTCCTCCTCAATAGACATGCTCCACCAATCTATGATTCTCTACGAGAAAGAAATCGAAAAAGGTCAAAGACTAACGTTTACGAAATATTACCTTTTTCGTTCTTCACGTTCTTGACTCAACGTATATGGTTTGCTTTGAAGTAGCTTGATTACTTATTTCTAGCTCTTTCTCTCTCTCAATATATGTTGGAAAAAGTTTACAAAACACTAAATGACCAACATAAGCTTTCTTTTTATAGAAAACTCAAATGGAGGGCAAAATGTTCCAAAGGCCACCTCCTTACTATTCCCACCTCCACAACAACTTAGCCACCAATTAATCACTTTACTTGGTGGCCAAGTGACCGGCCAACATGTCCATGGGTTGCCCCCATTGGTTTTACCCATCTCGTAAACCGTCGGTCCGATCCGCGATTCGGTTTCTTGGATAGGGCTTGTCTTAACTTAACATTGGGCCTTAACTTGGGCTTGATTACATAATTCATTAGGCTTGCTATAAATCCAAGTCCTATTAGATTGTACAAAGCCCTTAACTCAAAATCCTATAAGAACTATTCGTATTCTGCTCGTATAACTCACGTTTTCCTTTCGTTTAGTATTCATACGATATTCATATTATATGTCGTACCATTATTCATACTATACTCGTATATCATGAGTATAATACTTCTAATCATTATACGCATTACATTTTCTTCTCAGAAATCACTTTCACTAACCCTTAGGTTTTAAGTACGCAGGCGAAAACTTCATTTGTCATAACTGAATTATTATTGGATATTTCATTCCATCTTCATATTCTATCATTACGCGTTTCTCGAAATTTCAAACCAAATCTCCGAGCGACATCGGATGAATAGTTTTTTTACGAAAAATTCTCGGAAAGCACTTATTTTTGCCTTGGTAATTCAAAACAATTAATCTTAGCACACAACTAGAATACTAACCACATCCACACATTCTAGATCATAGAACGACCTTTAAATATCTTACTCACATAATTAATCAATTAAATTCATTTAATCCACATAATCAAATAAAAATTTAATTCATTAAAGATCTGATTTTCTCGGGCGTTACATTCTCCCCCCTTGTAAGGATTCTGTTTCCAGAATCTCGCTATAATTACATAAACAAATGAGGAAACTTTTCTTTCATTTTACTCTCGAGCCCCCACGTTGCTTCTTCGGTATCGTGGTTACTCCAAATTACCTTTACTGAAGGTATTATTTTATTTTTTAAGACTTGTTCCTTCCTATCAATAATCTGAATCGAAAGTTCTTCAAATGTCACGTTTTTTTCTACTTGAATAGATTCATACTCTATTACGTGCTTGTAGTCCAATTTATAGGGACGCAACACTGACACGTGAAATATATTGTGTATTCTTTCCATCTTGGGATGTAAAGCTATTTCATAGGCTACCTCTCCTACCCTTTTTAAAATTTCAAAAGTTCCTACAAACCTTGGACTTAACTTTCCTTTCTTTCCAAAACGTATCTTCCCTTTCCAAGGTGATACTTTCAGAAAGACATATGAACCCACTTCAAACTCCTTCTTCTCTCGATGAGGATCTACATACTTCTTTTGTATATCTTGAGCCGCTACCAAACGGGTTCGTATTAGCTTAACCATGTCTGCCGTTTGTTGTACCATCTCCGGTCCTAACATTTGACGTTCACCTACTTCATCCCAGCAAAGTGGTGTCCTGCACTTCCTCCTATACAATGCTTTGTAAGGCGGCATACCTATACTAGCGTGAAATCTATTGTTTTAAATGAATTCCATCAAAGGCAGATGTTCGTCCCAACTCCCCTTGAAATCCCTAATGCAAGATCTTAACATATCTTCTAGCGTTTGAATTGTCCATTCACTTTGTCCGTCTGTCTGTGGATGATACATCGTACTCAATCTCAATTGTGTTCCCATTTGATCTTGCAAACTCCTCCAAAAGTTCGACGTGAATCGTGTATCACGATCAGACACAATCGAAACAGGCACCCCATGTCTAGAAATAATTTCCTTGACATAAAGCTTAGCTATCTGCTCTAGGTTATACCTAACTCCTATTGGAAGAAAGTGAGCCGATTTGGTTAACCGATCCACTATTACACAAATAGCATCGTATCCTTTTCTCGTTGTTGGACGTCCCACCACAAAGTCCATGGTGATATGCTCTCATTTCCACTCTAGAATCTATAATGAATGCAATAACCCACTCAGTCGTTGGTGTTTAGCCTGAACTTTCTGGCAAGTTAAGCACTTACTAACGTATTCTGTGATTTTCCTCTTCATGTTCGGCCACCAAAAGTTCTGACGAAGGTCTTGATACATCTTAGTACTACCAGGATGTATCGAGTATCTCGATCTATGACCCTCACACGTAATCTCTTCTTTTAAATCGAAATTATTTGGAACCCAAATTCTTTCTTTAAAATGAAGTAAACATTCATTATCAAGGTTATACTTAGTCTTCACTTCATCCTTCATTATTTTTTTTATTCGCTTACATTCTTCAGTACCTATTTGTACTTCCTGAACCCGTTCCACTATCGTTGGTCTAGTTTCTATTAAAAATAACATTTCCACCGTTTCACTTGGTAACTTAACTTCTAGCTCCATTCTTGTCATCTTCGTTATTAACTCATTCTGAGTCGTTAACATTGATAGCTTTTCCCAACCCTTCCGACTTAACGCATCGGCTACTAAGTTTGCCTTCCCTGGATGATATAAGATATAACAATCATAATCTTTTATCAACTCTAACCACCTCCTCTGCCTCATATTCAACTCCTTCTGTGTGAAGACATATTTCAGACTTTTATGGTCCGTGTATATCTCACACTTCTCCCCGTATAAATAATGTCTCCATATTTTTAAGGCAAAGACTACTACTTCCAATTCTAGGTCATGTGTAGGATAAACCGTCTCATAATCCTTTAATTGGAGTGACGCATACGTAATGACCTTTCCATGCTGCATGAGCACGCAACCGAGTCCTCTATCTAAAGCATCGCTATAAACTACAAAATTCCCTGTATCATCTGGTAAGGATAATACAGGTGCCTCACTTAACCTCCTTTTTAGTTCTTGAAAACTATTTTCACACTTTTCTGTCCACACATACTTAAATTGACTTCCTTGTCAGATTCGTCAACGGAGTAGCTATTTTAGAAAAATCTTGAATGAACCTTCTATAGTATCCCGCTAACCCCAGAAAACTCCGAACCTCAGTTGGCGTTTTCGATTGCTCCCACTCATTAACTGCTTCCACCTTCACTGGATCTACAGATATACAATCTTTATCTATAACATGTCCGAAAAACTGCACTCGTTCAAGCCAAAATTCACACTTAGTGAATTTCGTATACAACATCTCTCCCCGTAGTGTTTCCAACACTATTCTTAAATGTCCAGCATGATCTTCTAGCGTCTTAGAATAGAATAGAATATCATCAATGAACACTACCACGAACTTATCCAAATACTATTTCAACACTCTGTTCATCATATCCATGAATGCGACTGGCGCATTGTCAATCCAAACGACATAACCAGAAACTCGTAATGACCATAACGAGTTCTAAACGCCGTCTTAGGTACATCCTCCTTTCTTACTTTCATTTGATGATACCCCGTACGTAAATCTATCTTAGAAAAATACTTTTCCCCTTTCAACTGATCGAATAGATCATCGATCCTGGGCAACGGGTATTTATTCTTAATCGTTAACTTGTTCAACTCTCGATAGTCGATACAAAGTCGTAACGACCCATACTTCTTCTTTACAAATAATATTGGCGCTCCCCATGGAGACACACTCGGTTGAATGTACTTCCTATCTAATAGTTCCTGTAATTGAACCATTAACTCCTTCAACTCTACTGGCGCCATCCTATGTGGTGCCTTTGAAACTGGTGCCGTACCCCGCAACAAGTCAATCACAAATTCGACCTCCCTATCTGGCAGAATACCAGGTAACTCCTCCGAAAATACATCTATGAAATCTTGTACCACCGGTATCTGTTCCAATGATGCTCCCACTCTTTGGGTATCCACCACTTGGCACAGGTAACCCTTTGCACCCCTTTTTCAACATCTTCCTAGCTTGTGTCATGGTTAGACAACAAAAGCGTCCCAGTCATTTATTACCATAAAACACCACCTCAGGTTTCTTAGAAAGCCTTATGTTTACACTCTTTCTATTACAATCTATTATTGCTCTATAGTTAATTAACCAATCCATACCGAGAATTACATTGAATTCTCTCAACCGTATCGATAAAAGATCTACCGATAATATGTTACCTCTAATATCTATGAAACAATTCTTATTAATGTGTTCAATGGGAATTATCTCTTCGTTTGCTACCGTAACGTCTAAAGGTACTTCTAGCTTTTCAAGGTTTAAACCAAGTTATTTAGGAAATCCACATGCTATAAAAGAACAAGTAGCACCCAAGTCAAATAACACATAAGCATTTATTTCATTGACTGGAATGATACTTGCTACTACATCCGCTGATGCAACCGCATCTTGGACAGTCATATTAAAGGTTATGGCTAAGGGTCTACCCATTGATGGTGTTGGTGTAGTAATAGCTAACTTACCACTATCAGAACCCTTACTACCCTCAGATCCCTTCTTCGGGCAATTCCTTGCCATATGGTCCATCGACCCACAAACAAAACAACCCTAGTTTTTCTAAGGATTAGGACAGTTGGGTGATATATGACCCTCCTGCCCACAGTTATAACAAACTGATTTCCCCTTCAGACGGACTCCCAGATGGGTCTTTCCGCATGTCTTGCATGCCTCCATCCTACATTTAAGACCCCCTTGTTTTACCCCAGTATTCCCGGAGTTAAAACTCTTCCTTTTCGGCATACTGCCACTACCACTGGCACCCTCTGCCTTGGTTCCTCCCTCTCCCTTACTCTTATTCTTTCTTTCTTTGTGGTATTGGGTCAACGCCTCACTACCACCCTCTACAATTATCGCTTTTTCCAGAATGGTCCCATAGGAAGCACTCTTGAATACCGAATTCCAACTATAGAGCCAGGGATTCAGGCCCTGCGCAAACCTACGAGCCTTCCTCTCTTCCGTGTCCACTTGGTGTAGAGCAAACCTGTAATAACCCGAGAATTTAGATATTTATTAAAATCTTAAAAGATTGAATTAAGGTTAAATATTAAACCTAGACAAAAAATAAGTGTATGGATTTGACATTTTTGGAAATGAATTTTGTGAATTTAAAAACTTTTGGTTAAGGTTTACAATGTTAAGGGTATAAGTGTATATATTCTGTGTGTATGGTCATATGTGTGTACAGTATATGGTTAAGAGTCAAGGGTTGACCAGATAAACTATATCAGTCATAAACCCTAATAATATATTAAGAACCTCGACGTTCAGTTAGAAAACCCTAACGATTGTTAAGAAACCCTATTACCGGTTCTAAAAACACTAGTTTCCGTTTCGGGAATCCAAAACCCTAATTCAGAATATTAAAATCCTAATTGGAAGCTTAAAGATAGTATAAGGTTTTTATGTTATTGGTTTTATATTTAATTAGGGATAGCCCTAATTGATTATTAGAAAACCCTAATTGTTCAACTGGAAACCCTAATGTGCAATTATGGAACCTAAATTATTATGAGCCTATGAAAATTATTTTGACTGAATAATTAATTGTCTAAGTTAACTGTGTTGCGTTTAGACAGAGTCTTATGGATATTAGGCTCGATAGTTATCTGACTGGGCCGTCGGGATGTTAGAATTGTGCCGGATTCAACTCAGACTGCAATAGTTTGACTTGATACTAGGTCTTATATGTTGTATAGGCTAATAGGATTATGTGGTAATGTATTTAGGTTATTTTATGTTGTGATGCTATTATTCTAACTTGAGAAATCGATATGATTAATATTAGGTCTTCAGATAAAGCTAAGTTATGTTTCGTAATGGTAATCAACCGATCAGGCAAGTTTCTTCTACTCACTTATAGTGAAATTTTTTCTTGAACTGTTCTTTTAACTTGTGATTAATCATTGTTGATTACATCACGTCTATGAATTGTTGAATCGCACTTTGTGCCTATTGCATGTGTTCATCAGGTATGAAAGGCTAATCACCTTCATTACCATTCAGTCCATATATAATTGATACGTTCATGGTTAATGTTCGTTCAGCTATACGAATTTATTCATGCTAGTTCACAAGTTCTTAATTTATTCGATCGTTGTTTATCAACACATTATTAGTGCATAATCCAGATATTTATTCTGTTCGTTAGTTTTTAAATATGGTTATACAAGTGTCTCCACTTTGATAATCATTGTATTTAATCACATGTTGATACATACTTATTGATTTCGAGTATGTATATGTTGACTTAAAAGCCGTCTAAGCTATTTGATTTGGCTAGACATAAACTTAAAAATATTGTTGAGCAAAATAGAACTTTATTGTATCCAACCAGATTGTTTTGGTTTGTATTCCCGACTAAGTATGAACATCTCGAACAGGGGAAAACTTTTGTGCACCTAAGGTGGATAAGATGAACGATTATATCGTTCTTACATGTCGTATTGATCAATACAAGGCATAACGGGCTTATCACCCCCCGTGCCTGTAAGTTATGATGGTTTACAGATGAAGTTCTTTTTAACCTTTTTGAAAATAGAAAAATATCTTCATAGTCTGTTGACTGATCTCCAGTTATAGTCAGTACGTAGTTTCAAAAATTTTGTACATAAGTGATATGTTGTTATTATTGGTTCAACTTACTTCACAACCGTTGATTCGTTGTAAAAGTGTCATTCAAAGAAAATATTTAATTCTTTCAGCTAATATATATTGTTGTTATTACTTGCTGGGCAATCAAATGCTCATTCTTGCTTTAAATTTAAATGTTTTCAGCTAAGTATGATCAATCAGAAGGTTTAGGCAAGAACAAAGGGAAAGGAAAGCTGTTCGAATGAGTTTTATAATATTTTGTGTAATAGTTATGGTTATTAAGACAATGATATTTCTTATCTATGATGTAATGAATGTTTAAAGGTCGTGTACCTGTGATATAGACTTTGATATATATATGTAAATTAAGTTTGATATTTATATTATTGTTATTATTATTTGTATTATTCCGCTCATAAAAATGGTATCGTGAAGCACCGAGTTCGGGTTTCAAGTACCTAAAATTGGGGGCGTCACAATAACTACATCATACTTAACTATAACTTTTCATTCTTAACTTCCTTACTAATCTCTTCTTATAGACATTGTCTATTTATTATCACCTTACATTCTTATTATTGGAGTTGGGTAAGCCTATAACTCTGCGAGATTCTTCTTTGAATCCTCTCACGCATGTTTTAATCCCTTTTCTATACGTTTCTTAAATTACTTCTTATTGTTCAAACTCTATTTGAGCTTTATTCTTTCATTATCTTCACATCTCTTATCTAAGGTTATAGCCTACGGTATTCCTACCTAAGGTTTATAACCTACAGCTTTGATACCAACTGTAATGACCCCAAAATTTATATAATTCAACTATCGACTTCGGTCGTTAACAATACATATAACTTCTGATTTTACCTCATTATTCGATGTTAAACTTTATAAAATGCAGAATAATTTAATCTTTTATGTCTTCTTACTTTAATTCCCTGAATCAAAACCTTTATCAACTACATGTCTTTGAATCAATCTTAATTTATGATTCACTTTATCATTGTTATCATATAAAATTTTACATTTCAATCCGATAACCTTTACATATCAGATAACTCTAACTCTAGCTTTACAACTCAATATAAAACTATACATCATAAAACATTTACTATATCTCATGAGTCTAAATCATGGTTTAAGAAAATAGCAACTTTAGCTAAAATATACATCTTCGTATATTAATTTTGATCCACTTCATTCAAGTAGCACATAGTGTTATCTTCAATCCTTAACCTGCAAAAATGGTTATTTGCAAGGTTGAGCTCGACAGCCTAACAAAATCTAACAGTTTTCATGCAACACGTAGCATATAATAACATGCTCAACATATATCTCTTAAACATTGGACTATCATAACATACAGGCTACAGTTCATATAACAAGTATAAAGATTGAGTTCCTTACTCAATCATCATGCTTTACTCAATCAACGTAGTCATAAGTTGACTTTAACGTTTCATGCTTTCAACATAAATATAACACATCATGTTATTTGCAATAAAGATTTAAAACAGTTAATCACCAAGTTCACATAGCAAATAGGAACTGAAAGACTTGCCTGATTCGTAGTTTATGAACTACGACTTAACTGCTTATCGCTTATCTGCACTTTGTGTATTCCTACACAGTTATATCATTATTCACATTCACTATTAGTCACATAGTAACGCATAGTAGCTATAATATAAACTTTACTCTACATCTCATAACCCTTCTTATTAATCAATACATAATGTACTAGCATCCTTTTTCCAACATAACACTCATTTCTAGTTAAACTTGTTATTTCGGTACAAGTCTTAAATTACCATTTACATTTCAGAAATTCCAAGTGTTGACTTCACAACACTTGTCTAACATTCATTGTGTATACTAAGTTATCACATAACGAGTTTGTAAATTACTAATCATTCTCATAACTTTGAATTTATCAATTACATATCACGGTTCTATTTTAACCTTCTTACTACATGTGTGACACATTATCATAACCTTAGACCAAGTTGTAATGCTACTCAAAATCTGCAGCAGCAGCAGAAGTCTCTGCCTCTGATCATTATGTAGCGCAGCTGCGCAACACACAACGCAGCTGCCCATTTTTTAGCCTTGGCAACAGCGCAGCTGCGCTGGTGCACAAACAGAGGCAGAGACGGCTATGAACAGTAGCCAACTTTAGCCCAACAAACACGAATTTCACCCACAAAACAGTGAAATTAACATATAAAATAAATATAAAACTGTCATAAACATGATTGCTAACATATTCATCATCATAGAACAATTTAACAACACTTTTAACTATTTTAATTTCTCAAATTTCTCATTTTTATATAAAACTCATTTTTTTTACATTCTTCCCAAAAATCAACACTTTGATTTCAATTCTTCACCAAAGCACTTTGTTCAAGTTATATTATCTTTGTTTCTTAATGAACTAGCATAAACAATCTTCAATTTGCAGTTTAACAAACGAATTGACCATCATAATTGGTACCTTCATAAGCCATATGTAAAACTTATACACTGTAATTAGGTTTCTTCCTTTAAACACAATTAGCCTAATAATTCTTAACTAAATACTAGTTCTAACACCACACATATATATAGATACAATAATTCAGTTCATAACTACCATTTTAGACAAATTGGATTCACAGAGCTTAGAAACTTTATGCCGTAAAAAAAAGAATATATATATATATATATATATATATATATATATATATATATATATATATATATATATATATATCAAGGTTATGGACAATACCTTCAATTGATCGGTAATTCTTACTAAAACACAACGAATTTCTTTGGAATTCCCAGAAATCTTCCTCTCAAACTCTCTATGTTCTCTCTCCAATTCTCTGTAGAACCTTTTTGTTTTCTTCTTAGGCTTAGGTAAAAAATTCCTTTTACGTAGAAATAAAAGGCACGCACCCAACGTCTAAAACCGGCGTTGGAATAAATACAATATTAAGTTATCAGTTATAAAATATAATATATATTATTTAATATTTTTATTTATTTTATTTGGATTATTTAATTTAAAAATTAAAATCCAAAAACCATAAGGCTTTGTTTGGCAAAACCCTTTAAAATTTAAAGACTTAATATATTTAAGCCTTGTTTGGCAAAAACTAAATTATTTAATAAACAATTTAGTTTATAATTTATAATCACATATTATTTATTTGGATTTGCATATCCAATAATAATCACATGAATTAATTACGCATACTATATTTAAAATAAATATTCTACTTAAACAAATATCACAAAAATATAATCTCATTATAATTTTTATTTAACAACTTATCATATCATCTTAAATTATCAACAATATAACATCTCATGTTATATTACAACTCTCTAAATTATAAATTAATTTAATTTAGAATATTATCTAGTCATAAATATTCACTAATAATAACCACATCAATAAAATATTTATTTCATTTAATAAATATTTTAAATTACAATCACTAGAATCTTGGATTGTCACATCAAGGTTATAGAGAACATGTATATATGTAATTGTAGGGTTTGACATAATTCTAGTCCATGACCCTTATATGATTTTGAGTTCATATTTCTTTTCTAACAACTTAAACTTGGCTTAGTAGATTCATTCTTGTATACTAAGATGATAAGCATTCTTGTTTACTTCTAAAATGTCAAAACAGACCCAACTTGACCCGTCGTGTGGCAATCAAGATTTGCTTGACCCCGTGGGGCTTGGCTAGGCTTAACGTGGCCTCATGTGGCCCCGCGGCCCCAAATTAAAGTTATTCGCCCAACGGTCATTTAATAAGCTTAATGGTTTAACTTAGTTTAATAGCTCCATAAGTGTTACTTATTTATTTACTTTTATTTTTATTTCTATTTGTAGCTAACTGCTGCTGCCAATGGACATCAGCTCTTAACTTTTGACATTAGGTTTGACAGCTTTTAATCTCCCATAACTTTAAGTTATTACACTAAATTTTGAGTCATTAGATATGTAACACAAATCATTCATGGAAGAGCATAATAGTTGAATATCTAAAGCAACATATTTGTGTTGACTAAAGGTCTAAAGAAAGTCCCTAGTCACCACTCAATTCTGCTACTACTACTACTAATCGTTACTGTCTTTCAGCAACAGTCCTTTACTATTAACTGTTGCTACACTTAGGCAATAGCCCCTTATTTCTGGCTCATCATTTCATGTCTTTATATTCTTTACCAAAAATGTTTTAATAACCTTTAAGGTGATACATTCATTTAAGACAAAGTATCAACAACTAAACTCTATACAACCACACATATACAGTGCCTAATAGCCCAAAAGGGAACTCCCAGCCCTTTCCTATTAGGCTTACTGCTACTGCCATGGCAGTAGCCTTACACACTGCCAACCAAAACTTCTAACTCATGTACTAACTTATATATACATATGCTTACTATTTTGGTTTTCTATTCAAAGTAGCCTCACCAAACAGTCCCAACACAATAAAAGTAGCTCAACATTTTTGCCACAAAAGGGTAACTGCAGCAGCACAGTGTACCCAGCAGTGAAATGGTGCGCGACTGTAACTCTTGCTGCCAGCGATTGCTCAAACGTAACAGCCCATTTTGGGGCCTTATAACTTTTAGCTCGTATACCAAATTTAAACAGTTAGTAGGCACAGTTTTAGGTTACCAATTTCTTAGCCATTGCTTTACATTATAAATCCATATAACCAATGTGACAACCCCAAAATAGGTCCACAACACCCATCCCATTCTGAGTCATCAAATACATGGTACAGAAAATAACTACAACTTTATTACAATAATTGTCGTGCAAAATACAACAACACATATGCTGTGAGTTTGGATACAAATATATACCAAATGTGACATTGGACACCATCATGTATCAGCACCTCACAAAGGTACCTTACATAAAGGTACAGTAAAAAACTGTTTTAGAAATTAGAATCTTTAGGAAGTGCTCAAGGAAACCTTCGTACATGGGAGGTCATGTATCTAGGTTATGATAGATATCATATGGCCACAGAATTATCCTTGGGTGACCCAATAGACCCCAAAGAAAAACGAGAAGATTACTATCATATTCTTCCCAATGGTGAGTCTTCTCTTGACTTATCATTATCTCCACTGTCTTTAATCGTGAATTATACTTCAAACAAACACCAAGATTATATAGGTAGTGCTCGTAGATATACTCAGCAAGTGGATGAGCACAACCATGTCTTATGATGATACGAGATTATATGTCATTAGACATCTTGTATAATAGTGGCAAAACACCCTTCCAACGTTGGGTTCGCCTCACCCTATTTTCTTCACCAAATATAACTACTAAATGATGACCACCGTTCTATTCCCCTGTTACCCCCGCTCGACCCATCTACATTCTTATTACCTGAAAGGAATTGTGAAACAGAAGGGTGAGCACAACTAGCCCAGTAAAGAATATCATGACTAAAGATAATTGAATTATCAATAGTCTTCATCAGTAATAAATCAGAGATTTAGAACATATGGTAGATGATAAAACTTTTCAACCATAGTTGCAGCGGAACGAGCAATCCATTAGAAGAGTCAAATAGACTATAAAGTCTATTATCTTCTCCATGTTAAAAATCCACCAACAATATTTTATCCCTGTAACATCAATCAACAGTTCTGGTCCATAATCATATAAATAACTCATAATCATAATTATGATTCTAAATTTTTCTTCGCACCCACGACGAAGAATATTTTCATCACTTGTCTTTACCTGAAACATCAAAGATCATGGTTATACCAAATCACAGTTCCTGTTCATAATCATACTAACAAATCCATATTTGCACTACTGCCAAAGATATTCAACAACAGTTCATCTTTGCACTACAGGCCAAAGATATTCATCAACAGACCATCTTTGCACTACAGGCCAAAGATATTCAACAACAGTTCATCTTTGCACTACGGGCCAAAGATATTCATTAACAATTCATATTTGCACTACAGGCTAAATATACCCATCTTTACACTCAAGTCAAAGAGAAATATCATCATTAGGGTTATAAAAATGTTATATATGATAATAAAATCAATATAATCAACATATAGATTTAATCTCAAGAGTAATATTCATAAACCAACTATAATTTGGTCAGAAAAAGAAACCAATGTTGTCGTGAATAGTAACTCGTGAATAGTAACTCATGAATAGTAAACTCGACACAAAAGGTAGAAATTCCATAATAAAATACATACCAATATTTCGGTATAATGATATTGAAAGAATAATATTTCTTAAGCTTATAAACAATTTATTTTAATTGTTTACACTTTACTAAATAATGCATTTAATCATTCTAAAATGCCAAACTCATAAGATTTCATCACCAATAACCAAAACCCCCATCAAAAATCTGTATATACCTCATATAGGATTCTCAAGTCATAAAATCTTATTTTCCAATTTTCTTACTTCACAAAACATATTTAATTCATTTACTCATAACTAGACTATTTTCATAAAAAATACCAAATCAGTTCCAAAAATATTTCTTTTCTGGGATTTAGCATAATATAGTCCCAGAGTGAACATATATTTTTCTCAGAATTTTTAAAAGTCATTTACTATTTTTTATATGGCCAAAACAGCCGAATATTTAGACATTTATCAAAAATTGTACTTTTGTCCAAAAATTCTGAAATTTACAGAGTATACTTCTATCATATACATGTACTCCCAATAAAAATTTCATCAATTTTGGAGTTAACCACAAGGAATTATAAGCGATTACTTTTAAAATAGTCTTTTCTCATAAAATTCATAACTCTCAATCTGTACATCCAAAAATCACCATTTTTGGACACAATCAAGAAAACTCATCAAAATATCATTTCAAATTTTTCCAGAATTTTTGAAGGTCAGAAAAATTACGAAACTAAAAACATAACAACCCTTAAAATCCGTTACTATCCCTTACCTCAAAAATGCAGTATTTCTGACTGGAATGCAAAGCCGAAGGAAATTTGCACTGAATAGCAACTCTCAAAGTATCTAAATACTCACAAAATATGCTTCATAATATAGAGAGAGAAAGAGAGAAAGCTTATGTTTCTGGTGTGATTTTCAATTCTAACTTAGCCCTCTATTTATAGGAAAATTTTAGCAGACTTGACCTGCAACCTGATGGCTTTACCTGCTACTATTCCCACCCACCACATTTGAAATAAAATTCAGCACATTTCTTCACCAACCACAAGTGGGGCCCACCAATTCTAGAATTTTCCACCAAAATGATTAACTCCGAAAATTCAACAATTTCTGAACCAGTCATCTCGTAAAATTCATAACAAATCATACGTTCATTTTTAACGGTTCAAAATTTGTGGACATATACTCAACTTATATATGTATAACATATCCAAATATTACCACGATCCAACGGTCGGATTAAAAATTATAACCCTCGCAAAATATCTCAAAAACCCTAATTTGATTTTCAATACCTCCGTTCCGACAAAAATACAGATAAAACATCTCAACATTAACTCCTTCATTTTTAACCACAAAAATATATCCCTCATTTATATCCACATAAAATAAATATTTCCTTATCATATGAATCAATAATTAATTATTCACAAATAATATTACAGAGTCACAATTATGACAACCAGGCCGTTCTCAGGAAATAGGGGGCTTTCTAATAAGAATTTCTCCTTACTGGCGCGCAATTAAATGACCAAACCTCTCCTTAGACAGAACTTTCTAGACATTATCAATAATGCTATCTAATAATATTATTTAAATAATATGAATTATTGATCTGATAATGGAAAATACTATGCAGCAATAATTATTGAAACAACAATAATATAAAATATCAATGCAGCAATTATTGAATCAATAATAAAATACTGAACAGTAATTACTGTAACAATTATTGAGTAGTGCCTTCTTACGGAAGAATCAATAATTTCAAAAATACTATGCAATACCGTGTGCTACTGTGTAATAACGCGTATTACTGTATTTTAACCACCGGGTATTTCAACAGTATTAACGGTAACAACTACGCCGTTATTTGTAAAAACTCAAATTTGTCGTTTTCTTCATCCGACAGTTATTCGTTATGGGGCCCACAAATAGCTGCGCCGTCGTACAAATATTCTCCGACAGAAAGAATATTTCACGACCAAACGAATATTCCCTGACAACAATGATTATTTTATAACCACTTGTTTATTTTGAAAAAAAATTCACATTTCACCCATAACTTTAAACTTTTATCAATTTAACCATTTACTGAATAGTAATTATAAGAAAAATTGAATACTTTTATTTTATAAAATTCGGGGTCTTACAATCTCCCTTCCTTATGAAATTTCGTCCCCAAAATTTACGTACCTGGTATTTCGAAGAGTTGAGAATACCTTGCTTCCATTTCAGATTCCATCTTCCCTGCCATCACGATTTCTCCATTGATCATCTCCTGTATTTCAGATATCATTCTAGAATACAGCTTCAAAACAAGGGTTAATTGAATAAATTAACATTGACATAATATCCCGATATTATGACTGACCAACAAATAAGCTTAGGTAGGACACACTAGCGAAGGATAATTCTCGTCTCTCCCTTCCTAGTTCTAATCCCGGATCTCTGCCATAGATCATATCCCTAAGCTCTGATACCAAATGTGACGACCCCAAAATAGGTCCACAACACCCATCCCATTCTGAGTCGTCAAATACATGGTACAGAAAATAACTACAACTTTATTACAACAATTGTCGTGTAAAATACAACAGCACATATGCTGTGAGTTTGGATACAAATATATACCAAATGTGACATTGGACACCATCATGTATCAGCACCTCACAAAGGTACCTTACATAAAGGTACAGTCAAAAACTGTTTTAGAAATTAGAATCTTTGGGAAGTGCTCAAGGAAACCTTCGTACATGGGAGGCCATGCATCTAGGTTATGATAGATATCATATGGCCACAGAATTATCCTTGGTTGACCCAATAGACCCCAAAGAAAAACGAGAAGATTACTATCATATTCTTCCCAATGGTGAGTCTTCTCTTGACTTATCATTATCTCCACTATCTTTAATCGTGAATTATACTTCAAACAAATACCAAGATTATATAGGTAGTGCTCGAAGATATACTCAGCAAGTGGATGAGCACAACCCTGTCTTATGATGATACGAGATTGTATGTCATTAGACATCTTTTATGATAGTGGCAAAACACCCTTCCAACGTTGGGTTCGCCTCACCCTATTTTCTTCACCAAATATAACTACAAAATGATGACCACCGTTCTATTCCCCTGTTACCCCCGCTCGACCCATCTACACTCTTATTACCTGAAAGGAATTGTGAAACAGAAGGGTGAGCACAACTTGCCCAGTAAAGAATATCATGACTAAAGATAATTGAATTATCAATAGTCTTCATCAGTAATAAATCAGAGAGTTAGAACATATGGTAGATGATAAAACTTTTCAACCATAGTTGCAGCGGAACGAGCAATCCATTAGAAGAGTCAAATAGACTATAAAGTCTATTATCTTCTCCATGTTAAAAATCCACCAACAATGTTTTATCCCTGTAACATCAATCAACAGTTCTGGTCCACAATCATATAAATAACTCATAATCATAATTATGATTCTAAATTTTTCTTTGCACCCATGACGAAGAATATTTTCATCACCTGTCTTTACCTGAAACATCAAAGATCATGGTTATACCAAATCACAGTTCCTGTTCACAATCATACTAACAAATCCATATTTGCACTACGGCCAAAGATATTCAACAACAGTTCATCTTTGCACTACAGGCCAAAGATATTCATCAACAGACCATCTTTGCACTACAGGCCAAAGATATTCAACAACAGTTCATCTTTGCACTACGGGCCAAAGATATTCATTAACAATTCATATTTGCACTACAGGCTAAATATATTCATATCTCAAAGAAATATATAATCATTTCAGAATTTATATAAACAATAATTATAACCATGTTGATCAATTCACCTTTTCACTTAAGCTAAAGATATTCACTTATAAATTCAATGGTCATGATCATACCAGTCAACAATTCAACTTTGCACTACTGGCCAAAGAGAACCCATAGTCATGATCATACCAGAAATCTACCCATCTTTACACTCAAGTCAAAGAGAAATATCATCATTAGGGTTATAAAAATATTATATATGATAATAAAATCAATATAATCAACATATAGATTTAATCTCAAGAGTAATATTCATAAACCAACTATAATTTGGTCAGAAAAAGAAATTAATGTTGTCGTGAATAGTAACTCGTGAATAGTAACTCATGAATAGTAAACTCGACACAAAAGGTAGAAATTCCACAATAAAATACATACCAATATTTCGGTATAATGATAGTGAAAGAATAATATTTCTTAAGCTTATAAACAATTTATTTTAATTGTTTACACTTTACTAAATAATGCATTTAATCATTCTAAAATGCCAAACTCATAAGATTTCATCACCAATAACTAAAACCCTCATCAAAAATCTGCATATACCTCATATAGGATTCTCAAGTCATAAAATCTTATTTTCCAATTTTCTTACTTCACAAAACATATTTAATTCATTTACTCATAACTAGACTATTTTCATGAAAAATACCAAATCAGTTCCAAAAATATTTCTTTCCTGGGATTTAGCATAATATAGTCCCATAGTGAACATATATTTTTCTCAGAATTTTTAAAAGTCATTTACTATTTTTCTTATGGCCAAAACAGCCGAATATTTAGACATTTATCAAAAAATTTAATTTTGTCCAAAAATTCTGAAATTTACAGAGTATACTTCTATCATATACATGTACTCCCAATAAAAATTTCATCAATTTTGGAGTTAACCACAAGGAATTATAAGCGATTACTTTTAAAATAGTCTTTTCTCATAAAATTCATAACTCTCAATCTATACATCCAAAAATCACCATTTTTGGACACAATCAAGAAAACTCATCAAAATATCATTTCAAATTTTTCCAGAATTTTTGAAGCTCAGAAAAATTACGAAACTGAAAAACATAACAACCCTTAAAATCCCTTACTATCCCTTACCTCAAAAGTGCAGTATTTCTGACTGGAATGCAAAGCCGAAGGAAACTTGCACTGAATAGTAACTCTCAAAGTATCTAAATACTCACAAAATATACTTCATAATATAGAGAGAGAAAGAGAGAAAGCTTATGTTTCTGGTGTGATTTTCAATTCTAACTTAGCCCTCTATTTATAGAAAAATTTTAGCAGACTTGACCTGCAACCTGAAGGCTTTACCTGCTACTATTCCCACCCACCATATTTGAAATAAAATTCAGCACATTTCTTCACCAACCACAAGTGGGGCCCACCAATTCTAGAATTTTCCACCAAAATGATTAACTCCGAAAATTCAACAATTTCTGAACCAGACATCTCGTAAAATTCATAACAAATCATACGTTCATTTTTAACGGTTCAAAATTTGTGGACATATACTCAACTTATATATGTATAACATATCCAAATATTACCACGATCCAACGGTCGGATTAAAAATTATAACCCTCGCAAAATATCTCAAAAACCCTAATTTGATTTTCAATACCTCCGTTCCGACAAAAATACAGATAAAACATCTCAACATTAACTCCTTCATTTTTAACCACAAAAATATATCTCTCATTTATATCCACATAAAATAAATATTTTCTTATCATATGAATCAATAATTAATTATTCACAAATAATATTACAGAGTCACAATTATGACAACCAGACCGTTCTCAGGAAAGAGGGGGCTTTCCAATAAGAATTTCTCCTTACTGGCGCGTAATTAAATGACCAAACCTCTCTTGAGAAAGAACTTTCTATACATTGTCAATAATGCTATCTAATAATATTATTTAAATAATATGAATTATTGATCTGATAGTGGAAAATACTGTGCAGCAACAATTATTGAAACAACAATAATATAAAATATCAATGCAATAATTATTGAATCAATAATAAAATATTTAACAGTAATTACTGTAACAATTATTGAGTAGTGCCTTCTTACGGAAGAATCAATAATTTCAAAAATACTATGCAATACCGTGTGCTACTGTGTAATAACGCGTATTACTGTATTTTAACCACCGGGTATTTTAACAGTATTAACGGTAACAACTACGCCGTTATTTGTAAAAACTCAAATTTGTCGTTTTCTTCATCCGACAGTTATTCGTTATGGGGCCCACAAATAGCTGCGCCGTCGTACGAATATTCTCCGACAGAAAGAATATTCCACGACCAAACGAATATTCCCCGACAACAATGATTATTTTATAACCACTTGCTTATTTTGAAAAAAATTTCACATTTCATCCATAACTTTAAACTTTTATTAATTTAACCATTTACTGAATAGTAATTATAAGAAAAATTGAATACTTTTATTTCATAAAATTCGGGGTCTTACAACCAACCTTATGTCTCCTCAGCCCAACCTAAACTCCTCTAGCTATATATCAAACAATAGCAATCCAAATCACAGACAAAGCATGAAGATTCAAGCAATTAGTAAACTAGCAGTTAACATTTAAGATTTAAAGTTACCTGTTAATAATTTAGTAAAAAACGGTTAAATTACCAAAACAAATAAAATTACCCAGTTAACATTTAAGGTTTTTTCTTTTCATATACCCAAAGTAGCATAATATTATTAGAGTTATACTTCTGAAATAGTTATATACTAAGTCTTTGACTACCAAATTAACTCAACATAGTTTCCAAATAATAATGATTATATAAGAAATTAAGATGAAGGATTAACTTACCAGAGAAGTGATTAGAAGAAACATGAACACATTTGTGATGCCCCCAAAATAGGTATACATCACCCATTTTGAGTCGCCAAATACATGGTAAAAAATTCAAATACAACTTAATAATACAACTATCGTGTAAAATACAACAAAACATAAACTGATAGTTTTAATACGAATATTATCTTCTAGACAGTATTCAAACTCAAAGGGAGTCCTCAATACATTTATTATCACACTATTTCATATAATAGTGAGGACTACTAATGCAAATATCTGGACCGTCACTCCATTCCCCGACTAGTCCCTGCTACGTTCTCATTTCCTTAATAGAACAATGAAAGTAAAAGGGTCAGCTCAACTAGCCCAGTAAGAAATATTATGACTAAGATAATGCAAAATAAATTATCGTTAGCCTTCAACAGTGTTGAACTGATAAAATATAATAAACATCAAGTTTAACTGCAGTGGAACAAGCAATCCATTAGAAGAGTCAAGTAGAGAATAAAATCTACTATCTTCTATGATTTAAAAGGTTTTTCATCAGTTTTATCGCTGAGACTTAGCTTAATAAATAATTCACATCATCCTTGCACTACGGCCAAGGATATTCATTAGTATCACGACCACAAATTATCCATGCACTACGGGCCAGGATATTCGTGTTTTCATCAATGGTCATGATCATGCCAACAACTGTCCATCAATGCACTACGGCCCAATGAGGACTTTTACCACATCATTTGTAACATTACGGTCATGATTATACCGACTAATCCCTGGTCATAATCATATCAAGTCCATCTATACACTACGGGCCAAAGATGACTTTCATAACAATAAAAGCATGATGATGATGACAATGATATAAGAATTCAATAAAACAAGTTGAAGGATTAATTTTTAAAGATTTATAATTTAATTTATCCATAAATCAATAACGTCCAAATTGTCAACATGATACTACTTTGTGGAGTAAAATTCAAGAATAATATTTTACTAAAAATAATTTGGACCGAAAACGAATCAATTTTTGTCATGAATAATACCCCCGGGTGAATAGTAATCGAGTGAATAGTACCTGTGAATAGTAACTTCGGGAATAGTAATCCCGTGAATAGTACCCCGGCATGAAAAAGTTAAAAATTATCACGAATGCTCAGAATAATATTTCCATGAAAATATACTGGATGAAGCGCAAATATCAAGGATATTCTACTAATTTCATGGAGTATAGAAGCCAAAACTTAACAAAATGAGTATAAAATTCGAAATCTGAAACGAAATAATATTACTTACATACTATAGAGTATGAAAGAAAATTTTATTTTATATGAATATTGAGTAAAAATAACATCCCTTACCTTGAAAAGAAGAGTATTCCAATTGGTATAGCGGAGATATCCTTGAAAAAAGTTTTACTGTTTTCTACGCTCAAAGCTTTCTAAAACTCTAAAGAAATATGCTCAATATTATAGAAGAATAATTCTCTGATTCTGGTGTGATTTTCAATTCTAATTAAGCATCCTATTTATAGGAGAATGGAAAGGATACTATTTGAATAATCGATCACCGACGTTGTGACAACCCGAGAATTTTGAATATTTTTAAAATTTTTATTAATTGATTTAAGGTTCAAAATTAGAACCTAGACAGAAAATAAGTGTATGCGTTTGATATTTTTAAGATAGAATTTTGAGGATTTCAAAATTCTGTGAAGGATTTAGGTAGGTTATTGAGGATTAAGGAAAACGTGATTATGTTCTGTGTATACGTGTATAGTATGTGGTTAAGGGTCAAGGGTTGACCAGATAAACGATATCTGTAATAAACCCTAAGCATATTTTAAGAACGTCAACGTTCGGTTAGAAAACCCTAGCGTTTAACAAGAAACCCTAGAAATCGGTTCTAGAAACCCTAATTTCAGTTCTGGGAATCAAGAGTCCTATTTCGATGCATGAAACCCTAAATCGGGAACCTAATGGCGTAGGTGTAACTAATTATAATATTAATTAGGGTAACGCTTAATTAGTTAGCAAACCCTAAAATTTGTTAAACCCTAATTTATGGGTTAAAAACTCTAATTTTATAATTAGGGAAACCTAAGTATTAATTTAGTAATCTAATGTTAATTAGGAAACCTTAATCCTAATTTTCAAGTTATGGTAATTAGAAAGCCCTAATCTAATTACGAAAATCTAATTTCTATTTTAAGAAAAATTAATTTTTCTATTAGAAACCCTAATTAGTGGTTTATAAACCCTAATGACCATTTTGACCCTAATTTTGTAATTAGCAATTTTAATTTGGTATTATTAATCCTAATTAGCAAGATTTAATTTGTGATTATGAAATTTGAATATAATTAGAAAATTCTAATTATAATTTATAATTATTAATTTTCTAATTTTGATAACCTAAATTGGAAAATTTAAAAATTAAATTACAAACCCTAATTTTTCTAAACCCTAAACCCTAACCAAGCCCTAAACCTTAAGGGTTTGGGACAATGACCATTATGCCATTAATTTAAAATTAAAATGACCATAATGCCCTTTTTAGATTTTTAATTGGTTGGAGTAAGAATATTGCCATATATTTGGTTGGTGAGCAACTACACCTACTCCATGTGCCTTAAATCACAGCAATTCAGCCACATTGCCAGCCATTTCATTACATACTACAATACATATAGATTGGGAGAGAGAGAGAAAAATTATTTACTAACTTAAGTTTTGTACAACACTTAACCTATCTCTCTCAAGCTCTTCACTTTCGAAATTTGTAGTTGTTAAGTCACAAAAACCAGCCCCACTAACACATTTAGCAAATCAGAAAGTTAGAATCAAAGTCAGAAATCAAGATCAAGCTTCAAAGTGGTATGAACCCTAATTCGTTAGATCTTGTTAGATGATGTAATTTATTGTTTTAAGCTGTGTATTAGGGTGTCACTTGATGATTTGGGTTGCTATATAGCGAATCCATAACATCAAAGTGCTCGAAATAGTCATTTTAAGAAATCTGGGAAATGATGGAAATATGGCCTGACGGTCGAATGTCAGGCCCTATAGATCAGTGTGTGTTAATGATTTTTGGTGTTTAATGTTATAAATCTGTTCTTTGTAGGAAGGGCTTTGATCTGGGACTTACATCAAGCCCAAATCATGAGTAGATTTGAAGTTATTAAGGGTCAAAGTACGTTGACCAGTATAGATGGCTTTTTATGGGCAGCCCAGATTGCCCAGAACGCCTGACAACATTTTTGCAGGCCATGGATCTTGTTGATGTTTGATGTTTAGGCTAATTTGTTGTTGTAGTTTTGTATTCTGGTATAAGGACTACACGCTAATGCCTTTATCTCACCCAGAAAACACATAGAATCAAAATTATAAGTGGTCAAACCACTGTTGACCATCAGCCGGATGAACTTTTCTGGAAAACCCATAAAGTTCAAGAACAACTTCTGACCCCCACTTTAACCGGTCATGATCTTTTACATTTGATGATTATTTGTTGATCTGATGATGGGATGTTGTACCCTGACATGAGTACTACAATCAAGGACCTTTAGTTCGCATTATGTGAGTCCAGGATGCAAGCTATGAAGAATTAAAGTAGCATACGCGTACTGTTCTTCATTTCTGGAAAACCCAGAAATGAAGAACAGTGTCTGACATGACTTTCTGGACCTTAGATCTCTCTCAATTGTTGTGTAATGGACATGGAATTGGTGTAGAGTTGTAGTACTACATTAGTACTACAACATTAACACTTTTATAAACTTGAAAATTTACAGGAACATAGTTTAAAAATCGGTTAAAGTAGCAACCTTGGTGTCTGATATGAACACTCAAGAACAGCTGAAGAACACTTTCAGCGACGGTTGTGTCACCAAAGCTACCTTTAGCGACGATTTTATTATTAATTAATTTCTAATATCTGAAAATTAATAAATAAATAGAAAAAAATGATTTTTAATTATTAAAAATACTAAATAAATTCTGAAAAATTATTTTAAATTCTGAAAAATAGTTTATAATTATTTTGAGTATATTTCATAAAATTTAATATTTTTGGAATATAAATGGTATTTAATTTATTTAATTATAATATTAAATAAATTATTTAAAAATAGTTTTAATTCATGAAAAATAATATTATTGTATAAGAAAATATTTAAAGATATTTTCAGTGACTTTTAATATTTTGTGATGAAATTCATTAATAAATTATTATTAATGATAATTAGTTTATTTAATAAATATATTAAATAAATTAAGGAAAAATAGAATTAATGTTTTATAAATCATATAAAAATGATTTAAGTGTTAGAAAAATATTTTAAGTTATAAAATATAACTTTTGATATTTTATCATAAAAATATTAATATTTTAATATTAATAGCAATTATCGGATAATGGATTTAACGGTTTAAAAATCATATAAAGGTGATTTTAAGGTATTAAAAATAATTTGATATATTATAAATATATTATAATATTATGACATGTATTTCATTAATATTTAATAATAAATAAATATTAATGATAAAAGAATTATGTGGTATTTAATTCATTTAAATACGAGTTTAATGATTAAAAATTTACGATAAATAGTAATAATTATTTAAAAAATTATTACAAGTTTGTGAAAAATATTTTGCCTGAAAATAAAATTATCTGAGATAATTGTTAAGTGTTAGGTTAGAGTTTAATTGAACTTAGACTCGATAAAAGTCCGACTAGACCGCCGGTATGTTAGAATTGTGTCGGTTTCAACTCGGACTTAAATAGTTTGACTTGATACTAAGTTTTATGTGTGTTATAGACTGATAGAGTTATGTGTTATGTGTTTAGGTTATTCTGTGTATCTATACATATAATAATATTATATTGTGATGATATTATTCTAATATTGGAGATCTATATTACTAATATTAGGTCTTCGGAAAAAGCGTTATAAATTGTGTTGCGATAATCAATGGTTCAGGCAAGTTTGTTTTACTTAACTCTACTAAGAGTGTTTCATTCGGATATACTTATGGTTAATCATTGCTGATTGCCATGTATAATTTTTACTCTGTACATATTTCATGTATAAGTCAGGTATGAAAGACTGATCACCTTCATTACCAGTTGGTTTCAGATATATTTGTTTATGTATAATATTTGTTCAGTCATAAACTTGTTCCTGCTAGTTCACAATTATATTGTTGAATTATAGCCAGCTTATTATTCAAAATCTTCAATCATGATATATCGTTATATTGTTGAATTTAAACTTGCTGGGCAATCCTTATGCTCACCC
>CM029018.1:66443982-66544904 GCA_016801055.1 Panax notoginseng
CCCCGACTTGCCCAGCTTACGTTCTCATTTCCTGAAGAGAACAGTGAAAGAAAGGGTGAGCTCAACTAGCCCAGTAAGTAAGAAATATTATGACTAAGATAATGCAGATAAATTATCATTAGCCTTCAACAAGTTAAACTGATAAAATATAATAGACATCAAGTTTAACTGTAGCGGAACAAGCAATCCATTAAAAGAGTCAAGTAGAAAATAAAACTCTACTATCTTTTATGATTTAAAAGATTTTTCAACACTGTGATCGCTGAGACTCAGCTTATATAAAATAATCCACATCATCGAATCACCCCTGCACTACGGCCAAGGATATTCGAATATTCATTAATGGTCATGATCATGCCAACAACTGTCCATCAATGCACTACGGGCCAATGAGGACTTTTACCACATCATTTGTAACATTACGGTCATGATTATACCGAATAATCCCTGGTCATAATCATACCAAGTCCATCTATGCACTACAGGCCACAGATGACTTTCAACATTTTATAAACATGAGGATGATGACAATGATATAAGAATTCAATAAAACAAGTTCAAGAATTAATTTATCCAAGAATTAACAACGTCCAAATTGTCAACATGATACTGCTTTGTGGAGTAAAATTCAAGAATGCGTAGAAGAATATTTTCATGAAAAGATACTGGATGAAACGCAATTATCAAGGATATTCCACAAATTTCATGGAGTATAGAAGTCAAAACTTAACCAACTGAGTATAATAAAGAATGGAATAACAAAAGAAATCACCATGCATGCGAAAGACCGCACAGACAGGTTATTCCAACAGAATAATAAATAATGGAACCAGGTCCGGCGTAAAACGCACAGACAGGATATTCCGACAGAATAATAAATATGGAACCAGGTCCGGTGTAAAACACACAGACAGGATATTCCAACAGAATAATAAATAAACGGAACCAGGTCGGTGTAAAAACACACAGACAGGATGTTCCAACAGAATAATAATAAAAACGGAACCAGGTCCGGTGTAAAACACACAGACAGGATGTTCCAACAGAATAATAGAAGAATGTCACCAAGTATAGGGTAGACCGCGTATACAGGTTATTCCAACAGAATAATAAGAATGGAATAACAAAGTTCTCTTCATGAAAAAAAGAATAACACCCCTTACCGTTTTAAAGAAGAGCTGAAATAAGGAAGTAGTTAAGTAGCAGAATACTCTTCTTCTCTCTCTCTATAGTTTCTCTCTCTAGAGTTCAGTGAATTCGTAAGAAATAATGAAGGAATGAGCTGCTATTTATAGAAAAATAGAATGCATAGTAACTAATCCATGAACGGTCCAGATTGATTACTTTAATCTGACGGTCCATATTTAAAGAAAAATCTTTTAAATAAAATATAATATATTCTATTTATAGAATAACTTTAATAAAGTATTTTGTTTTATATAAAAAAGATGTTTCTGTTTTATTACGTTAATAATACGATAAAACAAAACGTCATTATCGCTAAATAATTCATATTATTAACTGACAATAATTGAATCAAACTGAGTGACTTCTCACATAAGCATTAATAATCAATACCGTGTGCTACTATGCAACCACAGTATTACTGTACTTTTACTACCGAGTAGTTCAACAGTAACAATGGTAAAACTTCGCCGTTATTTTTAATAAAATATTTTTGTCGTTTTCTCAATCCGACAATAATTCCTTGTGGGGTCCACCAATGATTGTGTCGTTGTACGAATATTCCCTGTTAAAACGAACAATATTCCCGACCAATCGAATATTATATAACAACTTGCGTACTTTGCAAAATTTATAAATATTACCCACAACTATAACATTATATCAAATTAACTCCATAATATTCAAAAATGATATTTATAGAAAAATTCATCTTTATTTATAAAAGTTGGGGTCTTACAACCTCCCCTTCTTATGAAATTTCGCCCTCGAAATTAGGGTACGTACCTGGTATGTCGAAGAGGTAAGGATACCTTGATTTCATTTCAGATTCTAACTCCCAAGTCATTTCCTCAACATCGTGGTTTCTCCACAAAACTTTGACTTGAGGTATAACCTTGGAGCGTAGAATATGTTCCTTCTTATCCAAGATTTGAACAGGAACTTCTTCATACGTCAAATCTTCCGCTATTTCGTCCGGTTCTAACTCAATAATGTGGTTCGGGTCTTCCACATATTTGCGTAACATGGATATGTGAAAAACGTTATGAACACGAGACATACTTGGCGGTAAAGCGAGTCTATAAGCCACAGTTCCTACTCGATCGAGGATTAAAAATGGACCGATGAATCGAGGATTGAGCTTTCCTCTCTTTCCAAATCTCGTAACTCCTTTCCATGGAGCAACACGTAAGAACACATGATCTCCTACATCAAATTCCACGTCCTTTCGATGAAGATCAGCATAACTCTTTTGTCGATCTTGTGAGGTTTTTATACGTTGTCGGATCGTTTGAATCTTTTCTGTAGTCATACGTACCAACTCCGGTCCCAACAACGTTGCTTCACCCACCTCATCCCAGCATACTGGAGAACGACATTTTCTTCCATACAATGCTTCGAATGGAGCCATGCCAATACTTGCTTGATAACTGTTGTTGTAGGAAAACTCCACCAATGGTAAGAACTTGTCCCAACTTCCCTTGAAGTCAAAGACACAGAGTCTTAATAGATCTTCAAGAGTTTGAATAGTCCTCTCTGATTGTCCGTCCGTCTGAGGATGATATGCTGAACTAAATCGTAACTCCGTGCCCATAGCTTTTTGTAAACTAACCCAAAATCGTGAAGTGAATCTGGGTCTCGATCAGAAACTATGGATACTGGCATACCATGCAGTCTTACAATCTCGTTTATGTACATACGAGCAAGACGTTCAAGTGTATAAGTTTCTCGTATCGGTAAGAAATGAGCAGACTTGGTCAATCTATCAACAATGACCCAAATCGCATCAATACCTTGAGAAACCTTGGAAGACCGGTAACGAAATCCATGGTAATGTGCTCCCACTTCCATTCTGGAATTTCAAGTGGTTGCAATGGACCTTTTGGTACTTGATGCTCCGCTTTGACTCGTTGACAAGTTAGACACCTTGAGATAAACAACGCTATCTCTCTCTTCATATTGCTCCACCAAAATGTATGACGAAGATCATGATACATTTTGGTACTTCCAGGATGGATTGCAAACGGTGTGTTGTGCGCCTCCATCATGATTTCATACTTTAAATCAGGGTTGTTAGGAACACAAAGTCTGGAGTTGACTCGAAGTATTCCTTCTTCATCGATTCTTGCTTCCGGCATAGCACCTTCTTGCACTTTCTTCCTCATACGCATCAGCTCCAGGTCTGTAGCTTGAGCAGCTTTAACTTTATCGATTAAAGTCGGTTCTACTCGTATATTCGCCATCATCACATGGGTCCCTGGAGTCTTTAACTCTATCTCCATCCTTTGCAAGTCACACAAAATGGGCCTTTGTGTTGACAATATCGCACTCGTACTTGCATATGATCTTCTACTCAATGCGTCAGCTACCACGTTCGCTTTTCCAGGATGGTATTGAATGGTATGATCATAATCTTTCAACAGTTCAAGCCAACGTCGTTGTCGCATGTTGAGTTCCTTTTGAGTGAAGAAATATTTGAGGCTTTTATGATCCGTAAAGATCTCCACCTTCTCCCCATACAAGTAATGCCTCCAAATTTTAAGTGCAAAGACAACAGCTGCCAACTCTAGATCATGAGTAGGATAATTCCTCTCATATTCCTTGAGTTGTCTTGATGCATAGGCTATGACTTTTCCATGTTGCATGAGAACGCATCCCAACCCTTTGCTCGAAGCATCACTGTAGATGACAAATCCCTCCGAGCCAGATGGTATTGTTAGAACAGGTGCTGAAATGAGTCTCCTCTTGAGTTCTTGAAAACTCTGCTCACATTCTTCGCTCCAACCGAACTTTGTATCTTTCCGAGTCAGCTGAGTTAATGGAGTAGCGATTCGAGAAAATCCTTCCACGAATCTCCGATAATAACCAGCTAAACCAAGAAAGCTACGTACTTCGGTCACTGATTTAGGTTGCTCCCAGCTTTGAATAGCTTCAATCTTTGCGGGTCAAGATATTCCACGACTTGATACTACGTGCCCAAGGAATGCTACCTCCTCCAGCCAGAACTCGCATTTCTTCAACTTGGCATAAAGCTTGTATTCACGAAGCTTTTGGAGTACCAGCCTCAAGTGTTGCTCATGATCTTCACGGCTTTTGGAATAAATAAGGATGTCATCAATAAAGACGACCACAAAGTGATCCAAATATTCCTTGAATACCCGGTTCATCATATCCATGAAGGCAGCAGGAGCATTAGTCAATCCAAAGGACATGACTAAGAATTCATAATGCCCGTACCGAGTTCTGAAAGCCGTCTTTGGAATATCCTCAGTTCTAACCTTCAGCTGATGATATCCAGAACGAAGATCGATCTTTGAAAAGAATTGTGCTCCTTGCAACTGGTCAAACAGGTCATCAATACGTGGCAATGGGTACCTATTTTTGATGGTGACATGATTCAACTCCCGATAATCAATACAAAGTCGCATACTCCCATCTTTCTTCTTCACGACAGAACAGGAGCACCCCAAGGAGAAGTACTAGGACGAATAAAACCAATGTCTAACAATTCCTGCAGTTGGGTCTTTAACTCCTGAAGTTCAATAGGAGCCATTCGATATGGGGCTTTGGAAATGGGTTTTGTACCGGGTTCAAGGTCGATACAAAATTCAATTTCACGCTCTGGGGGTAGGCCAGGAAGTTCTTCGGGAAATACGTCAGGGAATTTATTAACAACAGAAATATCATTCAAAGCTGACGTATTTTTGTTTAGATCTGTGACATGAGCTAAGAAAGCTTGACATCCGTTTTTCAATAAACGAATAGCTTTATGGCTTGAGATAACAGCGATTGATTTTAATGGTTTGGTTGCTTGAATTCGCATAATAGGTCGATTAGGAATATGAAAGCTAACAACCTTACGAAAACAATCAATTTTTGCATGATGAGTAGTTAACCAATCAATCCCTAGAATCACGTCAAATGCAAGTATTTTTAATGAAATAAGATCGACAGGTAATGTGTGGGTACCAACTTGAACCAAACAAGACTTATAAACCGTGGATGTAATGAAGGTTTCTCCCAATGGAGTTTCAACTGCTAAGTCAAAGTCTAATTTCTCCGGAATCAAATTTAATCGATGAGCGCAAGTAGGAGAAATAAAAGAATGGGTAGAACCGGTATCAAATAAAGTATAGACTTCGTTAGAGTTTATGATAAGCTTACCCGTGATGACCTCATTCGGGTTCCTTGCTTTCTGGGAGTTCACAACAAACGCTCTCCCTTGCACAATCGGTTTTGACTTTTCTGGGACGGCCTTTGGTGCCTCCATCCTAGCTGAATTTGTCTTCGGTAAACGACAAAATCGGGCTAAATGACCTTCTCTTCTACAATTATAACATGCTTTGGACGGCATCGCGCAGTTTGGACTGATGTGCCCCTCCCCTCCGCATTTGAAACATATGATAGGTGGTCGTTCTCCTTCCTTAACGACAGGTGCTGGTGCTGACGTCTTTCCATCATTGTTGAATCTCCTCTTCTTGAAATGCCCATTCTTATTATTTTGGCCCTGATTACCACCGAAGTGGTTACCATTTCTGGCCTGTTGATTCCCTCCACGCTTGTTGTCACCGCTTCGATGACTGCTTTCACTAGTATTATCATTTTGCCGGCTGCTCTCTTTTGGTTGCGTTGTCTCGTTATCGCGCTCCACCAACTGAGCCCTATTTACAACACCTGAATACAAACATAATTTATGAGAAACAAGATGTTGACGTATCTCCGGCTTCAAACCTCTTAAAAACATCCGCGTCATTCTTTCTTCATTATCCACCAGGTGGGACGCAAACCGGGATAACTCCGCAAATTTTGCCTCGTACTGCGACACGGTCATATTATTCTGCTCCAATTTGATGAACTCCACCTCCTTCATGTGACGAATACTCTCGGGAAAGTATTTGTCGTTAAAAAGCTCTTGGAACTTCTCCCAAGACATCTTCAGTGCGGCAGGTTGAGTACGCTTTATCGATTTCCACCAGTAATCTGCCTCTCCTCGCAACATAAAGGCGGCAAAGGGAACCTTTTGCTCCTCGGAGCAACCCAAGACATCAAATATCTTGGTGATCTGCTTTATCCATGTTTCAGCTACAAGTGGTTTGGGTTCTCCCTTAAACTCCGGTGGTCCCAGCTCCTTAAACTGTTTAGCGGTGACCGCCTGAGAGTTTCCAGTATTTCCACCTACGTTGTGGACAGGAGCCGCTTTCACCTGTTGTTGCATGAATTGCATAAAACCTCTGAACATTCCATCATTCATCATCTGGTCAGTGTTGTTGTTTGCATGAGGATTGTCACCTTCCTGATGAACATTATCCTGATTATTGATATGTGGTGAATCAATAATCGTCTGTGCTCCATTGCTATTCTCAACATTCTCAGATGCCATTTTCAGATACTGCCACAAAATAAAAGTTAATTGATATGTCATATATTATCCTTATATTATGACCGACCAATTAAATACCATGCAAATAAACTTAGGTAGGTCATACTAGCGAAGAAATTCCCCGTCTCTCCCCTCCTAGTTCTATTCTCACATCTTAGCCAGGGATCATATCCCTAAGCTCTGATACCAACTGTGACGCCCCCAAAATTAGGTATACATCACCCATCTTGGGTCGTCAGATACATAGTACAGAATACAAATACAACTTACTAATACAACTGTCGTGTATAATACGACAAAACATAAACTGTGAGTTTGAATACAAATATTATCTTCTAGAGAGTATTCATACTCAAAAGGAGTCCTCATTACATTTATTAACACGCCATTACATAGAATAGTGAGGACTACTAACTAATACTATCATTCAGACCATCACTCCGTTCCCCGACTTGCCCCAGCTACGTTCTCATTTCCTGAAGAGAACAGTGAAAGAAAGGGTGAGCTCAACTAGCCCAGTAAGAAATATTATGACTAAGATAATGTAGAATAAATTATCATTAGCCTTTAACAATGTTAAACTGATAAAATATAATAGACATCAAGTTTAACTTTAGCGGAACAAGCAATCCATTAAGAGAGTCAAGTAGAAAATAAACTCTACTATCTTTTATGATTTAAAAGATTTTCCAACACTGTGATCGCTGAGACTCAGCTTAATAAAATAATCCACATCATCGAATCACCCCTGCACTACGGCCAAGGATATTCGTATATTCATTAATGGTCATGATCATGCCAACAACTGTCCATCAATGCACTACAGGCCAATGAGGACTTTTACCACATCATTTGTAACATTACGGTCATGATTATACCGAATAATCCCTGGTCATAATCATACCAAGTCCATCTATGCACTACAGGCCACAGATGACTTTCAACATTTTATAAACATGAGGATGATGACAATGATATAAGAATTCAATAAAACAAGTTCAAGAATTAATTTATCCAAGAATTAACAACGTCCAAATTGTCAACATGATACTGCTTTGTGGAGTAAAATTCAAGAATACTTAGAAGAATATTTTCATGAAAAGATACTGGATGAAACGCAATTATCAAGGATATTCCACAAATTTCATGGAGTATAGAAGTCAAAACTTAACCAATTGAGTACAATAAAGAATGGAATAACAAAAAAAATCACCATGCATGCGATAGACCGCACAAACAGGTTATTCCAACAGAATAATAAATAATGGAACCAGGTCCGGCGTAAACGCACAGACAGGATATTCCGACAGAATAATAAATAATGGAACCAGGTCCGGTATAAAACACACAGACAGGATATTCCGACAGAATAATAAATAATGGAACCAGGTCCGGTGTAAAACACACAGACAGGATGTTCCAACAGAATAATAATAAAAACGGAACCAGGTCCGGTGTAAAACACACAGACAGGATGTTCCAACAGAATAATAATAAAAACAGAACCAGGTCCGGTGTAAAACACACAGACAGGATGTTCCAACAGAATAATAGAAGAATGTCACCAAGTATAGGGTAGACCACGTATACAGGTTATTCCAACAGAATAATAAGAAATGGAATAACAGAAATTCTCTTCTTGAATACAAAAGAATAATATCCCTTACCGTTTTAAAGACGAGCTGAAATAAGGAAGTAGTTAAGTAGCAGAATACTCTTCTTCTCTCTCTCTATAGTTTCTCTCTCTAGAGTTCAGTGAATTCGTAAGAAATAATGAAGGAATGAGCTGCTATTTATAGAAAAATAGAATGCATAGTAACTAATCCATGAACAGTCCAGATTGATTACTTTAATCTGACGGTCCATATTTAAAGAAAAATCTTTTAAATAAAATATAATATATTCTATTTATAGAATAACTTTAATAAAGTATTTTGTTTTATATAAAAAGATGTTTCTGTTTTATTACGTTAATAATACGAATAAAACAAAACGTCATTATCGCTAAATAATTCATATTATTAACTGACAATAATGGAATCAAACTGAGTAACTTCTCACATAAGCATTAATAATCAATACTGTGTGCTACTATGCAACCACACGTATTACTGTACTTTTACTACCGAGTAGTTCAACAGTAACAATGGTAAAACTTCCGCCGTTATTTTTAATAAAATATTTTTGTCGTTTTCTCAATCCGACAATAATTCCGTTGTGGGGTCCACCAATGATTGTGTCGTTGTACGAATATTCCCTGTTAAAACGAATATTCCTCGACCAATCGAATATTATATAACAACTTGCGTACTTTGCAAAATTTATAAATATTACCCACAATTATAACATTATATCAAATTAACTCCATAATATTCAAAAATGTCATTTATAGAAAAATTCATCTTTATTTGTAAAAGCTGGGGTCTTACAGTATACATCACCCATTCTGAGTCGCCAAATACATGGTACAGAAACAAATACAACTTCATTAAAACACTTGTCGCGCAAAATACGACAACACAATACTGTGAGTTTAAATATAAATATTGTCTTCTAGACAATATCCACACTCAAATAAGTCCTCATTACAATTATTGAAATACTATTTTATAGAATAGTGAGGACTGCTCACACAACTGACTAGAAACATCACTCCACACCCCGACTAGTTCCCGCTATATTCTCGCCTCCTGAGAAAAATGGAACAAAAAGGAAAAAGGTGAGCTCAACTAGCCCAGTAAAGAATATTATGACTAAGATAATATACAATAACTTATCATTAGCCTTCAACAGGGAAAAATCTGATAAAATATAATAGACAACAAGTTTTAGATCAACAACTGCAGCGAAAATAGCAAACCATTAGAAGAGTCAAGTAGAGAATGAGTTCTACTATCTTCTAAGATTTAAAAGTTCATCATCAATATTTTATCCCTGTAACAACAATCAATAACCATCTTTAATCAAATATTCATCTTTGCACTACAGGCCAAAGATATTCATTTGTATCACCAGTCGGTCATGTTCATCTCAACACCTGTTCATCTTTGCACTACGGGCCAAAGATATTCATCAGTTAATCATTCATCTTTGCACTACAGGCCAAAGATATTCAGTAATATCATCATTCAGGACTGAGGATGATGAAAAATATTTCAAAGAAAACGAACCCAGAGAGACAAAAGGACAAATATTAGGGATTCGTATTATTGTTTATCCAAGTGCAATAATACTCCATAATAACCAATTGTGAAGGAGAATTCAAAAATAAATATTAAAACATGGATACAATCAAAGATAATAACCATAACAGAAATCTTGGATAAAAAGAAAAATTTTCATTTTTCGGTGAATAGTGCCGTATTCGTGAATAGTACCGTATACGTGAATAGTACGTGAATAGTAACCCCAACACAAAAAGTTTCAAATTTGATAAAAAGTTCATATCAATATTTCAGCATAATGATATTGAAGAAAATAATATCATTTAAGAAGAAAATAACATCCCTTACCTCAAGATAACAGTACTTCTGTTCGGAATATCGGTATAAGGCTGAAGAAAACTTGCACTGATAAATAAAAACTCACAAAGTATCTAAATACTCACACAATACGCTCGATAATATAGAGAGAGAAAGAGAGAAAACTTATGAATTCTGGTGTGATTTTCAATTCTAACTTAGCCCTCTATTTATAGGAAAATATTAGCACGCCGAAGCAGACTTGACCTACTACCTGATGACTTTACCTGCTACTATTTCCACCCACCACATTTGAAATAAAATTCAGCACATTTCTTCACCAACCACAAGTACGGCCCACTCAATTCTAGAATTTTCCACCAAAATCATTTATAAACATAATTTCCGAATCAGTCACCTCTTAAAATTCATAACAAATTATACGTTCATTTTTAACGGTTCAAAATTTATGGACATATACTCAACTTATATATGTATAACATATCCAAAAATCACAACGATCCAACGGTCAGATTAAAAATTATAACTCACGCAATATATCTCAAGAACAGTGATTTAATTTTTAATACCTCCATTTCGACAAAAATACCTCAACATTAATTCCTTCACATAAAATAAATATATCCATCAATTATATCCACATAAAATAAATATTTTCTTATCATATAAATTAATAATTAATTATTCACAAATAATATTACAGAATCACAATTATGACAACCAGGCCGTTCCCAGGAAAGAGGAGGCTTTCTAATAAGAATTTTTTCTTATTGGCGCGCAATTAAATGACCAAACCTCTCCTTAGACAGAACTTTCTAGGCATTACCAATAATGCTAACTAATAATATTATTCAAATAATATGAATTATTGATCTGATAATGAAAAATACTATGCAGCAACAATTATTAAAATAACAATAATATAAAATATCAACGCAGTAATTATTGAATCAATAATATTGAACAGTAATTACTGTAACAATTATTGAGTAGTGCCTTCTTACGTAAGGATCAATAATTGGTGCAATACCGTGTGCTACTATGTTTTAACCACCAAATATTCTAACAGTGTTAACAGTAACAACTACGCCGTTATTTATAAAAACTCAATTTTTGTCGTTTTCTTCATCCAATTGCTTTCCATTATGGGGCCCACACAAGGCTACGCCGTCGTACGAATATTCCCCGACAGAAAGAATATTCTACGACCAAACGAATATTCCCCGACAACAAATGAATATTTTATAACCACTTGCTTATTTTACAAAATTTGCACATTTCACCCATAACCAAAGCATTATATCAAATTAACACCTTATTATTCAAAATAATATTTAGAAAAAATTTGATTTTATTCATTAATAAGTTGGGGTCTTACAACCTCCCCTCCTTATGAAATTTCATCCTCAAAATTGACTTACGTACCTGGTGTTTCGAAAAGGTGAGGATACCTCGCTTTCATTTCTGATTCCAACTCCCAGGTCATTTCTTCAATAGCATGGTTTCTCCACAAAACCTTAACTTGTGGTATAACCTTCGTGCGTAGAACATGCTCTTTCCTATCCAAGATTTTAATAGGTACCTCCTTGTACGTTAAGTTTTTGGCTATCTCGTCTGGTTCTAACTCAATTATGTGGTTCGGGTCTTTAACATATTTACGAAGCACAGATACGTGAAAAACATTATAAACACGAGACATGCTTGGAGGTAATGCGAGTCGATATGCCACATTTACTATTCGGTCAAGAATTTCAAATGGACCAACAAATCGTGGATTGAGCTTTTCTCTCTTCCCAAATCTTGTAACTCATTTCGATGGTGCAACACGTAACAATACATGATCCCCAATACTAAATTCTACATCCTTTCGATGAAGATCCTCATAACTCTTTTGTCGATTCTGTGCCATTTATATACGTTGTCAAATCGTTTGGATCTTCTCTGTAGTTATGTGTACCAATTTTGGTCCCAACAACGTTGCTTCACCCACCTCGTCCCATCATACTGGAAAACGACACTTTCGTCCATACAAGGCTTCAAACGGAGCCATACCTATACTTGCCTGATAACTGTTGTTGTAGGAGAATTCCACCAGTGGCAAGTACTTATCCCAACTTCCTTTGAAATCTAGAACACAAAGTCTTAATAGATCTTGAAGAGTTTGAATAGTCCTCTCTGATTGCCCGTCCGTTTGAGGATAGTATACCGAACTAAATCGTAAATCCGTGCTCATAGCTTTCTACAAGCAAACCTAAAATTGTGAAGTGAATCTTGGGTCACGATCCGAAACTATGGATACTGGCATGCCATGCAATCTCACAATCTCATTCACGTATATACTAGCAAGACGTTCAAGGGAATAAGTCTCACGTATAGGTAAGAAATGAGCAGACTTGGTTAATCTATCAACAATGACCCAAATCGCATCTATGCCTTGAGAAACCTTGGGAAGACCCTTAACAAAATGCATAGTAATGTGTTATCACTTCCATTTCGGAATCTCAAGTGGTTGCAATGGACCCTTTGGTACTTGATGCTCCACTTTTACACGTTAACAAGTTAAACACCTCGAGATAAACTCCGCGATCTCTCTTTTCATATTGCTCCACCAAAATGTATGTCGAAGATCGTGATACATTTTGGTACTCCCAAGATGGATTGCAAACGGTGTGTTGTATGTCTCCATCATGATTCCATGCTTCAAGTCAAAATCGTTAGAAACACAAAGTCTGGAGTTGACTCGAAGAATTCCTTCTTCATCGATTCTTGCTTCTGGAATAGTACATTCTTGCACTTTCTTCTTCATACGCATCAGCTCCATGTCCGTAGCTTGAGCAGCTTTAACTTTATCGATTAAAGTCGGTTCTACTCGTATATTTGATATCATCATGTGGGTACTTGGAGCCTTCATCTCTATCTCCATCCTTTGCAAATTATACAAAATGGGCCTTTGTGTTAACAACATTGCACTCGTACCCGCATATGATCTTCTACTCAATGCGTCAGCTACCACGTTTGCTTTTCCAGGATGATATTGGATGGTATGATCGTAATCTTTCAACAGCTCAAGCCAACGTCGTTGCTGCATGTTGAGTTCCTTTTGGGTGAAGAAATATTTGAGGCTTTTATGATCCGTATAGATCTCCACTTTCTCCACATACAGGTAGTGTCTCCAAATCTTCAACGCGAAAACGACTGCTGCCAACTCCAAATCATAAGTAGGATAATTCCTCTCATATTCTTTGAGTTGTCGCGAGGCATAGGCTATGACTTTCCAAAGCTTCTATATTATTTTAGATAAGTCAAATATCGTTTATAATATTTTTCGGAAGCTTTTAATAATTTACAAACAATTATTATAATTTATAATAATTTTTCAAACATCGAAATCATTTTTAAATGATTTAATTATCAAATAATCTTATCATTATTAATATTTAATAATATAAAAATATCAATAGCATACTTGTCAAAATATTAAAGTTATTATTAATAACTTAAAATATTTTTAAATCATTAATATTCTACTTAAATGATTTTTAAATTAATTAAAATTATTTTTTAAACCATCATCATTAATATTAATTTATTAAAGAGAATTCTCCAAAAATATTGAAAATTATATTTTATAATTCAAAATATTTTCTAACACTTTATTCTTATTTAAAATGATTTTTAAATCAATAAAATCATTTTTAACTTATTTATTTAATTTATTAATTAAATAAATCTAATATCATTAATATTAATTTATTAATGAAAATTCTTCAAAAATATTAAAAGTGGTATTTTATAACTCAAAATATTTTTAAATACATTATTCTTATTTAAAATGATTTTTCATAATATTAAATCATTTTCTTCTAATTTATTTAATACACTAATTAAATAAATTAAATACATTTAAAATTTAAATAATTATAAATATTAATGAAAAATGACCCAAATAATTAAAAGTTATTTTTCAGAATTTAAAATAATTTTTTAAACCAATTTTGATAATTTTTATAATTTATTTCTATTTTTAAGTAATTTCCGAAAATTCAGAAAATAATCATATTAAAAACCGTCGCTAAAGGGCTTTAGTGACACAAAACGTCGCTATTGGTGTTCTTGAGCTCAAGAACACTGACAGCTTCGTGTTTAAGGGTCATCGTTTGACCACGATTGATTCTCTGTGTAATGCGTTTCTGGGCTAGCTTGAACCGTGATTGTATAGTGTTTATATAGCACCACAATTATAACCAACAATCTGAGCCAAACATCAACACACTTTAAAGATTCAAGCCACCAAAGTCGCTGTCAGGATGCTCTTGGGTTTTCTGGGTAACCCAGAAACCTAGGCAATTGCATGTGGTCACTTTCCAGCCCAATTATTTAGGTGTTCTTGTCATCAACTAGGTTGGTTATTTGTCTAAACAGGTAGTACGTATGACAAAGAACAACGAAATATCATGATCACAGTCAAACTATAACACAACCGCCAGATTTAATATGGTCAAACCTTGTCAGACAGCTTGTGCCAACAGTTTCTAGAAATTCCAAAAACTTCATCCGTGATCAAATGGTCTACTTTGACCACTTACTACACTTAATATGTGACGCCCCCAAAACAGGTATACATCACTCATCTTGGGTCGCCAGATACAAGGTACTGAATACAAATACAACTTAATTATACAACAGTCGTGTAAAATACGACAGAACATAGGTTGTGAGTTTTAATACAAATATTGTCATCTAGACAATATCCACACTCAATGGAGTCCTCATTACATTTATTATCACACTATTTCACAGAATAGTGAGGACTACTAATGCACCATCTAGGACCATCACTCTGTTCCCCGACTAGTCCCAGCTACGTTCTCATTTCCTGAAGAGAACAGTGAAAGAAAGGGTGAGCTCAACTAGCCCAGTAAGAAATATTATGACTAAGATAATGCAGAATAAATTATCAATAGTCTTCAACAAGGTTAAACTGATAAAATACAATAGACATCAAGTTTAACTGCAGCTGATCAAGCAATCCATTAGAAGAGTCAAGTAAGGTATAAAATCTACTATCTTCTATGATTTAAAAAGTTTTTCATCAACTTTATCGCTGAGACTCAGCTTAATAAATAAAATCGAATCATCCCTGCTCCATGGCCAAGGATATTCATGTAATCATCAATGGTCCTGACTATACCGAATAATCCATGGTCATAATCATACCAACAATTGCCCACTAATGAACTAAATGCCAATGAGGACTTTTACCACATCATTCGTCACATTACAGTTAAGATTATACCGAATAATCGCTGGTCATAATCATACCAAGTTCATCTATGCACGTAAGCCAAAGATGACTTTCATCACAATATAAGCATGAGGATGATGACAAAGACATAATAATTCAATAAAACAAGTTCAAGAATAAATTTTAAAGATGTATAAATTAATTTATCCAAGAACCAATAACGTCTAAATTGTCAACATGATACTTCTTTGTAGAGTAAAATTCAAGAATGCTTATAAGAATATTTCCATGAAAAGATACTGGATGAAGCGCAAATATCAAGAATATTTCACTAATTTCATGGAGTATAGAAGTCAAAGCTTTAACCAACTGAGTATAATAGAATATATGAAACTGCAAATGGATTTTCACCCGCCATGCGGTAATCCACTTAGACAGATCATTTCCACAATTTAATAAGGAATGAATACGAAGGATCATTCACCATGCATGTGGTAATCCACATAGACAGGTTATTCCAACAGAATAATAAAGAATAGAATAATAGAAGGATTCACCATGCGTGCGATAGACTGCACAGATAGGATATTCCGACAAAATAATAAATAATGGAACCAGGTCCGGCGTAAACGCACAGACAGAATATTCCGACAGAATAATAAATAATGGAACCAGGTCCGGTGTAAATGCACAGACAGGATATTTCGACAGAATAATAAATAATGGAACCAGGTCCGGCGTAAACGCACAGACAGAATATTCCAACAGAATAATAAAGAACGGAATATTAGAAGAATTTCACCATGTATGCGGTACTTCGCATAAACAGGTTATTCCAATAGAATAATAAGAATGGAATAACAACAGAATTCACCAGGCATGCGATACACCGCACAGACAGGTTATTCCAACAGAATAATAAAGAATGGAATAACATAAGTTCTCTTCATGAATACGAAACAAATAATACCCCTTACGAGTACAACAAATAATATCCCCTACCTTAGAAGAAACTGGATATTGGAGTAGTGAAGTAGCAGAATACTTTTCTTGTTTCTCTCTATAGTTTCTCTCTCTAGAGTTTCAGTGAATTCGTATGAAATAATGAAGGAATGAGCTTCTATTTATAGGAGAATGGACTGAATAGTAACTAATTCATGAACGATCCAAATTGATTTACTTTTAAACGGACGGTCCATATTGATTTACTATTAAAACTTAAAGCAATGGTCCATGCTAATTTACTATTAAAACTTAAAGCAACGATCCATACTGATTTACTATTATAACTTTCCACCAGCAGTCCATATTGATTTACTATTATATCTTCAACCAACAATCCATATTGATTTACTATTATAACTTCAACCAACGGTCTGAAAAATTAGCACATCTTCTCATGCAATAATATTGTACCCAAAAATGATTTGGACCGAAAAGAAATATATTTTACGGGTGAATAGTACCCCATGAATAGTAACTCGTGAATAGTAATTCGTGAATACTAACTCATGAATAGTAACTCATAAAAAGTAACTCGTGAATAGTTACTCGTGAATAGTAACTCATGAATAGTAACTCGTGAATAGTACTCCGACACGAAAAGTACCCCGAATACCCGATTGAACAATATAACCTCCAGACATCAATTATTAACGAAACAAATGTCGATTTCCACTAACACAAATAATTCCAACACAATGGAACTATAAAATTCATCTTTAAGCAACACAAACTTATTCATCATTAATATTATAATTCACAATATTTAACAACCAGGTCGTTCCCAGGAAAGAGGGGTCTTTCCGATAAGGATTTCTCCTTATTGGCGCGCAAATTAGGTGACCAAACCTCTCCTTGACAAAACTTCTAGACATTGTCAATATTGCAAATAATAATATGAATAACTTTTTCGTCTCAATTATTAATTTAATAATATAACATATTATACAGATGATACTGCGACAATAATTGAATCAATAATATGAGAGATATGATGCAGCAATTATGGTAGCACTAATTGAGTATAATTAAGTGACTTCTCACGTAAGCATCAATAATTAATATCATGTGCTACTATGCAACCACGCGTATTACTGTACTTTTACTACCGAGTAGTTCAAGAGTTTTAACGGTAACACTTTCGCCGTTATTTTTATAAAAAGATAATTCTGCCGTTTTCTAACTACGACAATACTTTCATTGTGGGGTCCACTAATGATTGTGCCGTTGTACGAATATTTCCTGTTAAAACGAATATTCCCCGACCAATCGAATATTATACAACAACTTGCATACTTTGTAAAATTTATAAATATTACCCACAACTATACCATTATATCAAATCCACATCATAATATTAAAAAAATATTTCGAGAAATTTAAATATTTATTCATAAAATTTGGGGTCTCACAATCTCCCCTCCTTATGAAATTTCGCCCTCAAAATTTACGCACGTACCTGGTATGCCGAAGAGATGAGGATACCTTGACTTCATTTCAGATTCTAACTCTTGAGGTATAATCTTTGAGCGTTGAATACGATCCTTCTTATCCAAGATTTTAACACGTATCTCTTCATACGTTAAATCTTCTGCTATCTCGTCTAGTTTTAATTCAATAATGTGGTTCGGGTCGTTCACATATTTACGTAACATCGATACGTGAAAAACGTTATGAACACGCGACACACTTGATGGTAATACGAGTCTATAGGCCACAGTTCCTACTCGATCGAGGATTTCAAATGGGACAATTAAATCGAGGGTTGAGATTTCCTCTCTTCATCTATTCTTGCTTCTAGAATAACGCCCTCTTGAACCTTCTTCTTCACATTCATCAGATTCGGGTGTGTAGCTTGAGCGGCTTTAACTTTATTGATTAAAGTCTATTCTACTCGTATATTCGTTATCTTTACGTGGGTCCCTAGAGTCTTTAACTATATCTTCATCATTTGTAAGTTATACGAAATGGGTCTTTGGGTTAACAACACCGCACTCGTAAACGCATACGATCTTCTACTCAACGCGTCAGCTACCACGTTTCGCTCTTCCACGATGATATTGAATGGTACGATCGTAATAATTCAACAGCTCAAGCCAACGTCTTTGGCACATGTTACGTTCATTTTAGGTGAAGAAACTATTTGAGGGTTTTAGAAATGGGTTTTGTACTGAGGTCAATACAAAATTCGATTTCACGCTCTAGGGGTAGGCTAAGAAGTCTTCAAGAATACGTCAGAAAATTTATTAACAATAGAAATATCATTCAAAACTGTGACTCTCATCCAAGATTTGGATAGCACGTCACATTGATACCTATCAACTTGCCACCGTTAGTCACAACATCCCCTACGAAAAGTTCGGCTTCGGTGCATTCCACACAAGGAAGTCACCAACGAAAGGCTCAGGGCTCTTTACTTATGACTTGATATGACAATGATTGACTTTAGTGGTTTGGTTGCTTGAATTCGCATAACAAGTTGGTTAGGAATATGAAAGCTAACAACCTTATGAAAAGCATGATGAGTAGTTAACCAATCGATTCCTAAAATCACATCAAAGACAAATATTTTCAAAGAGATAAGATCGACAGGTAACGTGAAAGTGTCGATTTGAATCAACAAGATCTATAAACAGTGGAGGTAACTAAGGTTTCTACTATCGAAGTTTCAACCAATAAGTCAAAGTCTAATTTCACCGAAGTCAAATTTAAATGTTGAGCGCAAGCAAGAGAGATAAAAGAATGGGTAGAACCGGTATCTAATAAGGTATAGACTTTGCAATAATTTATAATTAACTAACCCGTGCTAATTTCGTTCGGGTTACTCGCTTTTTGAGAAGTCACGAAAAGCGCTCTTCCTGAAACCACCGACTTTGTTTTGTCTGTATCCGCCTTTGGTGCCACCGTCCCAGCTGGACTTGACTTTGGTGCAAGACAAAATCAAGCTTAGTGACCTTCTTTTCCACAATTATAACATGCTTTGGACTGCATCGCACAGTTTGGACTGATTTGTCCCTCTCCTCAGCATTTGTAACATACGACCGGCGGTCGTTCTCCTTCCTTAACAACAGGTGTTGGTGCCGACGTCTTTCCATTATTATTGAATCTCCTCTTCTTGAAATTTCTACTCCTATTATCTTGGCCATGATTACCACCGAAGTGGTAACCATTTTTGGCATGATAATTTCCCCCACGATGGTTATTATTGTTCCGATGGCCGTTGCCACCGGTATGATTATTATTGTGTTGTTGGTCGTTACCTTTTGGTTGAGCTGACTCAACAGTCTCATGTGCTTCATTGCTTATCTCAATATTTTCAGATGTCATTCGCAAATACTATCACAAAACAAGGGTTAATTATCATATCACATATTATCCCTATACTTTGACCGACCAATTAAATACCAAATAAACTTAGGTAGGTCATACTAGCGAAGGAATTCCCCGTCTCTCCCCTCCTAGTTCTTGTCTCACATCTCAGCCAAGGATCATATCCCTAAGCTTTGATACCAACTATGACGCCCCCAAAATAGGTATACATCACCCATCTTGGGTTGCCAGATACAACGTACTGAATACAATTACAACATTATTATACAACAGTCGTGTAAAATACGAGAAAACATAGGCTGAGAGTTTTAATACAAATATTGTCATCTAGACAATATCCACACTCAATGGAGTCCTCATTACATTTATTATCACACTATTTCACATAATAGTGAGGACTACTAATGCACCATCTAGGACCATCACTCTGTTCCCCGACTAGTCCCAGCTACGTTCTCATTTCCTGAAGAGAACAGTGACAAAAAGGGTGAGCTCAACTAGACTAGTAAGAAATATTATGACTAAGATAATGCAGAATAAATTATCAATAGTCTTCAACAAGGTTAAACTGATAAAATACAATAGACATCAAGTTTAACTGCAGCGGATCAAGCAATCCATTAGAAGAGTCAAGTAAGGTATAAAATCTACTATCTTCTATGATTTTAAAAGTTTTTCATCAACTTTATCGCTAAGACTCAGCTTAATAAATAAAATCGAATCATCCATGCTCCATGGCCAAGGATATTCATGTAATCATCAATGGTCATGACTATACCGAATAATCCATGGTCATAATCATACCAACAACTATCCACCAATGAACTACAGGCCAATGAGGACTTTTACCACATCATTCGTCACATTACGGTCATGATTATACCGAATAGTCTCTGTTCATAATCATACCAAGTCCATCTATGCACGTAAGCCAAAGATGACTTTCATCATAATATAAGCATGAGGATGATGACAATGACATAATAATTTAATAAAATAAGTTCAAGAATAAATTTTAAAGATTTATAAATTAATTTATCCAAGAACCAATAACGTCCAAATTGTCAACATGATACTGCTTTGTAGAGTAAAATTCAAGAATGCTCAGAAGAATATTTCCATGAAAAGATATTGGATGAAGCGCAAATATCAAGAATATTTCACTAATTTCATGGAGTATAGATGCCAAAGTTTTAACCAACTGAGTATAATAGAATATATGAAACTGCAAATGGATTTTCACCCACCATGTGGTAATCCACGTAGACAGATCATTTCCACAATTTAATAAGGAATGAATACGAAGGATCATTCACCATGCATGTGGTAATCCACATAGACAAGTTATTCCAACAGAATAATAAAGAATGGAATAATAGAAGGAGTCACCATACGTGCGATAAACTGCACAGACAGGTTATTCCCAACAGAATAATAAATAATGGAACCAAGTCCGACGTAATCGCACAGACAGGATATTCCGACAGACTAATAAATAATGGAACCAGGTCCGGCGTAAACGCACAGACAGGATATTCCGACAGAATAATAAATAATAAAACCAGGTCAGGCTTAAACGCACAGACAGGATATTCCAACATAATAATAAAGAATGGAATATTAGAAGAATTTCACCATGTATGCGGTACTTCGCATAAACACGTTATTCTAACAGAATAATAAGAATGGAATAACAACAGAATTCATCAGGCATGCGATAGACCGCACAGACAGGTTATTCTAAAAGAATAATAAAGAATGGAATAACAGAAGTTCTCTTCATTAATACAAAAGAAATAATACCCCTTACGAGTACAATAAATAATATCCCCTACCTTAGAAGAAACTGGATATTGGAGTAGTGAAGTAGCAGAATACTTTTCTTCTTTCTCTCTATAGTTTCTCTCTCTAGAGTTTCAGTGAATTCTTAAGAAATAATGAAGGAATGAGCTTTTATTTATAGGAGAATGGACTGAATAGTAACTAATTCATGAACGGTCCAGATTGATTTACTTTTAAACGAACGGTCCATATTGATTTACTATTAAAACTTAAAGCAACGGTCCATACTGATTTACTATTAAAACTTAAAGCAACGGTCCATACTGATTTACTATTATAACTTTCCACCAGCGGTCTATATTGATTTACTATTATATCTTCAACCAACGATCCTTATTGATTTACTATTATAACTTCAACCAACGGTCTAAAAAATTAGCACATTTCCTCATGGAATAATATTGTACCCAAAAATAATTTGGACCAAAAAGAAATATATTTTACGGGTGAATTGTACCCCGTGAATAGTCACTCATGAATAGTAACTCATGAATAGTAACTCATAAAAAGTAACTCGTGAATAGTTACTCGTGAATAGTAACTCATGAATAGTAACTCGTGAATAGTACTCCGACACGAAAAGTGTCCCGAATAACCGATTGAACAATATAACCTCCAGACATCAATTATTAACGAAACAAATGTCGATTTCCACTAACACAAATAATTCCAACACAATGGAACTATAAAATTCATCTTTAATCAACACGAACTTATTCATCATTGATATTATAATTCACAATATTTAACAACCAGGTCGTTCCCAGGAAAGAGGGGTCTTTCCGATAAGGATTTCTCCTTATCGGCGCGCAATTAGGTGACCAAACCTCTCCTTGACAAAACTTCTAGACATTGTCAATATTACAAATAATAATATGAATAATTTTTCTGTCTCAATTATTAATTTAATAATATAACATATTATACAGATGATACTGTGACAATAATTGAATCAATAATATGAGAGATATGATGCAGCAATTACTGTAGCACTAATTGAGTATAACTGAGTGACTTCTCACGTAAGCATCAGTAATCAATATCGTGTGCTACTATGCAACCACGCGTATTACTGTACTTTTACTATCGAGTAGTTCAAGAGTTTTAACGGTAACACTTTCGTCGTTATTTTTATAAAAAGATAATTCTGTCGTTTTCTAACTACGACAATACTTTCATTGTGGAGTCCACTAATGATTGTGTCGTTGTACGAATATTCCCTGTTAAAACGAATATTCTCCGACCAATCGAATATTATACAACAACTTGCATACTTTACAAAATTTATAAATATTACCCACAACTATAACATTATATCAAATCCACACCATAATATTAAAAAAATATTTCGACAAATTTAAATCTTTATTCATAAAATTTGGGGTCTCACATAATATATTGACTGTTTGTAAGATTTAAAAATCCAAAAAGGGTATTTTGGTCTTTTTCCTTCCAATTTTAATGGCGTTCTTCATAATTGCACAAACTCTTAGGGTTTAACCTAACATTCTAACCCTTAGGTTTTAAATACACTAATTCTAGAATTTTTTAATTAGGGTTTAAAAATAGAAAATTAAGAATTTCGAAAATATAATTAGGGTTTTAAATAGAAATTAATATTTCTAAAGTATAATTAGGGTTTCCTAATTATATTAACACATAATAATCACTTTAGGCTTGCTAATTAGGATTAGGGTTTCCTAATTAAGGTTTTAATTAGAAAAATAAAATTTCTAAATTATAATTAGGGTTTGTAAAATAGAAATTAAGATAACTAAAATATAATTAGGAATTTTTTAATCATATTTAAGTTTAATAAACACATTAAGCTTACTAATTAGGATTAGGGTTTCCTAATTAGGGTTTTAGGATTCCTGAATTTAAAATTAGGGTTTCCCAGCTTTTGATTAAGATTTCTAACGGTACGTTAGGGTTTTTAATCTTGAGATTAGGGTTTCTAATCTCTTATTAGGGTCTATTAATTTTAAACCTTATCCGATTAATCATTGATCATTATCAACATACAGTATAAACACATTCTCATCAATATACTTATTTTATTTATATTTTCTACTGAATCCCTATCCAAAAATTAGGGTTAGGGTTTCTAAAGCTGTTAAGCACAACTCTACTCTATTTTCTCAGTCAATACACAGGTTGACTAATTCTCGAGACTCGTATTACAATTACACAGTACAATATTAACAGTTAATGTCAATATTAAATAAAAAAAAATTATTCGTAAAATTTAGATTATTTGAAATCTCGGGTTATCACATCTAAGCTCCAGAAACTCCTATCAGAGCTGTTCTTCATTTCTGGGTTTCCAGAATTGAAAAACAGTTGAAGGGTCTTACTTTGCAGCCTTAAATCATAGCTTTATGGATTCTGTTTGTGTGATCTTAAAGTTCAATCTTGTAGTCCAGATGTCAAGGTATAATAACATATCAACAGATCGGTCTAACAACAACACATTGAAGAAATCAAGGCTGGTCAAAGTAGTAGTCAGAAAATGGTTCTTGAAGATTTTGGGTTATCCAGAATCTCTTTCCGGAGAGTTAGTCAACAGTGGTTTGACCTGGTATAACTTTGATTCCATTAAGTATTTTGGTGATCTAGAAGCTTATATATATAGTCCATATGACAGACTACAGCATCAATACAACAACTTGGCCAAACAATCAAATGACTGCAAGATCAGAGGCCATAAAAAGCTTGTCAAAAATTCTGGGAAATTTCTGGGTTGCCCAGAAGTTAGTTTCGTGATCGGTCAACGAGGTTTGACCGAGCATAACTGAAGCTCTACACTTGATCTGACCCTGTTTCTAGTTCCAGATCCAAGCCTACATGGCATACTACACATACAAAACTTCAAACACCATAAAGCAGATTGTGTCAGGCTTTCACTTTTTGCAACAAAATTCATAAGTCGTTGCAAAATTTGGAAACAAAATTTAGTAGAAATTCGTTGCAAAATTTCTAACCATTTGATTTCTCCTCATCGTGGGCAACATAAGTTTTTTTGTTGCTATATTTCGTTGCCTAATATGGACCACATTCATTGACAATAATTTTTATTTTCGTTGCATATTTTATACAACTTTTTGCAACAACTATTAAAATATTGTCTTAAATTAAGATAATCCCAATAAGCATATTTTTGAAAGACCATATTCGGTATCTCTATAAGTATATTTTTGTCGATGAATGATGAAGGGTATCTTTCTCTGTCATAGCACCTTCGTTGCAATCTATAATAATAAAAAAAGTATAAGATCAATTGAACTGAGCAAATCGTTCCATGATGGTTGTGTTATTGAAGCATCCCAAATCAATTGAACAACAAATGGGAATAATACACTTTTTGGTCACTGTACTAGGGTTCAATTTTTATTGTGGTTATCGAAATTTTTTTTGTTACAATTGAATACCTATCTTCTTAAAAATTATAAATTGGTCATTATTTTTAAATTTCGTCTAAAAAACGGACGTAATGCTGACTGTGCATATTGGCCCGTTACTTTTGCTGACGTGGAGGACAGAAATGCTTGGCTTAAAAATTTCCTTAAAGAAAATGTTGCTAACAAGTATCGAACTCCAGACCTCTCCAAACTAGAAACCTTATATTCGAACAAAAGTCACTAGACCAACTACATATTATGCTAAAATTTATGTAACACTAATATTTAAACCACCTAACATCGTATCTATGCATGTGAAGATGAGATAATACACTTTTTGGTCACTGTACTAGGAATTATAATAATAATTATTATTATTGTAATAATAATAATAATAAATAATAAAATAATAATTATAATTTAAAATTTAAATAATAATAAAATTATTATTATTATTATGGTACTAATCCTGCAAAGCCTGTCAATATTAAGACTGGAACAAAATACAAAAGATGATATATTGAGATATAAATTGTGACAACCCCAAAATAGGTCTATTCCATCCAACCTATTCTGAGTCGCCAAATACATGGTACAGAAAACAACTACAACTTTATTACAACAATTGTCGAGTAAAATACAACAACACATATGCTGTGAGTTTGGATACAAATATATACCAAATGTGACTCATGTCCTAACCGTGGACAACACCTCACAATGACACCTTACATAAAGGTATAGTCAAAAACTATTTTAGAAATTAGAATCTTTGGGAAGTGCTCAAGAAAACCTTCGTACATGGGAGGCCATGCTTCTAGGTTGTGATAGATATCATATGGCCACAGAATTATCCTTGGTTGAGCCAATATACCCCAAAGAAAAACGAGAAGATTACTATCACATTCTTCCCAATGGTGAGTCTTCTCTTGACTTATCATCATCTCCACTATCTCTAATTGAGAATTATACTTCAAACAAACACCAAGATTATATAGGTAGTGCTCGTAAATATACTCAGCAAGTGGATGAGCACAATCCTGTCTTATGATGACACGAGGTTGTATGTCATTAGACATCTTGTATGATAGTGGCAAAACACCCTTCCAACGTTGGGTTCGCTTCACCCTAGATGATTCACCAAATATAACTACTAAATGATGACCACCGTTCTATTCCCCTGTTACCCCCGCTCGACCCAGCTACACTCTTATTACCTAAAAGGAATTGTGAAACAGAAGGGTGAGCACAGCTAGCCCAGTAAAGAATATCATGACTAAAGATAAATAAGTTATCAATAGCCTTCAACAGAATTAAATCAGAGATTTAGAACATATGGTAGATGATAAAAATTTCAACCATAGTTGCAGCGGAACGAGCAATCCATTAGAAGAGTCAAATAAACTACAAAGTCTATTATCTTCTCCACGTTAAAAATCTACTAACAATGTTTTATCCCTGTAACATCAATTAACAATTCTGGTCCACAATCATATGAATAACTCATAATCATAATTGTAGTTCTAAATTCCTCTTCTCATCCAGGACGAAGATAATTTTCATCACCTATCTTTACCTGAAACATCAAAGATCATGGTTACACCAAATCATATTTTCTGTTCATAATCATACTAATAACTTCATCTTTGCACTACGGCCAAATATATTCAACAACATGTCATCTTTGCACTACGTGCCAAAGATATTCATCAACAATTCATCGTTGCACTACTGGCCAAAGATATTCAACCACAGGTCATATTTGCACTATAGGCCAAAGATATTCATCACCAGTTTATCTTTGCACTATAAGCCAAAGATATTCAATAACAGTTCATCTTTGCACTACAGGCCAAAGATATTCATCAACAGACCATCTTTGCACAACAGGCCAAAGATATTCAACAACAGTTCATCTTTTCACTACAGGCCAAAGATATTCATCAATAATTCATCTTTGCACTACAGGCCAAAGATATTAATATCTCAAAGAAATATATAATCATTTCAGAATTTATATAAACAATAATTATAACCATGTTGATCATTTCACCTTTGCACGTAAGCTAAATATATTCAATTATAAATTCAATGGTTATGATCATACTAGTCAATAATTCAAATTTTTCACTACTGGCCAAAGAGAACCCTAGTCATGATCATACCAATAATCTACTCATCTTTACACTCAAGTGAAAGAGAATAGCATCATTAGGGTTATAAAAATGTTATATATGATAATAAAATCAATATAATCAACATATAGATTTAATCTCAAGAGTAATATTCATAAATCAACTACAATTTGGTCAGAAAAAGAAACCAATTTTGTCGTGAATAGTAACTCGTGAATAGTAACTCATGAATAGTAACTCGTGAATAGTAACTCGTGAATAGTAATTCATGAATAGTAACTCGACATGAAAAAGGTAAAAATTCCACAATAAAATCCATACCAATATTTCGGTATAATGATATTGAAAGAATAATATTTCTTAAGCTTATAAATTATTTATTTTAATTGTTTACACTTTACTAAATAATGCATTTAATCATCCTAAAATGTCAAACTCATAAGATTTCATCACCAATAACCAAAAATACTCATCAAAAATCTGCATATACCTCATATAGGATTCTCAAGCCATAAAATCCTATTTTCTAATTTTCTTCCTTCACATAACATATTTAATTCATTTATTCATAACTAGTCCATTTTTTTAAAAAAATACCAAATCAGTTCCAAAAATATTTCTTTTCTGGGATTTAGCATAATATAGTCCCATAGTGAACATATATTTTTCTCAAAAATTTTAAAATTTATTTACTATTTTTTATATGGCCAAAACCGCCGAATATTTAGATATTTATCATTAATTGTACTTTTATCCAAAAATTCCAAAATTCACAGAGTATACTGATATAATATAGATATACTTTTAATAAAAAATTTTATCAATTTTGGAGTTAACCACAAGGAGTTATAAGCGGTTACTTTTAAAATAGTCTTTTCTCATAAAATTCATAACTTTTAATCTGTACATCCAAAAATCACCATTTTTGGACACAATCAATAAAACTCATCAAAATATCATTTTAAATTTTTTCAAAATTTTTTGAAGGTCGAAAGAAGTACGACCTGAAAAACATAATAACCCTTAAAATCCCTTACCTCAAAGAGCAGTACTTCTGACTGGAATATCGGATGAAAAGTCGAAAGAAACTTACACTGAAAAGTAACTCTCAAAGTGTCTAAATACTCACACAAATATGCTTGATAATCTAGAGAGAAAGAAAACTTATTTCTGGTCTGTTTTTCAATTCTAACATAAGCACCTATTTATAGGAAAATGCTAGAACGCCAAAGGAGACTAAATTAATAAAATATTAATTTTTATTTTCTTCTCCTACACCTCCTTCACCAACTGATCAGCCAGCCAACTTGGAGCAAGAAAATTCAGCAGCCCATGTGTATTAACACCAACCAAAGTGGGTCCCACCCTATAAATTAATAAAAATCATTTTATTTTTTAAAATTTCAATAATTCCTAGAAAATAGCCCGGTTATCAGAAAAATACGAATCTCGTGACTTTTTATAGGAAATTCAATTCTCTACAACTTTGTAGAAGAAAGTTTTTCCAAATTCCAGACCAAAAATATCCGAAATTCACAAACAGATGATTTTAAACATCGTTTTAACACCTTTTAAAATTCATAACAAATCATATGTTCATTTTTAACGGTTCAAAATTTGTGGATATATACTCAACTTATATATGTATAACATATCCAAAAATTACAGCGATCTAACGGTCGGAGCAAAATTATAACTAACGAAATATAGCTTTAAGAACACCGATTTGATCTTTTAATACTTCCAATCCGACAAAATACTGATAAAACACCTCAACATTAATTCCTTCATTTATAACCACATAAATAAATTCATCATTTATGTCCACATCAAATAAATATTTTCTTATCATATAAATCAATAATTAATTATTCACAAATAATATTACAGAATCACAATAATGACAAGTAGGCCGTTCCCAGGAAAGAGGGGGCTTTTCGATAAGGATTTCTCCTTACAGGCGCTCAATTAGGTGACCAAACCTCTCCTTAGACAGAACTTTCTAGACATTACCAATAATGTTATCTAATAATATTATTCAAATAATATGAATTATTGATCTGATAATGGGAAATACTGTGCAATTACAATTATTGAACAACAATAATATAAAATATCAACGCAGCAATTATTGAATCAATAAAATAAAATATTGAACAGTAATTACTGTAACAATTATTGAGTAGTGCCTTCTTACGTAACGATCAATAATTCAACAATACTGTGCAAAACCGTGTGCTACTGTGCAACCACGCGTATTACTGTATTTTAACCACCAGGTATTCCAACAGTGTTAACGGTAATGATTACGCCGTTATTTATAAAAATTCAAATTTGTCGTTTTCTTCATCTGACAGTTATTCTGTTATGGGGCCCACAAATGGTTGCGCCGTCGTACGAATATTCTCCGACAGAAAGAATATTCCATGACCAAACGAATATTTCCCGACAACAATGAATATTTTATAACCACTTGTGTATTTAAAAAAAAATCATATATCACCCTTAACTTTAACATTTATCAATTTAACCATTTACTGAATAGTAATTATAAGAAAAATTGAATACTTTTATTTCATAAAATTCGGGGTCTTACAATCTCCCCTCCTTATGAAATTTCGTCCCCGAAATTTACGTACCTGGTATTTCAAAAAGTTGAGAATACCTTGCTTTCATTTCGGATTCTATCTCTCGGGTCATCATAATTTCTCCATTGCTCATCTCCCGTGATAACTTCATTTGGGTTCCTCACTTGTTGAAAAGTCATGACAACCGCTCTCCCTTAAACTACCCGGCTTTGACTTGTTTGGGGCAGCATTTGGCGTCAACACTACCGTTAAAATATACTTTTCTATAGGGCATATTCCTCCCTCAACTGCCTCGTCGTACTCCTGATTCATGATCTGAATCATCAATCTTCGATCCATATCGAATTCAGGTTGACCGCTCTGTACAGGGTAATTCAAAACTCGATGTTGGGTTCTCCCAATTGCTTTCCAAAAAGAAAAATTCATATCATCTATTTTAGCCTTCTTAGATCGGACATCTCTTTCCACAATATCCACGTGTCGTGCGGCTTTTACCCATGCATCACTCATTCTTACTCGTTCAGTTTTTTCTTCTTTCAGCTCAGATTCCATCTTTATCATCTTATACTCTGCCAAAGAATGCTTCTGTTCAAGCATCACATATCGGGTAACACAAGCTTGAATTGTTACATCCTTTTGTTCCACGACCGCCTGTCGTTCTTCAGCCTGCTCTTCTAACTCATGAATACGATTTTGAAATTCTACATTTTGATCATATAATACCTCTAATAAACTCTCCTCAGGTACCTCTTCTTCCTCACTATCAGCTGCTACCTCTGCGACTAGCTCGGGTGTAACTATCAATTCTTCACTCACCACATGAATTTCTCTAATTCCTTCTTCGCCTGACACCACATTATCCAGGTTAGTGATTAGAGGTATCCCCACGGTCTCATTCACTCCATTGTTTACATTCTCAGCAGCCATTCTCAAATATTATCATAAAACAAGGGTTAATTAAACAAATTAACATATCACATAATATCCCGATATTATGACTGAGCAACAAATAAGCTTAGGTAGGACACACTAGCGAAGGATTTACTCATCTCTCCCCTCCTAGTTATATTCCCCGATCTCCGCCAGAGACCATATCCCTAAGCTCTGATACCAAATGTGACAACCCCAAAATAGGTCCATTCCATCTAACCTATAACGAGTCGCCAAATACATGGTACAAAAAACAACTACAATTTTATTACAACAATTGTCGTGCAAAATACAACAACACATATGCTGTGAATTTGGATACAAATATATACCAAATGTGACTCATGTCACAACCGTGAACAACACCTCACAATGACACCTTACATAAAGGTATAGTCAAAAACAATTTTAGAAATTAGAATCTTTGGGAAGTGCTCAAGGAAACCTTCGTACATGGGAGACCATGCTTCAATGTTGTGATAGATACCATATGGCCACAGAATTATCCTTGGTTGAGCCAATATACCCCAAAGAAAAACGAGAAGATTACTATCATATTCTTCCCAATGGTGAGTCTTCTCTTGACTTATCATTATTTCCACTGCCTCTAATTGAGAATTATACTTCAAACAAACACCAAGATTATATAGGTAGTGCTCGTAAATATACTCAGCAAGTGGATGAGCACAATCCTGTCTTATGATGACACGAGGTTGTATGTCATTAGACATCTTGTATGATAGTGGCAAAACACCCTCCAACGTTGGGTTCGCTTCACCCTAGATGATTCACCAAATATAACTACTAAATGATGACCACCGTTCTATTCCCCTGTTACCCCCGCTCGACCCAGCTACACTTTTATTGCCTGAAAGGAATTATGAAACAGAAGGGTGAGCACAACTAGCCCAGTAAAGAATATCATGACTAAAGATAAATAAGTTATCAATAGCCTTCAACAGAATTAAATCAGAGATTTAGAACATATGGTAGATGATAAAATTTTCAACCATAGTTGCAGCGGAACGAGAAATCCATTAGAAGAGTCAAATAGACTACAAAGTCTATTATCTTCTCCATGTTAAAAATCCACCAACAATGTTTTATCCCTGTAACATCAATTAACAATTCTGGTCCACAATCATATGAATAACTCATAATCTTAATTGTAGTTCTAAATTCATCTTCTCATCGAGTACGAAGATAATTTTCATCACCTATCTTTACCTGAAACATCAAAGATCATGGTTACACCAAATCACATTTTCTGTTCATAATCATACTAATAACTTCATCTTTGCACTACGGCCAAAGATATTCAACAACATGTTATCTTTGCACTACGTGCCAAAGATATTCATCAACAATTCATCTTTGCACTACTGGCCAAAGATATTCAACCACAGGTCATCTTTGCACTATGGACCAAAGATATTCATCACCAGTTTATCTTTGCACTACATGCCAAAGATATTCAACACAAATTCATCTTTGCACTACAGGCCAAAGATATTCATCAACAGACCATCTTTGCACTACAGGTCAAAGATATTCAACAACAGTTCATCTTTGCACTACAGGCCAAAGATATTCATCAATAATTCATCTTTGCACTACAGGCCAAAGATATTAATATCTCAAAGAAATATATAATCATTTTAGAATTTATATAAACAATAATTATAACCATGTTGATCATTTCACCTTTGCACGTAAGCTAAATATATTCAATTATAAATTCAATGATCATGATCATACTAGTCAATAATTTAACTTTTCCACTATTGGCCAAAGAGAACCCTAGTCATAATCATACCAATAATCTACTCATCTTTACACTCAAGTGAAAGAGAATAGCATCATTAGGGTTATAAAAATGTTATATATGATAATAAAATCAATATAATCAACATATAGATTTAATCTCAAGAGTAATATTCATAAATCAACTATAATTTGGTCAGAAAAAGAAACCAATTTTGTCGTGAATAGTAACTCGTGAATAGTAACTCATGAATAGTAACTTGTGAATAGTAACTCGTGAATAGTAATTCGTGAATAGTAACTCGACATGAAAAATGTAGGAATTCCACAATAAAATACATACCAATATTTCGGTATAATAATATTGAAAGAATAATATTTCTTAAGCTTATAAACAATTTATTTTAATTATTTACACTTTACTAAATAATGTATTTAATCATCCTAAAATGTCAAACTCATAAGATTTCATCACCAATAACCAAAAACACTCATCAAAAATCTGCATATATCTCATATAGGAGTCTCAAGCCATAAAATCCTATTTTTTAATTTTTTTCCTTCACATAACATATTTAATTCATTTATTCATAACTAGTCCATTTTCATGAAAAATACCAAATCAGTTCCAAAAATATTTCTTTTCTGGGATTTAGCATAATATAGTCCCATAGTGAACATATATTTTTCTTAAAATTTTTAAAATTCATTTACTATTTTTCATATGGCCAAAACCGCCGAATATTTAGATATTTATCATAAATTATACTTTTATCCAAAAATTCCGAAATTCACAGAGTATACTGATATAATATAGATATACTTCCAATAAAAATTTTATTAATTTTGGAGTTAACCACAAGGAGTTATAAGCGGTTACTTTTAAAATAATCTTTTCTCATAAAATTCATAACTCTTAATCTGTACATCCAAAAATCACCATTTTTGGACACAATCAATAAAACTCATCAAAATATCATTTCAAATTTTTTCAGAATTTTCTGAAGGTCGAAAGAAGTACGAACTGAAAAATATAATAACCCTTAAAATCCCTTACCTCAAAGAGCAGTACTTCTGACTGGAATATTGGATGAATAGTCGAAAGACACTTGCACTAAAAAGTAACTCTCAAAGTATCTAAATACTCACACAAATATGTTTGATAATCTAGAGAGAAAGAAAACTTGTTTCTAGTGTGTTTTTCAATTCTAACATAGCACCTATTTATAGGAAAATGCTAGAACGCCAAAGGAGACTAAATTAATAAAATATTAATTTTTCTTTTCTTCTCCTACGCCTCCTTCACCAACTGATCAGCCAGCCAACTTGGAGCAAGAAAATTCAGCAGCCCATGTGTATTAACACCAACCAAAGTGGGTCCCACCCTATAATTTAATAAAAATTATTTTATTTTCTGAAATTTCAATAATTCCTAGAAAATAGCCTGATTATCAGAAAAATACGAATCTTGCGATTTTTTTATAGAAAATTCAATTCTCCACAACTTTGTAGAAGAAAGTTTTTTCAAATTCCAGACCGAAAATATCCGAAATTCACAAACGGGTGATTTTAAACATCGTTTCAACACCTTTTAAAATTCATTACAAATCATGTGTTCATTTTTAACGGTTCAAAATTTGTGGATATATACTCAACTTATATATGTATAACATATCCAAAAATTACAGCGATCTAACGGTCGGATCAAAATTATAACTAACGAAATATAGCTTTAAGAACACCGATTTGATCTTTTAATACTTCCAATCCGACAAAATACTGATAAAACACCTCAATATTAATTCCTTCATTTATAACCACATAAATAAATTCATCATTTATGTCCACAACAAATAAATATTTCCTTATCATATAAATCAATAATTAATTATTCACAAATAATATTACAGAATCACAATAATGACAACCAGGCCGTTCCCAGGAAAGAGGGGGCTTTCCGATAAGGATTTCTCCTTACAAGCGCTCAATTAGGTGACCAAACCTCTCCTTAGACAGAACTTTCTAGACATTACCAATAATGTTATCTAATAATATTATTCAAATAATATGAATTATTGATCTGATAATGGGAAATACTGTGCAATTACAATTATTGAACAACAATAATATAAAATATCAAAGCAGCAATTATTGAATCAATAAAATAAAATATTGAACAGTAATTACTGTAACAATTATTGAGTAGTGCCTTCTTACGAAACGATCAATAATTCAACAATACTGTACAAAACCGTGTGCTACTGTGCAACCACGCGTATTACTGTATTTTAACCACCAGGTATTCCAGCAGTGTTAACGGTAACGATTACGCCGTTATTTATAAAAATTCAAATTTGTCGTTTTTTTCATCCGACAGTTATTCTATTATGGGGCCTACAAATGGTTGCGCCGTCGTACGAATATTTTTCGACAGAAAGAATATTCCACGACCAAACGAATATTTCCCGATAACAATGAATATTTTATAACCACTTGTGTATTTTGAAAAAAAAATTCATATATCACCCTTAACTTTAACATTTATCAATTTAACCATTTACTGAATAGTAATTATAAGAAAAATTAAATACTTTTATTTCATAAAATTCGGGGTCTTACATAAATTTCAACAGAGATTTGTCAGCTATGAAATAAGTAATGCTGGTACATGCCTGCATTTACCAATGTTAGAAACTAAAAAGTGTTCACAAGATAATAGTGGTTACCAATGCGATAATTAACATTTTAAATAATAATAACAATAATAATAATAATTAAAATAATAATAATAATTGTAATAATTAAAATAATAATAATATTTATTATTACAATTATTATTATTATTATTATTATTATTATTATTATTATTATTTTAATTATTATTATTTTAATTATTATTAAAATTAAAATAAGAGTGATCCGATAAATTGTCTGTATTAAATGTCAATGTATATGAATATATGAATTGAAAAAACTTAAAAGGACTCACACATCAATATTTTATCTTATCCATTAGAGTTTAGTTGTAATATGACTTTATTATGAAATTTACCGATAAATATATTGTTTTTCAAAAAAAAACTAATTGTAATTGTAGTGACTATTTTTAATCATTGAACTCTGACAAATCTTTCTATTATAAATATTTTTTATTCGCTATTGTACTCATCTTTGTAATTTATTAGATCGATTTTTATACTTACCCATGAGTTTTTTTAAATTTAAATTTAATTTGATCGAGTCTTATATAATAAAAAGAAAAATCTGTCAAAATATTAAATTTTATTCGAAAAACATTGATACCCACGTGACTAATACAAAAAAAACAAATTTTTTTTGATTTAGTGGTTAAAAAAACTTTGAATGTAATTTTATATTTAGGGAATTTAATTTGTAATTGCTTTATATTATTTTAGGGTACTTTAATTATTATTATTATTATTATTTTAAGTAATTAAAAATTATTATTAATACAATAATAAATATTACAATTATTATTATTATTACAATTCCTAGTACAGTGACCAAAAAGTGTATCATCTCATCTTCACATGCATAGAAACGATGTTAGGTGGTTTAAATATTAGTGTTACATAAATTTTAGCATAATAAGTAGTTGGTTTAGTGACTTTTGTTGGAATATAAGGTTTCTAGTGTGGAGAGATCTAGAGTTCAATACTTAAAAGTAACATTTTCTTTAAATAATTTTTAAGCATGGCAAGCCCAGCTCCATGTCAGCAAAAATATGCACAGTCAACATTCCTTCTGTTTTTTCGGACAAAAATTAAAAATAATGACTATATTGTAATTTTTGAGAGTACAGTTTTTCGATTGTGACTAAATTAGTAAGAAGTAGTTCTAAATGATGTTTTTACTTGCATTTTCTCAGTCAAATTTTGTTATGTACAGATTGTGTTTGATTTTTCTTTAATAAAGTAGTAACCAATTTAATGAAAGTTGTTATAATCTTTTGTTTTAATTTTATGGACTGATAAAATGTTATTAATATTTTTTAGTTTTTTTCCTAAAATTATATTACTAATAACATACTTCATTAAAAATTGTTCAAAAGTTTATATGTTTGTTTGAGTCATAATTGAATTCTACTTGTTTGTTTTATTATTTATTTAAGTATATGCATATGCGTGCTCACTACAAGAAATTAGGGCTCTTGCGAAAGAAATTTTGTAAGTGAATTGCTTTCTTCTCAAATAAGCCGTTTTTGTGAGGGACTAATGAAGAAATTTTTTATTTATGAAATAAATTTTATTCACAATATGTAATTAGTGACAATTATTTTGTTAGGAAAAAAATTCTTCATTACTTTACTTGGAGTAAATCTTAGAGAATTAATGATATATTTTCACAAAAATATTTCTAATTTTAAAGATAGATATTAAATTAATATAAAATAATTTTTAAAATTTTAAGTATATATTCTATTAAAGGTACATGTTAATCATTTTAATTACATTAACTAAAGTTTAAAATTATAAACTATATTTGGTATACATATATACATAAATATTTTTAGAATTATATAGAGGTACAAATCATACGTTTACGAATAACTGAATAATATAATTTAAGTATTTGGATAAGTAATATCAATATTATTGATGGAGTTATTGAGCATTTTTTTTGTGACAAAGTTACACAAATTAATTATTAACACTAAAAGGAACCGTATAAAAAGTGGCCGACTTTATAATATAGATGCATACATACCTTCTACGAATGATGAATAATAAATAATTTTGACCCTTCACTGTAAATGACTTTATTACCTTGATTATCCTTATCTACTTCTGAACAATTCTGAAAAAATTTAAAAAATAAATAAATTACTGAACAAATAATATAAATCTAATACTAAGATATTTAGACACAATAAAATTATATAATATCCTATACTTAATTAAGGAATATAGATATAATCTAGAGCATTTGATCATATCGTGGTCGTTCATTCAAATGTTGGATTAGTCAAAAGTCAATATCACTTCAAGGCCGTCGATTAAAAGATCAAACCAATAACATCCTTTGATCATCTAATAAGGAGATAAATTTCCCACCTCCAAATCCCTCTTTATTTTTAGTTGATGCGTTTACACTATTTTTACCATTTCCCTCTCATTATGTGTCTCTCATTCTTTCACAGTACATATTTGATGATGTGGTTGCCACATGAAATATTTGCTAAAATTAATTAATACATAAATTAATTAAGGCTTAAATATAAAATTTATTCTAAATAAAACAATATATATATATATATATATATATATATATATATATATATATATATATATATCATTTAATTAAAATAAAAAAAAGACTAAAATAAAAAATAAAAAAAGCATAGCATATTTACATAATTTAATCAAAAACACTAAAATTTAAATTATTTTGTTAACTAATCAAAACAACTAATTAAATAAAATAAGTTGTATAACATATTTACATCATTTAATCAAAATACTAAAATTCAAAACATAACATATTGAATTCAAATACTAAAAATACTAATTTAAAAAAAAATACTAAAATACTAATTAAAAAAAATACTAAAATACTAAAAAAAATCAAATTAAAAAAATACTAAAATTCATCATTTAATCAAAATACTAAAATTCAAATTATTTTGCTAATTAATCAAAACATCTAATTAAATAAAATAAGTTGTATAACATATTTACATCATTTAATCAAAATATTAAAATTCAAAACATAATATATTTAATTCAAATACTAAAAATACTAATTAAAAAAAAACTAAAATACTAATTAAAAAAATACTAAAATACTAAAAAAAATCAAATTAAAAAAAATACTAAAATTCATCATTTAATCAAAATACTAAAATTCAAATTATTTTGTTAATTAATCAAAACAACTAATTAAACAAAATAAATTGTATAACATATTTACATCATTTTATCAAAATACTAAAATTCAAAACATAACATATTTAATTCAAATACTTAAAATACTAATTAAAAAAAAATTAAAATACTAATTAAAAAAATGCTCCCTCCGTCCCATAGTTATAGACTGATTTTCTATTTTGAGATGTCCCAATATATATGCTACTTACTATTTATAAAATTTAGTTAATTCATTGTTTTACTTTTATGCCCTTATAATAATAAATATTCAACCATTACTTTTTTTTTTGAAGAAACAACATTCAATGTCATTATTTTTATCACCACATTTAATATTATTGTATTCTCTTTAGTTAAAATTTATAGATTTTAATGGCCAGTACACGTCAATCAATGAAGTTGAGAGTTCCAGGGTGATAAGTAAGGAGTAATTAACTTATTCATTAATTCTATATTAAGGGGTATATATGGAACATTTATATTAAAAATAATCACTTAACTAATTTTCTTAAATTATGTGACAAAATAAATCAGTCTATAAACATAGAACGGAAGGAATACTAAAAAATCAAATTAAAAAAAATACTAATATCTTTTATTTTTCTCATATCTGAACCGACCATTCTTCTCTAAACCCACCGTACTTCCAAAAATCAATATCCATTTTCTCTCTCTAAACTCACCATTCTTCTTAGATCTGAGCCTCACTCTCTCTCCTAATTCTTCGTCGACTTGAGGAGCTCCGGCATAGACACCCGGGCGAGACTCACTTAAATTTATCTTGTCAACTATTACAATGGGTGTTGGCTTCGCCGTCGGCGTCCTTGGAGTTGTGCTCCTCTCACACGCAGCCTACTCTACTATTCAATGTAATTTCCTCTCTCTATATGTCTACTTTATAGTAAAAGTAACGAGAAGTTACCAATTTATTTGATTGGGTTTGATTGCAGATAGAGCTTTGCTCAAGATCACGGAGGAGTAGATCTCCGGACCCCCAATGAATGTAAATCTTAGCTCTCTATATACATATCGCTATTTAGAATTTGTTATATGAATATGTATGTGATGGATCTAGGGTTTTGATAGTGGCTGCAGGTTATTGTGGAGTTGCTTTCAGGGTTGATTTTATGCATGTGGGCTGCTCTGACTGTGCCCGGAAAGTTCCTTTCCATACTTTCCGATTCTGATGAGAACAGGTATTATTATTTTGGTTTCTATTGAGTTAGAAATTACCTTATTACCTTAATTTAGACTACAATCATATCCTTGCGTTATATATCAAACTATGAGAGGTTTTAGTTATAATTAACTCCTGATCATCATCTGTACTCGACCATTTTAATTAACTTCAAAACTAGCATTTTAACATCCACCCCAATTAGTAGATACATAGGACTACCATCAAAGGCGAAAAAACTGTCTCAACATCAATTAAGCCAACTACTGTTCTGCTCTTAGTTATTTGATTAACTAACTACTGTTCTGACCTTTTTTCTGAGAGAGTAAATAAAACTGTTAATGTCAAAAACAATACAATTGAATACCATTCCAATATTTTTGTCTGCATCATTACTACTTTCAGCAAATTGATTAAGGATTTCAATTTTTTGGATACAAAAATCTTTATAGAATGTGACTTATCAAAAAACTAGACTAACCTCATGCCAATATGCTATATTAGTAACCTTATACATGTAAGTATGATTGAGAATCAATTTTAACCAAGCTTGGGATTGTTATGACTTAATATGATAATCTCATGCCAAGAATGCCTAAGTATGGACTATTTTGTACCAATGACCTTCTAACTATGCAATCATGCGCAATTCTATGATAACATGTTATAATGATGTTCATAATCTTGCAAGTATGCTTAGATGATCAAGATAGTAGAGCTTAGGACTACTTTGGAATAAACATTCTAAATTCATTCTTAAAGGTCTAAGTTTGGGACTGTTATGGTCATCTATAGAACCTGTACATATTAGATTGTAAAAAACTTATGTTGTGTCATGAAATTATGCTAGAAATGGTTGCAAAAGTGAAGCAAGTCATAAGCTATCAAACTTGTAGAGTTTCATATGTTATATGCTATGTAAAGTGAGCTTTGAATGCCAAAAACAAGCTAAGCTATTATACAAGGCAAAGTTATGATATAATAAGTCTTATGTGGTAAAAATACCCGTCTCAATGAATTAAATGGCCAGAAACTGAGTTTGAGGTTTTAAAGCCAAAACAGGAAAATCTAGGCATGTGTTAAGTAGGTCAGGTTGAGCCTTGTGTAGGTGAAGCCTGACTTGATTGATCCAATGTCTAACCCTGGAGAAAAATGCTTTTCCAATAGTCTAGATAACTGAACAGACTTGGAGGCTAAAAGTATAGCAAGAAAATTCCTAAAAATCTTCAAACTAATAAGGAAAAACCCATCATTGTTGTAGTTTTGCAGTAGAGTAAAAAAAAGATATAAGGAGACCTTATGGACCGAGCTCAGACCTAATCACCCTAAAAGGCTTATATAATATGTTATGTGTAAGGACTCATCTGGCCAGTTTTATATTTATCCTTCAAGAAAAATGATGTCATTAATTAATAATTATTCATTTTATGTTTCCTTACATTTTTGTGCCTGATTTATTAGCAGACTGTTACATTTTTATGTTTCCTCGCATGTTGATGCAAATTTATTATCAAACTCTATTGAATGTTTCTTTAGCTCCGAGCATACATATATAACTTTAAAATGTCATTTGATTATTTAAAGTTTTGTGAGGCATTTAAACGGATGAGCCTCCAATTTATGTGTTCATACTCATCTGACCAACTAACATATTGAGTAAACTCAACTTATCACAACATCTTAGTGACAGCTAAGGCATTTAGAAAAGTGATAAACTGTTAATCTATTAAATTTCTACAAGCAATGTCAAATCATAAATATAAACATAGTATGAAACAGCTAATTTTTTGGACATCCAATTTTAGGAGCTTCATGTGATGAACTTCCAATTTTAGGAGCCTGGGATCTCATGCTAATCATATTTGTCATATCTTACTTTCTAATCTAATTTGTAGTGGTACAATTTATCTCATTGTTGGAGGCATAAATCTTGATGAGTATAAATTTTGCATACGACCAATGTGCTAAATTTGAACTTTGTGAAAACTATATAGGATTTGCTTGAAATTTGTTACCTCCTTCCTTTAGGGCATATTTGGTTTTTACTGTCTTAGTTATTTACTTGTTTTCTTTTATTTTGTCATGCTTTTAGAGACATTCAATTTCTGGACCTTGTTTTCGTATTTGTTAATTGTTAAAATAACAATAAATTGTTTTGCACAATAGAAGAGGCGGAGCTTCAGTGTGTTCCTGAGCAATTTGAATCTGTTGAAGAGTATGTCCGAGTATTTGAGCCCTTGCTTTTTGAGGAATGTCGGGCACAACTTAAAGCACTTGGGAGGAATTAACTGAAACAGTTTCAAGAGATTTACATGTAATGGTCCGCATTAAAAACATTGAAAGGCGAGAAAGAGGTAACACCTTTTGTACTTTTCCTAATTTTTGTGCTGTGAGCGACACCGAGTCAAAATGATTTTTTCAAAAAAATAAATGGTCATGTAGTTGTAAATGTCTATTTTTTCCAAAGATACGTCAATTGCCACTTGTGAAACCCCATTCATTTGTTAGTTACATTTCTTTAAGTGCTGAGAGCACTTGCTGAGTGGGCCAACTGTGGTACTTGTAGCTTTTAAAAGGGGACATTATTTGGTGTGACCATACCTTTGGTGGACATTAAGTAACTTTATTTCTCAATAAGTTTTTACAAGCTTGTATGGCTACAAGATATGCGCATATCCAAAGCTTTTTAAATCTTTAAAGGATTTGTGCTTGGGATTTAATATCATGTTTTGTATGTGCTTTTCTTGCTTGGTCCTTCTTATATATTGTTTTAAAATACTTGTGTCAGAATATTCTTACATAGTCATTTCATTAGATTCACTATTTTTTTTCATATCTGTAATGTTTCTATACATATTCTTAGGATGGTATGATGTAATACTTCTTCCAGCAAATGAGTGCAAATGGACATTCAAGGAGGGTGATGTTGCAGTTCTTTCATCCCCAAGGCTCGGAGCAGGTTCTTTATTTATTATTAGTATTTTTTACTATGGAGTTTTAGTTGTCCAGATATCTGATATGAATCTGACCTTTTTGACAACTCAGGTTTTGATATAGTCTCTTGTTTTATGTAAAGCAGTCTCGTTTTTTGACAACTCAGTTAGCTTGAGAAAGCTATCAGATGCAAATATCTGCATATATATGACAGAACATGATTTCAATTTCCGCAAAAATCTAGATTTAAACTCCAAAACAAGCTCAGATATTTTATAATCTCCAAAGGTTGCTTGGGACAGAAAAACAAAGACCAGTTAGATGCAGGTTATGATGAGAGTTTGAAACAAAAAGAATACCAGCCAATTTTTTTTTCGAACAATCACAAGTACTTATAAATAAGATCATGTAATTCTTTCTGTTTTCTAGTTTTAGTGGAAATTCTCTTTGTATCTCAAGGACAGTCCACTATAGTAGTAAATTTATCAAAACATAGCTTGTTTAGCCTTATCCTACAATTGGTTTATCAGGAAGTCTGGGATCCGTTATAACAAAATTCTTTTCAATGCACTCCAATGTGGTTGCTAGGTCAATTCCTTGACGTATATGCCTTTCTGTTTCAGCACAGTCCCAACTGTCAGAGCGTTCCAAGTCTTTGGTCATTATAACTTCAAGCTCTATACTCGGCTAATCTTCAAGATTTTCTGCGTTGCTTGAATACCTCCCTTGAAACCTGCAGCACATAAACCGCAACAATGAGAACTTGCGCAAATTCTGGAGCAGAGCCTAGCTTAAGATTGTGTGATGGTATTTAAGATTGTTGTTCTGGTTCAGGTGTCCGAACATCTCATTCTACCGGCTCCTTAGAACAACCTCTGTTTGCCCTTTCTAATGCAGCTGGCCGTCCCAATTTAGGAGTCAAGGCAGTTCCTATTATATCTCCAAGCGTAGCTTTGTCACTTGGGCCAACCCTTTCCGGGATTCTGGAGAGGCTCACAATGAAACTCATAGAAACAAAAGGTATGCTATAGCTTTGAACTTTGTTTGGCTTCACTTTCAATGAACACGTTCACTTCTTTTAGTATCATCCTTTTACATCTTTATATTTGCATGATTGAAAATTAATATATATATATATATATATATATATATATATATATATATATATATATATATAGTTTCCAATTTTTCTTTCATATATAAACAAGCTTCCCTTGAATTCCAGTTATTATCAAATAAATTACATGTACAGATTCTACCTAATGATGATTTCACATTCCCCCAACAAGATAGATAATCTGCATGAACAGTTAACAGAAATTTTGTAAACATGTTGTCTATTTTAGATTATCTTTTTTTCGTCCGGATTGAAATACAATTTCAGTAAGATTAAATATGTTATCGGTTTATGTTATTACAAATTCTGGTCCTCCAATTTTCTTGAAGCATGATGTTTAAATAAAACCATATTCCTTTTCCTCAACCTATTTGTTCATATGCATGACTGCCAGCTGAATAAATTATCTAAAATTTCAAAATTTTGAAAATCATCTAGATTTATAAACCAGAACAACTGAACAGTTATTTTGAATTACCTTGTATTTTTCATATTGTTTTTTGCGATAATTATTTGACTTTTATTTTATATTTAATCCTTTTTGTCCATATTGGTAAACAAATTATCTTTAGATATGGGTATTATGAACTTTAGAGAATCTGGCAAGCAGCGTTCAGCGTCTGTTTTATAAGATGAGGTATGAAAAATGTCAAGATGATGATGCATCTGCTTCTTAGATGTTATCATTATTGAGTAGTGAATCTGTGTTGTAGGTCGACATGCTACAAGAAGAAAATGAAAGTTTACTTGAAAAGGTGATGCCATTAAAACTTTTACTTCTTTAATAAGCCGTGGATTACATGAATTGTGTTTTTGTTTTTGTTTTGTTTGTCTGGAGAGGTATGATTTAGAATCATGCATATTAATCTTTGAAATACGACTCACCTTGTGTAAAGTCTGGAAAGTTGATGAAATGGCGATATCCAACTGATTTTATGGTGTGGTATCATATGTAGTATTAACACATTAATAGTGCTCTAAACTCACCATTTATCAGACTGTTACATAACAAATTATTGTTGATTTTCTTTAATCTCATTTGGTACATAATATTGTGTATGGAAATTTGTTGTCTCAAGAAAAGTTTTTCCACATTGACTAATAGCCTCAACTTTTTTATAATTGTTGTTCTTTCTGTATAGAAATTTAAACATTATTATTTAAGATTGTGTGATGGTATTTAAGATTGTGTGATGTTTGTGGTTGTTGAATATGACTGAATTCTGACTTGAGGTCAACATATAATAATAATTTACAAGTCTTGTAACGGAAAATATGTTTATCACTATGTTTACTGAAATTAATTCATGAAATGGCCGATTAAGATTTTAAATTTTTTTTTGTAACGGAGCAATCATATAGTCGCACTAAAGGTTCTTTTTCTATTTGAATTTGTAGAAAATGATATTGTGATTGCCTATTTGTCTTTTTCTGCTTATGAGCAATACGGTGTACATTAGTACTACGTAACAACTCTATTATTTTTGTGTATTGATTTTTGCACTAAGTGCCTCTGGTGACCTATTTGCTTCATTTTCTTGACTTTCTATTTTTTTTAAATATGTGCAGGAAGACTGTTTCTACGATCTGCCTTACAATACTGTGTATCAAATTTTCGTGCTACGTTTACGGAAGACAAGGGACAAAATTATGAAGTGTACTCTCTTTCTATATATGTAGATATATACTTTGATTGAAGAACTGTTGTAATTTTAGATGGTTAATTGTAAAGATAATGAATGATTATGTAGGGGATGATTTTATTAAGTTAATAATATTTTAGTTTTTTTATATTTTTGTCATTATTTGCTATGGGGACATTGAGCCAGTCAGGTACACAAAAAGAATGTCAAATTTTGATTTGGCAACAATATAATTCGTTACCAAAGTATTGAACAAGTTTTTATATAGCAACAAGTTTTTATATATTTAGCAACAAATTTTCGTTGCTAATGACATTAAAAATATAATATTTGGCAATGAAAAATTAACCTAATAACAACGGAGATGATATTGTTACTAATACTAAAATAAAAGGCAATATTTTTTATCGTTGCAAATCATATCAACTTTCGTTGCACATATAAAGAAATGTCAACATATAATGTCGTTGCTAATCGACGACTTTCGTTGCTATTGAAAAATAATCAGCAACAAACATTTTCGTTGCTGATACAGCATAATGTCGTTGCCAAATAATATAATCAACAACGAAAATCGTTGCTAAAAAGTTTACATTCCGCAACGAAAGCAAGCTTAGGTAACAATTTTAATAATTTACTGCAACGAAAAATGTCGTTGCAAAATGATGTCAATTGCAACGAAAATGCATGGTTGTTGCAAAAAAAAAAGAGTTCATTTCGTTGCCAATTAGCAGGCTTTTGCAACGAAATGGGGTTTTTAGCAACAAAATTTTAATTATTCTGCAACAATACATTTTGTTGCTAAAGGATCGATGTCACTGTACAAAAGCCAAATTTCGTTGCAAAATGTATTACCTTTGGCAATGAAAAAAATACGTTCGTTGCGGAACAATTAGCAACACTCATTGCGCAACGAAAGACGCAACGATAGTAAAGTCGTTGCCAAAACCCTTTTGCAATAAATTTTGGCACCTTTAGCAACGAAAATCGGTTGTTGAAACCCCATTTTTTGTAGTGAATTTCCAAATTAGGTTTTTAAAATCGAAAATTAATATTTCTAAATTATAATTAAAATTTTCTAATTATATTAAAATTCCTTAATCATAATTTAAATCTTGCTAATTAGAATTAGTATTTCCTAATTAAAATTGCTACTTTAGCAATTAGGGTCAAAATGGTATATTAGGGTTTATAACTCAAGAATTAGGGTTTTAAATAAAAAAATTAATCTTTCTAATTTAGAAATTAGGTTTTCTAATTAGATTAGGTTTTCTTATTACTTATAACTTGAAAATTAGGATTAATGTTTTCTAATTAACATTAAAATTATTAAATTAACACTTAGGTTTTCCTAATTATAAATTAGGGTTTCAAATCCAGAAATTAGGATTTTCTAAATCAATTAGGGTTTCCAATAAATCTTTAGGGTTTTCCATAATTATGTTATATTTAATAACGTTAAACCTTATACTAACATCCGCATTCCCAAATTAGGGTTTCAACTTCCGAATCAGGGTTTCGGATTCCCAGAACTGAAATTAGGGTTTTCAGAACCGGTTTTATTGTTTCTTATAATTCGTTAGGGTTTTGTAACCGAACGTTGACGTTCTTAATATATACCTAGGGTTTGTAACATATATCGTTTATCTAGTCAACCCTTAACCCTTAACACATACTGTACACATATACAACCATATACACAGAACATAATCTCTTATACCCTTAATCTTGAATAATTCACCAAAATCCTTCACAGAATTTTGAAATCCTCAAAATTCCTTCTCAAAAATATCAAACGCATACACTTATTTTCTGTCTATAGGTTCTAATATTGAACCTTAAATTAATTAATTAAAATTTTAAATTTTTTTTAAATTCTCGGGTTGTCACATTCACCATTTCTTCTAAAAATTCCGTCCCCGAAATTTACCTTACACCTTACACCATATGTGACGCCCCCAAAATTAGGTATACATCACCCATCTTGGGTCGTCAGATACATAATACAGAATACAAATACAACTTACTAATACAACTGTCGTGTACAATACGACAAAACATAAACTGTGAGTTTGAATACAAATATTATCTTCTAGAGAGTATTCATACTCAAAAGGAGTCCTCATTACATTTATTAACACACCATTACATAGAATAGTGAGGACTACTAATTAATACTATCATTCGGACCATCACTCCGTTCCCCGACTTGCCCCAGCTACGTTCTCATTTCCTGAAGAGAACAGTGAAAGAAAGGGTGAGCTCAACTAGCCCAGTAAGAAATATTATGACTAAGATAATGCAGAATAAATTATCATTAGCCTTCAACAATGTTAAACTGATAAAATATAATAGACATCAAGTTTAACTTTAGCGGAACAAGCAATCCATTAAGAGAGTCAAGTAGAAAATAAACTCTACTATCTTTTATGATTTAAAAGATTTTCCAACACTGTGATCGCTGAGACTCAGCTTAATAAAATAATCCACATCATCGAATCACCCCTGCACTACGGCCAAGGATATTCGTATATTCATTAATGGTCATGATCATGCCAACAACTGTCCATCAATGCACTACAGGCCAATGAGGACTTTTACCACATCATTTGTAACATTACGGTCATGATTATACCGAATAATCCCTGGTCATAATCATACCAAGTCCATCTATGCACTACAGGCCACAGATGACTTTCAACATTTTATAAACATGAGGATGATGACAATGATATAAGAATTCAATAAAACAAGTTCAAGAATTAATTTATCCAAGAATTAACAACGTCCAAATTGTCAACATGATACTGCTTTGTGGAGTAAAATTCAAGAATACTTAGAAGAATATTTTCATGAAAAGATACTGGATGAAACGCAATTATCAAGGATATTCCACAAATTTCATGGAGTATAGAAGTCAAAACTTAACCAATTGAGTACAATAAAGAATGGAATAACAAAAAAAATCACCATGCATGCGATAGACCGCACAAACAGGTTATTCCAACAGAATAATAAATAATGGAACCAGGTCCGGCGTAAACGCACAGACAGGATATTCCGACAGAATAATAAATAATGGAACCAGGTCCGGTATAAAACACACAGACAGGATATTCCGACAGAATAATAAATAATGGAACCAGGTCCGGTGTAAAACACACAGACAGGATGTTCCAACAGAATAATAATAAAAACGGAACCAGGTCCGGTGTAAAACACACAGACAGGATGTTCCAACAGAATAATAATAAAAACAGAACCAGGTCCGGTGTAAAACACACAGACAGGATGTTCCAACAGAATAATAGAAGAATGTCACCAAGTATAGGGTAGACCACGTATACAGGTTATTCCAACAGAATAATAAGAAATGGAATAACAGAAATTCTCTTCTTGAATACAAAAGAATAATATCCCTTACCGTTTTAAAGACGAGCTGAAATAAGGAAGTAGTTAAGTAGCAGAATACTCTTTTTCTCTCTCTATAGTTTCTCTCTCTAGAGTTCAGTGAATTCGTAAGAAATAATGAAGGAATGAGCTGCTATTTATAGAAAAATAGAATGTATAGTAACTAATCCATGAACGGTCCAGATTGATTACTTTAATCTGACGGTCCATATTTAAAGAAAAATCTTTTAAATAAAATATAATATATTCTATTTATAGAATAACTTTAATAAAGTATTTTGTTTTATATAAAAAGATGTTTCTGTTTTATTACGTTAATAATACGAATAAAACAAAACGTCATTATCGCTAAATAATTCATATTATTAACTGACAATAATGGAATCAAACTGAGTGACTTCTCACATAAGCATTAATAATCAATACCGTGTGTTACTATGCAACCACACGTATTACTGTATTTTTACTATCGAGTAGTTCAACAGTAACAATGGTAAAACTTCCGCCGTTATTTTTAATAAAATATTTTTGTCGTTTTCTCAATCCGACAATAATTCCGTTGTGGGGTCCACCAATGATTGTGTCGTTGTACGAATATTTCCTGTTAAAACGAATATTCCTCGATCAATCGAATATTATATAACAACTTGCGTACTTTGCAAAATTTATAAATATTACCCACAATTATAACATTATATCAAATTAACTCCATAATATTCAAAAATGTCATTTATAGAAAAATTCATCTTTATTTATAAAAGTTGGGGTCTTACAACCTCCCCTTCTTATGAAATTTCGCCCTCGAAATTAGGGTACGTACCTGGTATGTCGAAGAGGTAAGGATACCTTGATTTCATTTCAGATTCTAACTCCCAAGTCATTTCCTCAACACCGTGGTTTCTCCACAAAACTTTGACTTGAGGTATAACCTTGGAGCGTTGAATATGTTCCTTCTTATCCAAGATTTGAACAGGAACTTCTTCATATGTCAAATCTTCCGCTATTTCGTCCGGTTCTAACTCAATAATTTTGTTCGGGTCTTCCACATATTTGCGTAACATGAATATGTGAAAAACGTTATGAACACGAGACATACTTGGCGGTAAAGCGAGTCTATAAGCCACAGTTCCTACTCGATCGAGGATTAAAAATGGACCGATGAATCGAGGATTGAGCTTTCCTCTCTTTCCAAATCTCGTAACTCCTTTCCATGGAGCAACACGTAAGAACACATGATCTCCTACATCAAATTTCACGTCCTTTCGATGAAGATCAGCATAACTCTTTTGTCGATCTTGTGAGGTTTTTATACGTTGTCGGATCGTTTGAATCTTTTCTGTAGTCATACGTACCAACTCCGGTCCCAACAACGTTGCTTCACCCACCTCATCCCAGCATACTGGAGAACGACATTTTCTTCCATACAATGCTTCGAATGGAGCCATGCCAATACTTGCTTGATAACTGTTGTTGTAGGAAAACTCCACCAATGGTAAGAACTTGTCCCAACTTCCCTTGAAGTCAAAGACACAGAGTCTTAATAGATCTTCAAGAGTTTGAATAGTCCTCTCTGATTGTCCGTCCGTCTGAGGATGATATGCTGAACTAAATCGTAACTCCGTGCCCATAGCTTTTTGTAAACTAACCCAAAATCGTGAAGTGAATCTTGGGTCTCGGTCAGAAACTATGGATACTGGCATACCATGCAGTCTTACAATCTCGTTTATGTACATACGAGCAAGACGTTCAAGTGTATAAGTTTCTCGTATCGGTAAGAAATGAGCAGACTTGGTCAATCTATCAACAATGACCCAAATCGCATCAATACCTTGAGAAACCCTTGGAAGACCGGTAACGAAATCTATGGTAATGTGCTCCCACTTCCATTCTGGAATTTCAAGTGGTTGCAATGGACCTTTTGGTACTTGATGCTCCGCTTTGACTCGTTGACAAGTTAGACACCTTGAGATAAACAACGCTATCTCTCTCTTCATATTGCTCCACCAAAATGTATGACGAAGATCATGATACATTTTGGTACTTCCAGGATGGATTGCAAACGGTGTGTTGTGCGCCCCCATCATGATTTCATACTTTAAATCAGGGTTGTTAGGAACACAAAGTCTGGAGTTGACTCGAAGTATTCCTTCTTCATCGATTTTTGCTTCCGGTATAACACCTTCTTGCACTTTCTTCTTCATACGCATCAGCTCCAGGTCTGTATCTTGAGCAGCTTTAACTTTATCGATTAAAGTCGGTTCTACTCGTATATTCGCCATCATCACCTGGGTCCCTGGAGTCTTTAACTCTATCTCCATCCTTTGCAAATCACACAAAATGGGTCTTTGTGTTGACAATATCGCACTCGTACTTGCATATGATCTTCTACTCAATGCGTCAGCTACCACGTTTGCTTTTTCAGGATGATATTGAATGGTATGATCATAATCTTTCAACAGTTCAAGCCAACGTCGTTGTCGCATGTTGAGTTCCTTTTGAGTGAAGAAATATTTGAGGCTTTTATGATCCGTAAAGATCTCCACTTTCTCCCCATACAAGTAATGCCTCCAAATTTTAAGTGCAAAGACAACAGCTGCCAACTCTAGATCATGAGTAGGATAATTCCTCTCATATTCCTTGAGTTGTCTTGATGCATAGGCTATGACTTTTCCATGTTGCATGAGAACGCATCCCAACCCTTTGCTCGAAGCATCACTGTAGATGACAAATCCCTCCGAGCCAGATGGTATTGTTAGAACAGGTGCTGAAATGAGTCTCATCTTGAGTTCTTGAAAACTCTGCTCACATTCTTCGCTCCAACCGAACTTTGTATCTTTCCGAGTCAGCTGAGTTAATGGAGTAGCGATTCGAGAAAATCCTTTCACAAATCTCCGATAATAACCAGCTAAACCAAGAAAGCTACGTACTTCGGTCACTGATTTAGGTTGCTCCCAGCTTTGAATAGCTTCAATCTTTGCCGGGTCAACCGATATTCCACGACTTGATACTACGTGCCCAAGGAATGCTACCTCTTCCAGCCAGAACTCGCATTTTTTCAACTTGGCATAAAGTTTGTATTCACGAAGCTTTTGGAGTACCAGCCTCAAGTGTTGCTCATGATCTTCACGACTTTTAGAATAAACAAGGATGTCATCGATAAAGACGACCACAAAGTGATCCAAATATTCCTTAAATACCCTGTTCATCATATCCATGAAGGCAGCAGGAGCATTAGTCAATCCAAAAGACATAACTAAGAATTCATAATGCCCATACCGAGTTCTGAAAGCCGTCTTTGGAATATCCTCAGTTCTAACTTTCAGCTGATGATATCCAGAACGAAGATCGATCTTTGAAAAGAATTGTGCTCCTTGCAACTGGTCAAACAGGTCATCAATACGTGGCAATGGGTACCTATTTTTGATGGTGACATGATTCAACTCCCGATAATCAATACAAAGTCGCATACTCCCATCTTTCTTCTTCACGAACAGAACAGGAGCACCCCAAGGAGAAGTACTAGGACGAATAAAACTAATGTCTAACAATTCCTGCAGTTGGGTCTTTAACTCCTGAAGTTCAATAGGAGCCATTCGATATGGGGCTTTGGAAATGGGTTTTGTACCGGGTTCAAGGTCGATACAAAATTCAATTTCACGCTCTGGGGGTAGGCCAGGAAGTTCTTCGGGAAATACGTCAGGAAATTTATTAACAACAGAAATATCATTCAAAGCTGACGTATTTTTGTTTAGATCTGTGACATGAGCTAAGAAAGCTTGACATCCGTTTTTCAATAAACGAATAGCTTTATGGCTTGAGATAACAGCGATTGATTTTAATGGTTTGGTTGCTTGAATTCGCATAATAGGTCGATTAGGAATATGAAAGCTAACAACCTTACGAAAACAATCAATTTTTGCATGATGAGTAGTTAACCAATCAATCCCTAGAATTACGTCAAATGCAAGTATTTTTAATGAAATAAGATCGACAGGTAATGTGTGGGTACCAACTTGAACCAAACAAGACTTATAAACCGTGGATGTAATGAAGGTTTCTCCCAATGGAGTTTCAACTGCTAAGTCAAAGTCTAATTTCTCCGGAATCAAATTTAATCGATGAGCGCAAGTAGGAGAAATAAAAGAATGGGTAGAACCGGTATCAAATAAAGTATAGACTTCGTTAGAGTTTATGATAAGCTTACCCGTGATGACCTCATTCGGGTTCCTTGCTTTCTGGGAGTTCACAACAAACGCTCTCCCTTGCACAATCGGTTTTGACTTTTCTGGGACGGCCTTTGGTGCCTCCATCCTAGCTGAATTTGTCTTCGGTAAACGACAAAATCGGGCTAAATGACCTTCTCTTCTACAATTATAACATGCTTTGGACGGCATCGCGCAGTTTGGACTGATGTGCCCCTCCCCTCCGCATTTGAAACATATGATAGGTGGTCGTTCTCCTTCCTTAACGACAGGTGCTGGTGCTGACGTCTTTCCATCATTGTTGAATCTCCTCTTCTTGAAATGCCCATTCTTATTATTTTGGCCCTGATTACCACCGAAGTGGTTACCATTTCTGGCCTGTTGATTCCCTCCACGCTTGTTGTCACCGCTTCGATGACTGCTTTCACTAGTATTATCATTTTGCCGGCTGCTCTCTTTTGGTTGCGTTGTCTCGTTATCGCGCTCCACCAACTGAGCCCTATTTACAACACCTGAATACAAACATAATTTATGAGAAACAAGATGTTGACGTATCTCCGGCTTCAAACCTCTTAAAAACATCCGCGTCATTCTTTCTTCATTATCCACCAGGTGGGACGCAAACCGGGATAACTCCGCAATTTTGCCTCGTACAGCGACACGGTCATATTATTCTGCTCCAATTTAATGAACTCCACCTCCTTCATGTGACGAATACTCTCGGGAAAGTATTTGTCGTTAAAAAGCTCTTGGAACTTCTCCCAAGACATCTTCAGTGCGGCAGGTTGAGTACGCTTTATCGATTTCCACCAGTAAAGACGAGCTGAAATAAGGAAGTAGTTAAGTAGCAGAATACTCTTCTTCTCTCTCTCTCTATAGTTTCTCTCTCTAGAGTTCAGTGAATTCGTAAGAAATAATGAAGGAATGAGCTGCTATTTATAGAAAAATAGAATGCATAGTAACTAATCCATGAACGGTCCAGATTGATTACTTTAATCTGACGGTCCATATTTAAAGAAAAATATTTTAAATAAAATATAATATATTCTATTTATAGAATAACTTTAATAAAGTATTTTGTTTTATATAAAAAGATGTTTCTGTTTTATTACGTTAATAATACGAATAAAACAAAACGTCATTATCGCTAAATAATTCATATTATTAACTGACAATAATGGAATCAAACTGAGTGACTTCTCACATAAGCATTAATAATCAATACCGTGTGCTACTATGCAACCACACGTATTATTGTACTTTTACTACCGAGTAGTTCAACAGTAACAATGGTAAAACTTCCGCCGTTATTTTTAATAAAATATTTTTGTCGTTTTCTCAATCCGACAATAATTCTGTTGTGGGGTCCACCAATGATTGTGTCGTTGTACGAATATTCCCTGTTAAAACGAATATTCCTCGACCAATCGAATATTATATAACAACTTGCGTACTTTGCAAAATTTATAAATATTACCCACAATTATAACATTATATCAAATTAACTCTATAATATTCAAAAATGTCATTTATAGAAAAATTCATCTTTATTTATAAAAGTTGGGGTCTTACACCATACACCATTCATACTCAGCCTTACATGCTACCCAATACATTCCTCACAAGAATTAAAAATTTTCAATTGTGCTGAAGGGTTAGATAGACTATTGTCTATCATTTTTGCAAAGGTTATATGGAAATTCATCCTCTAATCGTCATAACTTATGGTCATAGTGGGTAATTAGCCCGGTATGCCCTGTACTTATCAAGTACTGCTGGTCGAATCTATTTCTCATCTCTGTCATATGCACAAAATTTTTACCTCAGTCTTATTGGATTCTGCACCAAGATAATTTGGTTCGGGAAAATTTTCAAAGAACTCTTAGAGTTTTATAAATGTTTGTCTACCTAAATCAAATAGCATAGACTCATATCAATAATTCAATTCAATCGAATTATTTAAGTCTAGCCAAACCCCGTTGGCAAATTAAAATTTTAAAATAGTTTGAAAATGACGTCATGATGCCGTACTGTACTAACAGTCCGTTGAGGATGCCGTCATTGCATGACTTTATCAAAACACATCATACAATAATGGAACAATGATTTTTAGATCAAATTCACACTAAGTATTCCTGCATTTATAACTTTATCAACTTTTATCATCTCTGCACCATGTTACATGGTACATGAGTGATAAATAAAAATATATTTTGATATTTCAAATCATTTGCGTCTAGCCAAAATAAGTTGCATAGACTATACTTTCAACCGTTCCAAAAATGATTACGAGTCTACATTATTATTATTTTTTAAATTTTTTTTAAAGCACATAGTGCGTATTTAGCTTGATGTCAAAATTTCAAAATCTAGCATAGCTAGGAGTTTTGGAAAACTTATGTCCTCACTAATAATCATTTGCTTAAACAGTCTATCTATTCTTATTATCCTTAATACTCCATTTACACAAAACTATACCCAATTCGTCAAACCACACTTATGAGTTCATGAACTTGTCACAATCATATGAGTTTAAGAACGTGTCCTAGTCAGACCTTTTGCGTCCATTCGCTGAGGGGTTCATAAACATTTCATACAACTATGAATCAAGAATGTCACATAAGTATGAGTTTTAAGAACTCGTACGTAACCTTATATTCTCTACCTATAACCTATCTATCTGTTATACACATGAGAAAGGAATCACCCTCTTAACATGCATATAGCAAGTAACGTGACACAAACATTTCAATGATTATCATTGCCAGAAACTAAGTAGTTGTTACACCAAGTACAATTCAGCTCCCATACGAAGAATCATGCAACTTAGCCGTTGACATTAGTCCTCAATTGAAATCCCCACTTAATATTAACTCCCTTCTCCATACGAATTTCATTTAATCCGTATTCATAATTCTTTCCTAAATATGTACCAATTCGTAGTACCATTGACACCCAGTAATCTTGCTTTAAACTTTTCAATTATTCGCTTGATCCTTCTCCATACTATAACCTTATCTAATCGTGGGATGATCTCATCGTATATATTATGATTCATTTCTATGTCTTGATCATTTTGTTTTACGACCTCTTATCACTATACTTTTAGTCTTTTAGACTCTATCTATTCACCACTACTCTTCAACTTTATTATCAGAGTTAGGGAGCTCTGTGTCTTATAACTCGCTGAGATTCGTCTTTGAATCTTACCGACTAACTAACTCTATGTGAGTTAGTACTTATCCCAATCGCTGCGGTTATTAGTCTCAAGTATTCCTACCTAAGGTTCATAACCTACAGCTTTGATACCAACTGTGAGGGCCCCGAATCCGGGTCCCGAATTACCGCGGATCCGGTACTATCATTCTAACACTATTACTATTTGCAGAAGATATAAACATAAATTGTTTATACAATAAACCTTACACACTTTTCTCCAAGGTCTAGTAACCTTCACTTAATACACAATTCATAACCTATTTAATTTACAATAACATTAATATAAAATGCTGTTACAAATCTACTGCACACGTATACTAAAGATGAAATTGTCTTTGACCTTTCCTTGTATCTGACGTAATCGTCTTAATCTGCAATGTTTATCATGATATAGCAAGGGTGAGCATAAGGTTGCCCAACAAGTTTAAGTTTAATAATTTAACGATATATCATGATTGAAAGAATCTGAATAATAAGCTGGCTAAATTCAACAATTTAATTGTGAACTAGCAGGAACAAATTTTATGACTGAACAAGTATTTAACACGAACAAATATATCTGGACCGAATGGTACTGAAGGTGATCAGCCTTTCTTACCTGACTTATACATGCAATATGTACATAGTATAATTCTACAATGGCAATTATCAATGATTATCCATAAACATATCTGAATGAAACAACTCTAAGTAGAGTTAAGTAAAACTTTCCTGAACTGTTGATTACCGCTATCCAATTTATAACGCTTTATCCGAAGATATAATATTAGTAATATAGATCTCCAATATTAGAATAATATCATCACAATATAATACTATTATATATATAGATATACATAGAATAACCTAAACACATAACCCTATCAGTCTATAACTCACATAAGACTTAACCCCAAGTCAATCTTTTACAGTCTGAGTCGAGTTTGACAAAATTCTAACATCCCGACGGTCTAGTCGGATAAAATTTCGAGTTTAAGTTCAATTAAACTCTGTATAAACACTTAACCATTATCTAAGATAATTTATTAACAGTCAAAATATTTTTCATAAGCTCGTAATAATTTTCAGATAATTAATATCATTTATCATAATTTTTTTATGAATAAAAACGTATTTATACGAATTAAATACCACATAATTTCATTATCATTAATATTTATTTAATATCAAATATTAATGAAAATCATAACATAATATTATAATATATTTATAATATATCAAAGTATTTTTAATACATTAAAATTATATTTATATGATTTTTAAACACTTAAAATTCATTATCCGATAATTGCTATTAATATTAAAATATTAATATTTTCATGAAAAAATATCAAAAGTTATATTTTATAACTTAAAAATATTTTTGTAACACTTAAATCATTTTTATATGATTTATAAATCTTTAAATCTATTTTTTCATAATTTATTTAATATATTTATTAAATAAACTAATTATCATTAATATTAATTAATTAATGAAATTCATCCTATAATATTAAAAGTCACTTAAAATATTTTATTATACCATATTATTATTTTTTATGTATTAAAATTATTTTTAAATACCTTATTTAATATTATAATTAAATAAATTAAATACCATTTATATTCCAAAAATATTAAATATTTATGAAATATACTCAAAATAATTAAAAACTATTTTTCAGACTTTAAAATAATTTTTCGAAATTTATTTTGTATTTTTAATAATTAAAAACTATTTTTATCTATTTATTAATTAAAATAAATAATTTTCGAAATTAAGTGTCGCTATAGGGACTTTAGGTGACAAATTCGTCGCTGTTGGTGTTCTTGAGCTGTTCTTCATCAAGCCCAGAACTTCATGTTAGTGTTAAAGGTTGCTAGTTTGACCGTATGTAGATATGTGTTCATAAGGTTTTCTGGTCTGCTAATGTTACTAATCATGTAGTATAAGTGTAATACTACAACTAGAATTTGATTTCATGTCCAAACAATAAAACAGATGAGAGATCTAAGCTCCAGAAACTCCTGTCAGAGCTATTCTTCATTTCTGGGTTTTCTAGAAATGAAAAACAGTTGAAGGGTCTTACTTTGTAGCCTTAAATCATAGCTTTATGGATTCCGTTTGTGTGATCGGCCTAACATCAACAGATCGGCCTAACAACAACACATTGAAGAAATCATGGTCGGTCAAAGTAGTAGTCAGAAAACGGTTGTTGAAGATTCTGGGTTACCCAGAATCTCCTTCCGGGGAGTTGGTCAACGGTGGTTTGACCTGGTATAACTTTGATTCCGTTAAGTATTTTGGTGATCTAAAAGCTTATATATGTAGTCCATATGACAGACTACAACATCAATACAACAACTTGGCCAAACAATCAAACGATTGCAAGATCAGAGGCCATAAAAAGCTTGTCAGAAATTCTGGGAAATTTCTGGGTTGCTTAGAAGTCAGTTTCGTGATCAGTCTACGAGGTTTGACTAAGCATAACTGAAGCTCTAGACTTGATCCGATCCTGTTTCTATTTCCAGATCCAAGCCTACATGGCATACTACACATACAAAACTTCAAACACCATAAATCAAAAACACAAAAGAGTCTAGAGTCCCTGACATTTGCTTGTCAGACGACTCATGAAGGTTCAAGAATAGTTTCTAAAAACTAAATTTTTGTACATCTAAATGATATGGATCCATGATCCAACAACTCAGATCATTAAAAGATACCCTATTACACAACTTTAAACAACAACTAACATCAAACAACATGGATCACATGATTTTCGAAAATTTAGGGTTTATACCTCCTTGAAGCAAAATTTTTGATTTTTGATCTTTGATCTTGTTCTTGACTTGCTATTAACTGACCAAGGCTTTGTTTCTCACCCTCTCTCACACTAAGTTCCGAAAAATGAAGAGAGAGAAGGTCTAGGTTTGTTTTGAAAAGTAAAGTAAGTTACTTTTCTCTTCTTTTTTTAACTTTTAATCTTGGTTCAATGTATTTGTATAATATAGCTGCTGACTTAGAGCACATGGCTGAGATTTTTATGTCCCAAAGTCAATATAGTTGGTGAACTACTAACATTTGGCAAGATTTGAACTCTAGCTAATTAATTAAAAAAATGTGACAAAGGGCATAAATGTCATTTGATTTCCAAAATTAATGGCAACATGGTCTTTTGTCCTAACCCTTAGGGTTTAGGTTTTGAACCCTTAGGTTTTAAAAATAAATTCTAGAATTTCCAAATTAGGTTTCAAAATCAAAAATTAATTATATTTCTAAATTATAATTAGAATTTTCTAATTATATTAAAATTCCTTAATCATAATTTTAATCTTGCTAATTAGGATTGGTATTTCCTAATTAAAATTGCTACTTTAGCAATTAGGGTCAAAATGATATATTAGGGTTTATAGCTCATGAATTAGGGTTTTAAAGAAAAAAAGTAATCTTTCTAATTTAGAAATTTGGTTTTCTAATTAGATTAGGTTTTTTTATTACTTATAACTTGAAAATTAGGATTAATGTTTCCTAATTAACATTAAAATTATTAAATTAACACTTAAGTTTTCCCTAATTATAAATTAGGGTTTCAAATCCAGAAATTAGGGTTTTCTAAATCAATTAGGGTACTTAACCTTATATTCTCTACCTATAACCTATCTATCTGTTATACACATGAGAAATGAATCACCATCTTAACATGTATATAACAAATAGCGCGACATAAACATTTCAATGATTATCATTGCCAGAAACTAAGTGGTTGTTACACCAAGTACAATTCAACTCCCATACGAAGAATCATACAACTTAGCCACTGACATGAGTCCTCAATTGAAATCCTCACTTAATCTTAACTCCCTTCTCCATACGAATTTCATTTAATCTGTATTCATAATTCTTTCCTGAATCTGTACCAATTCGTAGTACCATTGACACCCAACAATCTTACTATAAACTTTTCAATCATTCGCTTGATCCTTCTCCATACTATAACCTTATCTAATCACGGGGTGATCTCATCGTATATATTACGATTCATTTCTATGTCTTGATCGTTTTGTTTTACGATCTCCTATCATCACTGTACTTTTAGTCTTTTAGACTCTATCTATTCACCACTACTCTTCAACTTTATTATCAGAGTTAGGGAACTCTGTGTCTTATAACTCGCTGAGATTCGTCTTTGAATCTTACCGGCCAACTAACTCTATGTGAGTTAGTACTTATCCCAATCGCTGCGGTTATTAGTCTCAGGTATTCCTACCTAAGGTTCATAACCTACAGCTTTGATACCAACTGTGAGGGCCCCGAATCCGGGTCCCGAATTACCGCAGATCCGGTACTATCATTCTAACACTATTACTATTTGCAGAAGATATACACATAAATTATTTATACAATAAACCTTACACACTTTTCCCCAAGGTCTAGTAACCTTCACTTAATACACAATTCATAACCTATTTAACTTACAATAACATTAATATAAAATACTGTTACAAATCTACTGCACACGTATACTAAAGATGGAACTGTCTTTGACCTTTTCTTGTATCCGACGTATTCGTCTTAATCTGCAATGTTTATCATGATATAGCAAGGGTGAGCATAAGGTTGCCCAACAAGTTTTAGTTTAATAATTTAACGATATATCATGATTGAAAGAATCTGAATAATAAGCTGGCTAAATTCAACAATTTAATTGTGAACTAGCAAGAACAAATTTTATGACTGAACAAGTATTTAACATGAACAAATATATCTGGACCGAATGGTACTGAAGGTGATCAGCCTTTCATACCTGACTTATACATGCAATATGTACAGAGTACAATTCTACAATGGCAATTATCAATGATTATCCATAAGCATATCTGAATGAAACAACTCTAAGTAGAGTTAAGTAAAACTTGCCTGAACTGTTGATTACCGCTACGCAATTTATAACGCTTTATCCGAAGACATAATATTAGTAATATAGATCTCCAATATTAGAATAATATCATCACAATATAATACTATTATATATATAGATATACATAGAATAACCTAAACACATAACCCTATCAGTCTATAACTCACATAAGACTTAACCTCAAGTCAATCTTTTACAGTCTGAGTCGAGCCAAGTTCAACGAACTGGCGAGATTTGCTCCACACCAAGTGGACACTAAGGTTAGGAAAGCTAGAAGGTTCGAGCAAGGCTTGAAACCTTTGCTCTATAACTGGATATATGTGTTCTAAAGTACTTCCTTTGGGACTATACTAGAGAAGGTGATAATCGCCAAAGGTGGGAGCGAGGCTTTAAGCCAGTACCACAAGGACAAGAAGAATAAGGGAAAGGTTGATGGGGGAGTGAAGGTCGAGGGAGCCTGTGGGAGTGGAAAAGGACAGAAGAGGAAAGGGTTTAACTTTGGGAATATCGAAGTTAAACAATGAGATCCGAAGAGAAGGATGGAGGCCAGCAAAACCTGTGGGAAGACTCATTTAGGAGTCTGTCTCAAGGGGAAGGCTGTATGCTACAACTGTGCAAAGGAAGGGCATATTTCTCCTAACTATCCAAGTCCGAAGAAAAATTACGGATGCTTTGTATGTGGGTCAATTGACTACATAGCAAAGAACTGCTCAAAGAAGGGGACGAATGAGAATAAGGGTGCTAATAGTGGTAAGTTAGCTATTGGTGGTCCAGCACAGCCAGGTAGGCCGATGGCCCATACCTTTAACATGACGGTCCAAGATGCGGTGGCATCAGGGGATGTAGTTGCAAGTATTATTCTGATCAATGACATAAATGCTTACGTGTTGTTTGATTCGGGTGCTACTTGTTCATTTATAGCATGTGATTTTGCTAGACGATTAGGATTACTTCCCGAAAAGTTGCCTATAACTTTGAATATTAAGGTAGCAAATGAAGAGATAATTTCTGTTGAAGATATTCATAGGAGTTATTGCGTAGACATACGGGGGTATAAATTATTGGTAGATTTGATACCGATAAAGTTAAGAGAATTCGATGTAATTCTTGGAATGGATTGGTTGTTTAACCATGGGGCAATTATAGATTGTCAGAAGAAATGTGTGAATATTAGAACGTTGAGATAACCTCAAGTAGTATTTTATGGTAATAGATCGCTGGGGCGTTCGTGTTATCTTACGATGACACAAACTAGAAAATTATTGAGGAAGGGATGTGTAGGTGATCTGTGCCATGTTGTTGATACCTAGAGAGTGGGAGCGACCATGGAACAAATACCTATAGTTAAAGAATTCACGGATGTATTTCCAAGTGAATTGTCGGGTCTTCCACCGGATAGGGCGACCGAGTTCGTAATAGACATTGTTTCAGGAGCGGCACCAATTTTCAGGGCACCATATCGTATGGCGTTAGTGGAGATGAAGGAGTTAATGGTACAGTTGCGAGAACCGTAGGACAGAAAGTACATACAACCTAGTGTTTCGCCGCGGGGAGCACCAATACTATTTGTAAAGAAGAAGGACATATCATTAAGACTTTGTATCGACTACCGAGAGTTGAACAAGTTAATGATAAAGAATAAATACCCATTGCCCAGGATCGATGATCTTTTTGATCAGTTAAAAGGGGCAAAGTTTTTTTCTAAAATAGATTTGAGGACGGGGTATCATCAGTTGAATGTTAGGAAGGAGGATGTACCAAAGACAGTATTCAGGACTCGTTACGGTCATTACGAGTTTTTGGTGATGTCATTTGGGTTGACTAATGCGCCAGCTGCATTTATGGATATGATGAACAGAGTGTTCAAACAATATTTGGACAAGTTCGTCGTGGTGTTTGTCGATAATATTCTAGTCTATTCTAAGACTCCAAAAGATCATGCTGAACACCTAAGAATAGTGCTGGAGACACTAAGAAAGGAGAAGTTATATGCTAAGTTCACCAAGTGTGAATTTTGTCTAGAAAAGGTACAGTTTTTAGGTCATGTCATTGACCATGAAGGGATTTTAGTAGATCCAGCGAAGGTGGAAGCCGTGATGAATTGGGAATAGCTGAAAACGCCGACTAAGGTGCGAAGTTTCCTAGGGTTAGCAGGATACTATCGGAGATTCATCCAGGATTTTTTAAAGATAGCTACTCCGTTGACTAACTTGACAAGGAAGACGGTGAAATACGTGTGGACTGAGAAATACAAAGATAATTTCAAGAACTGAAGAAAATATTGAGTGAAGCACCTATTTTGTCATTACCTGATAACACAAGAAATTTTGTAGTTTATAGCGATGCTTCGCATAGAGGACTTGGTTGCGTGCTCATGCAGCATGGCAATGTCATTGCGTATGCATCAAGGCAGTTGAAACATTATGAGAAAATTTACCCTACTCATGATCTGGAACTGGCTGCAATAGTGTTTGCCTTAAAGATATGGAGACATTATCTTTATGGGGAGAAATGTGAGATATATACGGACCACAAGAGTCTAAAATATATCTTCACACAGAAGGAGTTGAATATAAGACAAAGGAGATGGCTGGAGTTGATAAAGGATTACGATTGTGAAATCATGTATCACCCAGGAAAAGCCAATGTAGTGGCCGATGCCTTAAGTTGAAAGGGTCAAGAGAAGTTGTCTATGTTAACGGCTCAAATTGAGTTAATAACAGAGATGGCTAGGATGGCGATAGAGGTAAAGTTGCCAAGTGAATTGGGGCAGAAACTATTTGCGATGGAGATCCAATCTACCATCATAGAGAGAGTCAAGGAGGTACAACTCAAAACTGATGAGTGTGACCAGATAAAGAAGCGGTTAACCAATGAAAAAGATTTAAAGTACAGTCTTGATAACAAGGGGTTATTGAGATTTATAGGAAGAATTTGAGTTCCGAATGAGACGAAATTAAAGGAGCAAGTGTTACAAGAAGCTCATAGTTCGAGGTACTCGATTCATCCTGGTAGTACTAAGATGTATCAAGACCTTCGACAGAGTTTTTGGTGGCCGAACATGAAGAGAGAAATAGACGAGTATGTGAGTAGGTGCTTGACTTGTCAGAAAGTTAAGGCCGGACATCAACAACCAAGTGGCTTGTTACAGTCATTAGAGATTCCTGAATGGAAGTGGGAGCATATCACGATGGACTTTGTGGTAGGACTTTCGATTACTCAAAAGGGATATGATGCGATTTGGGTAATAGTGGATCAGTTGACGAAGTCAGCTCACTGTTTGCCAATAAGGGTTAAGTATAACTTAGACCAATTAGCTAAACTTTATGTTAAGGAAGTTATTTCCAAACATGGAGTACTAGTTTTGATTGTGTCAGATCGTGACCCACGATTCACATCGAACTTTTGGAGGAGTCTGCAAGAGCAGTTGGGAACGCAACTGAAGTTGAGTACGGCTTATCATCCACAAACCGATGGACAGAGCGAGAGGACAATTTAGACGTTAGAAGATATGTTAAGATCGTGCGTCATGGATTTAAAGGGTAGTTGGGATTATCATCTACCATTAGTATAGTTTGCGTATATCAATAGTTATCATGCAAGCATAGGCATGCCGCCTTACGAAGCCTTATACGAAAGAAAATGCATAACACCATTGTGTTGGGACGAAGTGGGAGAACGCCGAATGCTTGGACCAGAATTGGTGCAACAAACAGCGGATGTAGTGAAGTTGATATGGATGCATCTCGTAGCAGCTTGAGACAGGCATAAGAAGTATGCAGACTCACATCGAGTGAATAGGGAGTTTGAGGTAGGCTCGTATGTATTTCTAAAGGTATCTCCCTGGAAAGGAAAGATACGCATTGGAAAGAAGGGGAAGTTAAGTCCAAGGTTTACAGGACCTTTTGAAGTGTTAAAACTAGTAGGCGAGGTAGCTTATATGGTATCATTACCTCCAGACCTAGAACGAATACATAACGTGTTTCACGCATCTGTGTTACGTCCTTATAAGCCGAATTTTAAGCACATAATAGAGTATGAGCCTATTTATATCGAGAAGGACTTAACGTATGAAGAGATGTCGATTCAAATTATCGATAGAAAAGATCAAGTTCTGCGGAACAAAGTTATACCTTATGTAAAGATGTTATGGAAGAACCACGATGCCGAAGAAGAAACGTGGGAATTGGAAAAAAAAGGATAAGGAAGAATTACCCTCAGTTGTTTGCGTAATGTGAGACGAGATTCTGAGGACAAAATCTTTATAAGGGGGGAAGAATGTAACGACCGAGAAATTCGGATCTAATGTAAAATAATTTTATTTAATTAAATAATGAATAAAATTATATTATTTGTTATTATTATATGTTAGTAAGATGAATACCGTTCTTTAACCTAGAAACATCAGAAAGTCGTAGTATTTTGACTACGTGAAGGAATTAAAGTGTTTGAATTTCTAAGATGAAAATAAAAGCTTTCTGAGAAATTTTCTGAAAAAAACTATTCATCGATTTCTGCTCGGGAATTATTTTTAAACTTCCGAGAAATATGTAACGATAGAATATCGAGGTGAGATGGATTATGTAATAATAATTCAAGTATGGAAATCGTAGTTTTTCGTATGCGGACTTAATTCGAGAAAGTTAGGAAAAGTAAAGCATTAACTAATTAAAGCGATGATCGTATAATACGTAGGTATTATACGAGGTAATGAATACGGGTATGATATGAAGTATTATACGAGTATTTATGAATAATGGTATATCGTATATGTTGAATAAGTATACGAGATTAATATGCATACAATATGTTTTAAGGCTTTAAGCCATGTGTAATTGGACTTGTGAGATTATGTAGGAAATGAAAAGTCTAAATGGGATTGTGTTTAAGCCCAATGTAAACTAATGTTAAAGCCCAAGTATTGGTTAATGTAAAGTCCAAAGTGAATTAATGCAAGCCCAAAATCATAAATTAAGCTAATTGATATTAAAGCCCAAATTAAGATTTAATGGGTGAAGAAGATCCATGGGGCAACCCATGTGGGGCCATGATCACATGGGTGATCTTGGTGACCAAGAAATTAATGTGATGACCAAGTAAATAATGTGATGAGCAAGTTAACTTAATAGATAGGTAATGAATAGTAAGAAGGTGATTAAGGAGGTGGGATATGGCTATTGTCTATTATACCCTAACCTTAGCAATTCCTATAAATAGAGAGCTTGGATTTCATTTGTTGGTTGTTCATTTCATCCAACAACTTTCAACTTATTTGTTAGAGAGAATAAGTAAAAATAAGCTAGACTTTCATTAGTAGAAAAGAAAAAGAAAAGCTTGATCATCAAGGGTAAGGCTTTTGTCCATTAATCTTCCAACTCTTCAATACTAGTTTGATAGAGAAGTGTGGATTAGTGAAGTATGTATGCTAAGAAGTAAAGAAAATGCATAATCAAAGGACTTAAGTCTTAATAAACTGTGAATAAGTACTTTGTTCATAGATAAGTTATGAACTAAGGAAGAACTTGTAACATGTTTAAATGGATGAAGTTTGTATGATAAAAAGATGTAAGGATGATGGTTAAAAGACTTAATCTATTATAAGTCATGTAAAATGAAATCATAAGTAGTTTATACTTTTATAAGTTATAAACTCATGAAGAACAAGTAATAACTTATCAGGTAAATAAGTTGATGTAATATGTATGTTAAGATGTTAGTATGATGGATAGAATCAATTTAACATGATGAACAAATCATAAGTAACGAAGTTATGCCAGAATTCACACGATTAGACGATAATCGTCGAATTCGTGAAATTCTCGGAATGGAAGTCGAATGTGATGCCCCCAAATTCGGGTACTTGAAACCCGAACTCGGTGCTTCACGATACCATTTCTATGAGCAGAATAATACTAATAATAATAACAATAATATAAAAATCAACTTAATTTACATAATCATCAGAGTCTAGTTCCCAAGTACGCAACCTTTAATACATTCATTACAACCTATGATAGATAATATATATCATATTTGTCTTAATAATATCAAACTAATACATAAACTACCACAAATCTTATTTGGTTAGCTTTCCTTTCCCTTTGTTTCTGCATGAGCTTTTTGGTTCTTCACACTTGGCTGAAAACATTTAAATTAAGCAAGGATGAGCATTTGAGTGCCCAACAAGTAATAACAATTATATATATAAGCTGAAAGAATTTAAATATTTTCTTTATACTACCCTTCTACAACGATTTTAATAGTTGTGAAGTAATCTGTACCAATAATAATAACATAACAACCCTCTTTTAAATTTTTGAAACTACGTAATGACTATAAATAAGGTTTAATTGACATACTATAAACATTATTTTCATTTTCAAAAAGGTTAAATAGAAATTCATCTGTAAACCGCCATAACTTACGGGCACGGGGGTGATCAGCCCGTTGTACCCTGTATTGATCAATACTACATTCAAGAACGAGGGTATCGTTCACTCTGTCCTCCTTGGGCGCATAAAAGTTTTCCCGTGTAGGGATGTTCATACTTGTCTGGGTTCCAAATCAAAAGTTTTATCTTGTTCAACAATAATCTATAATTCAACATATATATATATATATATATATATATATATATATATATATATATATATATATATATATATATATATACGGGTAATTGACAAAGGTGTATCAACATGTGATTAAATACAACGATTATTCAAGTGGGGACACTTGTATAACCATTTATAGAAATTAACGAATAGAATATATATATCTGAATTACCATATACTAACATGTTGATAATCAATGAGCATATATAATATAAGGTTAATAATCTGTACAGTAATAATATAATTCATAAATATTCTTACTCATGTCCATTGCATAAAGAAAATACAAAGGTAAGATACTTGCCTGATGCGCGGCTTACAATTTGCAACTTAGTTCTATCTTTTGTATAACAACCTATCAGTAATAAGATCATTTTACTGATTAGAATCACATACTATATCACATAGCACTGCTTATTGCAGTTAGCACATTACCTAATCACATTGTCACATAAGTTTAACAATCATTGAATCACAAATAAACACTTATTCAGTCAAAATATCTAAGTCCAGCTCAATTTCTGAAATATGTCGGTGTACCGACGACTTTATCGGGTAATTATCGAGTCTAAGACTCTATTCCGCAACTCAATATCGTTAAGTATCAGTCATATTATTTTTAAATGATTTATAATAATTTTTAAACATTTATTATAATTTATCATGAATTTTCAAACACTAGAATCATTTTTAAATGATTTAAATATTAAACAATTCTGTTATCATTAATATTTAATTAGTATTAAACTATTAACGAAACCATTGCCAAAATATTAAAGTTATTTATAATAACTCAAAATATTTTTAAAGCATTAATATTACCCTTAAATGATTTTTAAAATATTTAAAATTATTTTGAAATAATTATCAATAATATTAAAGTATTAATGTTTTATTTATCAAAATATTAAAAGTCATTAAGTATAACTTCAAATATTTTTAATTCATTTACATCCTTTTTAAATGATTTTTAAATTAATAAAATCATTTTTAAACTATTTATTTAATATAATTATTAAATAAATTTAATATCATTTAGTATTAAATTAATATCATTAATATTAAATTATTAATGAAATTATTCTTTAAATATTAAAAGTTATATTTTATAACTTAAAATATCTTTAAACACTTTATTTATATTTAAAATGATTTTTATAATATTAAAATCATTTTTAAACTAATTTATTTAATATAATTATTAAATAACCTTAATATCATTAATAATAATTAATTAATGAAATTTTTTCTTTAAATATTGAAAGTTATATTTTATAACTTAAAATATTTTTAAATACCTTATTATTATTTAAAATGATTTTTAATATAATAAAATCATTTTTTATTAATTTATTTAATTCATTTAGTAAATAACTTAAATATCATTAATATTAATTTATTAATGACTTTTATCACAAAATATTAAAAGTCATTAAAAATAACTTAAAATATTTTCTTATAACATAATACAATTTTAAATGATTTTTCATGTATTAAAATCATTTTTAACTAATTTATTTAATAATATAATTAAATAAATTAAATACCTTAAATATTCCAAAAATATTAAATATTTATAAAAAATATTTAAAATAATTAAAAACTAATTTTCAAAATTTAAAATAATTTTTAATAATTTATTTTGTATTTTTCAGAATTAAAAACTAATTAATACTAATTATCTAATAAAAATAATTAATTTTTACAAATAACTGTCGCCAAAGGGCCCTATAGCGACGAAACTGTCGCTATAGGTGTTCTTCATGAAACCCAGAACATCAAGCCCATTACCGAGTGACCAGGTTTGACCAGGTCTAATTTCGTGTGTGTTGTGTTTTTGGGCATGATGTTAGTCAGATATTGCAGTGCTAGTGTATGACTACAAGATCCAACAACAAACATAACCAAATACTGCATAACCCAAGAGATCTGAGCCTCTGAAATGGCTGTCAGACCTGTTCTTCATTTCTGGGTTACCTAGAAATGAAGAACAGTTCGACTGTCCATTTTTGGGCTTCTACAACATGTAATCCTTGTAATATTTTAGTGATTTAAAGGTTGCAGTGTGTAGTCAACATACCAGGGAAGAGTTCTATCATATTATATCACTGAAATAACAACAGATCAAGCATAACAAAGCCGGTCAAACCATGTCAGGAATCTAGTTCGTACGGTTTCTGGAAATTTCCAGAAACTCAAAATCAGTCTCGGACGGCTACTTTGACCATCTCCTAAATCCAACATAGTTGTTGTTTAAAAGGTTTTAAGGCATAGATTTATACTTCATCTAGCAGGCTATAACATGTATACAACAACATCAACAAATAATGAACAACCTGACAGATCAAGACGGCTAAAAATGTTGTCAGGCCGGTTCTGGGCTGTTTTTGGGTTACCCAGAAACACCCGGTCATGGCCGGTCAACGCATTTTGACCTTAAATATCTTGCAATATATGATCGATACGACCCAGATTCAAGTTCTAGACCCTAGACCACATAACATACTACAAGTATAAACCTTCAAAACACAAAAATCATAAACAGGCTGAGATTTACAACCTCTGACATTTGATGTCAGACCACAAAATAAAATTTTTCCAGATTTTGTAAAATGCTAAATCTGAGCCTCTAGATATTATGGATCTAACATCTAGCAACCCAGATCACCCATAGACACTACTAACAACATATTCTAGCACTCAAACGTAACATCTAACAACAGAAAATTGGACAAATTTTTGAGTAGGGTTTATACCTTCTATGATTAATTTCTGATTTCTGGCTTCTGATTTTGTTAATGTATTTCGTGGGGCTTGATTTGGGGACTGGTCTAGCACTGGAAATTCGTGGGTTTAGAGAGAGATGGTGTTGGTGAAGTGTAAGAGCACAAATGAGCAAATATGTTCACTTTTCTCTCTCCTAACCTATTTATAATTCTTAGATTCAATGCATCTAACATGAAAGGTGTCAAAGTGGATAAGATTGGATGAGTTTTAGGTATGTGCTATAATCTAGGGTGATGACTTGCAAGATATGGAAAGATTTGCAAGAAATCTTATTAAAATAAATCCAAAAAGGGTAATTTAGTATACTAACAAAATAATTTAAGGGTATTTTTGTCCATGATGCTTGAATCTAGGTTAAAATCAATAGATCTTAAACCTTAAGGTTTCCCAAATAATTTCTAGGGTTTGAAAAATTAAGATTAAAGTTCAATAAGATTTTAATTAGAGTTTACTAATAAAAATTTAGGGTTTTTTTAAATAATTAGGGTTTTCTAAAAATTATTTAGGGTTTCTAGAATTTTAATTAGGGTTTACCTAATTAATCACTTAATACACAACATAAAACATATAACACAGTTATATAACAGTCTTAAACTCACAGTTGATTTTCCAATTAGGGTTTCCCCCAATAAAATTTGGGTTTAATCAATTAATAAAAGGGTTTTGAAATTAAACACCATAATTGACTAATCATCATCAACACGTACATACAGTACATATTCATAGCACTGAAAAATCAAAATATAATTAATATTATATTATTATTCTCATACCTTGACAATAATCTAAAAATTAGGGTTTAAATTTCATATCTGATTTATTCTTCCATAATTAACCTTAATAATTAAGGTAAAATTATTAACTTAATAATCTGTACTAAACTCATATAATAAAATAATTGTTATAATTATTCTAAAAATCACTCCATATATTATTTAAATAATATATGAATATATTTTCATGGAAAATAGTTAATAAAAAAATATTTCCACTATAAAATTAATTATTATAAAAATATACTTTATAAAAATCAATAATTCTAAAATAACTTTATTTGTAAATATTTATGTAATAAATATATTTTTATTTACCACATAATTACATATACACATTATCTTGTACAAATTCTCATCCTTAAAATAATAAAAAAAATTTATACACAAAATTTCTGATTTATTTATATAAAAAATATCGGGTTGTTACATTCACCCTCCCTTATAAAGATTCCATCCCCGGAATCACCGTTTTAAAACTCATACATACACGGTTACATAGCATACACAATCTTTGCAAGTAGATCTCGATCAACCTTGATCGAACTGATCTTTAACTATTCACATAAAGCTTGTCTTTCTGATTAAACGGAAATTTGATTTCTAAAAGAGCTCAAATTTCTCCCTCAAAATTTCTTTAGAAATAATTTACTATATATATGAAAATCATGTATATAAGAAAATAAAAGTTATAAGAATAATACCTGGAGTTCTAGTACCAGCTGCTGCCGTATCCTGGACTGTCATATTGTAGACCCTTGTAGTAGATTTTGTTGGCTTGCTCGATGACGTAGGTCCCGTGATTGCCAAAGTCCCGCTGCCAGTGCTAGTGTTCACACTACCTACCTCCACCCTCCTCTTCGGACAATCCTTCTGTAACAACCCCAAAATAGATCCATTCCATCCAACCTATTCTGAGTCGCCAAATACATGGTACAGAAAACAACTATAACTTTATTACAACAATTGTCGTGCAAAATACAACAACACATATGCTGTGAGTTTGGATACAAATATATACCAAATGTGACTCATGTTCCAACCGTGGACATCACCTCACAATGACACCTTACATAAAGGTATAGTCAAAAATTGTTTTAGAAATTAGAATCTTTGGGAAGTGCTCAAGGAAACCTTCGTACATGGGAGGCCATGCATCTAGGTTATGATAGATATCATATGGCCACAGAATTATCCTTGGTTTACCCAATAGACCCCAAAGAAAAACGAGAAGATTACTATCATATTCTTCCCAATGGTGAGTCTTCTCTTGACATATCATTATCTCTACTATCTCTAATTGAGAATTATACTTTAAACAAACACCAAGATTATATAGGTAGTGCTCGTATATATACTCAGTAAGTGGATGAGCACATCCCTGTCTTATGATGACACGAGGTTGTATGTCGTTAGACATCTTGTATGATAGTGGCAAACCAACCTTCCAACGTTGGGTACACCTTACCCTATTGGATTCACCAAATATAACTACTAAATAAACTTTTTTATACTGCTTCGGGAGAACATCCACAGCTAGAGACCACCGTTCTATTTTCCCGTTACCCTCGCTCGACCCAGCTACACTCTTATTACCTGAAAGGAATTGTGAAGCAAAAGGGTGAGCACAACTAGCTCAGTAAAGAATATCATGACTAAAGATAATTCAATTATCAATAGCCTTCATCAACAGTAAATCAAAGATTTAGAACATATGGTAAATGATAAAAATTTCAACCATAGTTGCAGCGGAACGAGCAATCCATTAGAAGAGTCAAATAGACTATAAAGTCTATTATCTTCTCCATGTTAAAAATCCACCAATAATATTTTATCCATGTAACATCACTCAACAGTTCCTTTTCACAATCATATGAATAACTCATAATCATAATTGTGACTATAAATTTTTCTTCGCACCTAGGACGAAGAATATTTTCATCACCTGTCTTTACCTGAAACATTAAAGATCATGGTTATACCAAATCACAATTCCTGTTTATAATCATACTAACAAATCCATCTTTGCACTACGGGCCAAAGATATTCATCAACAAACCATCTTTGCACTACGGGCCAAAGATATTCAACAACAGTTCATCTTTGCACTACAGGCCAAAGATATTCAACAACAGTTCATCTTTGCACTACAGGCCAAAGATATTCATCAACAATTCATATTTGCACTACAGGCCAAATATATTCATATCTCAAAGAAATATATAATCATTTCAGAATTTATATAAACAATAATTATAACCATGTTGATCAATTCACCTTTGCACTTAAGCTTAAGATATTCAATTATAAATTCAATGGTCATGATCATACCAGTCACAATTCAACTTTGCACTACAGGCCAAAGAGAACCCTAGTCATGATCATACCAATAATCTACCCATCTTTACACTCCAGTGAAAGAGAATTTCAACATCAGGGTTATAAAAATGTTATATATGATGATAAAAATAATATGATCAACATATAGTTTTAATCTCAAGAGTAATATTCGTAACTCATGAATAGTAACCCCGACACAAAAGATAGAAATTCTACAATAAAATTCATACCAATATTTCGGTATAATGATATTGAAAGAATAACATTACTTAAATTTATAAACAATTTATTTTAATTGTTTACACTTTACTAATTAATGCATTTAATCATCATAAAATGCCAACTCTTACAATTTCATCATCAATAACCAAAACTCTCATCAAAAATCTGCATATACCTCATATAGGATTCTCAAGCCATAAAATCCTATTTTCTAATTTTCTTTCTTCACAAAACATATTTAATTCATTTACTCATAACTAGACCATTTTCATGAAAAATACCAAATCAGTTCCAAAAATATTTCTTTTCTGGGATTTAGCATAATATAGTCCCATAGTGAACATATATTTTTCTCAGAATTTTTAAAAGTCATTTACTATTTTTCATATGGCCAAAATAGCCGAATATTTAGACATTTATCAAAAATTGTACTTTTGTCTAAAAATTCTGAAATTTACAGAGTATACTTCTATCATATACATGTACTCCTAATAAAAATTTCATCAATTTTGGAGTTAACCACAAGGAATTATAAGCGGTTACTTTTAAAATAGTCTTTTCCCGTAAAATTCATAACTCTTAATCTATACATCCAAAAATCACCATTTTTGGACACAATCAATAAAACTCATCAAAATATTATTTCAAATTTTTCCAGAATTTTTGAAGGTCAGAAAAATTACGAAATTAAAAAACATAACAACCCTTAAAATTCCTTACTATCCCTTACTATCCCTTACCTCAAAAGAGCAGTACTTCTGACTGGATATCGGATATGATGCTGAAGGAAACTTGCACTGATGAATAGCAACTCACCAAGTATCTAAAAACTCACAAAATATGCTTCATAATATAGAGAGAGAAAGAGAGAAAGCTTATGTTTCTGGTGTGATTTTCAATTCTAACTTAGCCCTCTATTTATAGGAAAATTTTGGTAGGTTTGACCTGCAACCTGATGGCTTTACCTGCTACTATTCCCACCCACCACATTTGAAATATAATTCAGCACATTTCTTCACCAACCACAAGTGGGGCCCACCAATTCTAGAATTTTCCACCAAAATGATAAACTCCAAAAATTCAACAATTTCTGAACCAGTCATCTCGTAAAATTCATAATAAATCATACGTTCATTTTTAACGGTTCAAAATTTGTGGGCATATACTCAACTTATATATGTATAACATATCCAAAAATTACCACGATCCAACGGTCGGATTAAAAATTATAACCCCCGTAAAATATTTCAAAAACTCTGATTTTTAATACCTCAATTCCGACAAAAATACGGATAAAAATCTCAACATTAACTCCTTCATTTTTTAACCACAAAAATATATCCCTCATTTATATCCACATAAAATAAATATTTTCTTATCATATGAATCAATAATTAATTATTCACAAATAATATTACAGAATCACATTTATGACAACCAGGCCGTTCCCAGGAAAGAGGGGGCTTTCCAATAAGAATTTTTCCTTACTGGCGCGCAATTAAATGACCAAACCTCTCCTTAGACAGAACTTTCTAGACATTGTCAATAATGTTATCTAATAATACTATTCAAATAATATGAATTATTGATCTGATAATAGAAAATACTGTGCAGCAACAATTATTGAACAACAATAATACAAAATTTCAACGTAGCAATTATTGAATCAATAAAATAAAATATTGAACAGTAATTACTGTAACAATTATTGAGTAGTGCCTTCTTACGTAAGAATCAATAATTTCAAAAATACTATGCAATACCGTGTGCTACTGTGCAATAACGCGTATTACTGTATTTTAACCACCGGGTATTCCAACAGTGTTAACGGTAACAACTACGCCGTTATTTGTAAAAACTCAAATTTGTCGTTTTTCCTTCACCCGACAGTTATTCGTTATGGGGCCCACAAATAGCTGCGCCGTCGTACGAATATTCTCCGACAGAAAGAATATTCCACGACCAAACGAATATTCCCCGACAACAATGATTATTTTATAACCACTTGCTTATTTTGAAAAAAATTCATATTTCACCCATAACTGTAAACTTTTATCAATTTAACTATTTACTGAATAGTAATTATAAGAAAAATTGCATACTTTTATTTCATAAAATTCGGGGTCTTACAATCTCCCCTCCTTATGAAATTTCGTCCCCGAAATTTACGTACCTGATATTTCGAAGAGTTGAGAATACCTTGCTTCCATTTCAGATTCTATCTCTCAGATCATCATGATTTCTCCATTGTTCTTCTCCCATGATAACTTCATTTGGGTTCCTCATTTGTTGGGAAGTCATGACAACCGCCATCCCTCGAACTACTCGGCTTTGACTTGTCTGGAGCAGCATTTGGCGTCATCATTACCGTTAGAATATACCTTTCTATAGGACATATTCCTCCCTTAACTGCCTCTTCGTACTCCTCATTCATGATCTGAATCATCAATCTTCGATCCATATCGGATTCAGGTTGACCGCTATGTACAGGGTAATTCAAAACTCGATGTTGGGTTCTCCCAATTGCTTTCCAAAAAAAGAAATTCATATCATCTATTTTAGCCTTCTTAGATCGAACATCTCTTTCCACAATATCCACGTGTCGTGCGGCTTTTGCCCATGCATCACTTATTCTCACTCGTTCAATTTTTTCTTCTTTCAGCTCAGATTCCATTTTTATCATCTTATACTCTGCCAAAGAATGCTTCTGTTCAAGCATCACATATCGGGTAACACAAGCTTGAATTGTTGCATCTTTTTGTTCCACGACCGCCTGTCGTTCTTCTGCCTGCTCTTCTAACTCATGAATACGATTTTGAAATTCTACATTTTGATCATATAATACCTCTAATAAACTCTCCTCTGGTACTTCTTCTTCCTCTTCTTCCTCAGTCTCAGCTGTTACCTCTGCGACTATCTCGGGTGCAACTATCAATTCTTCACTCACCACATAGATATCTCTAATTCCTTCTTCGTCTGACATCACATTATCATGGTTAGTGATTAGAGGTATCCCCACAGTCTCATTCACTCCATTGTTAGCATTCTCAGCTGCCATTCTCAAATACTGCCATAAAATAAGGGTTAATTAAACAAATTAACATATCACATAATATCCCAATATTATGACTAACCAACAAATAAGCTTAGGTAGGACACACTAGCGAAGGATTTACGCATCTCTCCCCTCCTAGTTGTATTCCCCGATCTCCACCAGAGATCATATCCCTAAGCTCTGATACCAAATGTAACTCTCGTGGTGCTTCAACCACAGCACCTCACAATGGTACCTATCAGTTTGCCACCGCAGAACGGCGTCCCCTACGGAGAGTCTGGCTTCGGTGCATCCCCCATCAACAGGAAGTCACCAGCGAGAGGCTCGGGGCTCTTTACTTATAGCTCTGATACCAAATGTAACAACCCCAAAATAGATCCATTCCATCCAACCTATTCTGAGTCGCCAAATACATGGTACAGAAAACAACTATAACTTTATTACAACAATTGTCGTGCAAAATACAACAACACATATGCTGTGAGTTTGGATACAAATATATACCAAATGTGACTCATGTTCCAACCGTGGACATCACCTCACAATGACACCTTACATAAAGGTATAGTCAAAAATTGTTTTAGAAATTAGAATCTTTGGGAAGTGCTCAAGGAAACCTTCGTACATGGGAGGCCATGCATCTAGGTTATGATAGATATCATATGGCCACAGAATTATCCTTGGTTTACCCAATAGACCCCAAAGAAAAACGAGAAGATTACTATCATATTCTTCCCAATGGTGAGTCTTCTCTTGACATATCATTATCTCTACTATCTCTAATTGAGAATTATACTTTAAACAAACACCAAGATTATATAGGTAGTGCTCGTATATATACTCAGCAAGTGGATGAGCACATCCCTGTCTTATGATGACACGAGGTTGTATGTCGTTAGACATCTTGTATGATAGTGGCAAACCACCCTTCCAACGTTGGGTACACCTTACCCTATTGGATTCACCAAATATAACTACTAAATGAACTTTTTTATACTGCTTCGGGAGAACATCCACAGCTAGAGACCACCGTTCTATTTCCCCGTTACCCTCGCTCGACCCAGCTACACTCTTATTACCTGAAAGGAATTGTGAAGCAAAAGGGTGAGCACAACTAGCTCAGTAAAGAATATCATGACTAAAGATAATTCAATTATCAATAGCCTTCATCAACAATAAATCAGAGATTTAGAACATATGGTAAATGATAAAAATTTCAACCATAGTTGCAGCGGAACGAGCAATCCATTAGAAGAGTCAAATAGACTATAAAGTCTATTATCTTCTCCATGTTAAAAATCCACCAATAATATTTTATCCATGTAACATCACTCAACAGTTCCTTTCCACAATCATATGAATAACTCATAATCATAATTGTGACTATAAATTTTTCTTCGCACCCAGGACGAAGAATATTTTCATCACCTGTCTTTACCTGAAACATCAAAGATCATGGTTATACCAAATCACAATTCCTGTTATAATCATACTAACAAATCCATCTTTGCACTACGGGCCAAAGATATTCATCAACAAACCATCTTTGCACTACGGGCCAAAGATATTCAACAACAGTTCATCTTTGCACTACAGGCCAAAGATATTCAACAACAGTTCATCTTTGCACTACAGGCCAAAGATATTCATCAACAATTCATATTTGCACTACAGGCCAAATATATTCATATCTCAAAGAAATATATAATCATTTCAGAATTTATATAAACAATAATTATAACCATGTTGATCAATTCACCTTTGCACTTAAGCTTAAGATATTCAATTATAAATTCAATGGTCATGATCATACCAGTCACAATTCAACTTTGCACTACAGGCCAAAGAGAACCCTAGTCATGATCATACCAATAATCTACCCATCTTTACACTCCAGTGAAAGAGAATTTCAACATCAGGGTATAAAAATGTTATATATGATGATAAAAATAATATGATGAACATATAGTTTTTATCTCAAGAGTAATATTCGTAACTCATGAATAGTAACCCCGACACAAAAGATAGAAATTCTACAATAAAATTCATACCAATATTTCGGAATAATGATATTGAAAGAATAACATTACTTAAATTTATAAACAATTTATTTTAATTGTTTACACTTTACTAATTAATGCATTTAATCATCATAAAATGCCAACTCTTACAATTTCATCATCAATAATCAAAACTCTCATCAAAAATCTGCATATACCTCATATAGGATTCTCAAGCCATAAAATCCTATTTTCCAATTTTCTTTCTTCACAAAACATATTTAATTCATTTACTCATAACTAGACCATTTTCATGAAAAATACCAAATCAGTTCCAAAAATATTTCTTTTCTGGGATTTAGCATAATATAGTCCCATAGTGAACATATATTTTTCTCAGAATTTTTAAAAGTCATTTACTATTTTTCATATGGCCAAAATAGCCGAATATTTAGACATTTATCAAAAATTGTACTTTTGTCTAAAAATTCTGAAATTTACAGAGTATACTTCTATCATATACATGTACTCCCAATTAAAATTTCATCAATTTTGGAGTTAACCACAAGGAATTATAAGCGGTTACTTTTAAAATAGTCTTTTCCGTAAAATTCATAACTCTTAATCTATACATCCAAAAATCACCATTTTTGGACACAATCAATAAAACTCATCAAAATATCATTTCAAATTTTTCCAGAATTTTTGAAGGTCAGAAAAATTACGAAATTAAAAAACATAACAACCCTTAAAATTCCTTACTATCCCTTACCTCAAAAGAGCAGTACTTCTGACTGGATATCGGATATGATGCTGAAGGAAACTTGCACTGATGAATAGCAACTCACCAAGTATCTAAAAACTCACAAAATATGCTTCATAATATAGAGAGAGAAAGAGAGAAAGCTTATGTTTCTGGTGTGATTTTCAATTCTAACTTAGCCCTCTATTTATAGGAAAATTTTGGTAGGTTTGACCTGCAACCTGATGGCTTTACCTGCTACTATTCCCACCCACCACATTTGAAATATAATTCAGCACATTTCTTCACCAACCACAAGTGGGGCCCACCAATTCTAGAATTTTCCACCAAAATGATAAACTCCAAAAATTCAACAATTTCTGAACCAGTCATCTCGTAAAATTCATAATAAATCATACGTTCATTTTTAACGGTTCAAAATTTGTGGGCATATACTCAACTTATATATGTATAACATATCCAAAAATTACCACGATCCAACGGTCGGATTAAAAATTATAACCCCCGCAAAATATTTCAAAAACTCTGATTTTTAATACCTCAATTCCGACAAAAATACGGATAAAAATCTCAACATTAACTCCTTCATTTTTTAACCACAAAAATATATCCCTCATTTATATCCACATAAAATAAATATTTTCTTATCATATGAATCAATAATTAATTATTCACAAATAATATTACAGAATCACATTTATGACAACCAGGCCGTTCCCAGGAAAGAGGGGGCTTTCCAATAAGAATTTTTCCTTACTGGCGCGCAATTAAATGACCAAACCTCTCCTTAGACAGAACTTTCTAGACATTGTCAATAATGTTATCTAATAATACTATTCAAATAATATGAATTATTGATTTGATAATAGAAAATACTGTGCAACAACAATTATTAAACAACAATAATACAAAATTTCAACGTAGCAATTATTGAATCAATAAAATAAAATATTGAACAGTAATTACTGTAACAATTATTGAGTAGTGCCTTCTTACGTAAGAATCAATAATTTCAAAAATACTATGCAATACCGTGTGCTACTGTGCAATAACGCGTATTACTGTATTTTAACCACCGGGTATTCCAACAGTGTTAACGGTAACAACTACGCCGTTATTTGTAAAAACTCAAATTTGTCGTTTTTCCTTCACCCGACAGTTATTCGTTATGGGGCCCACAAATAGCTGCGCCGTCGTACGAATATTCTCCGACAGAAAGAATATTCCACGACCAAACGAATATTCCCCGACAACAATGATTATTTTATAACCACTTGCTTATTTTGAAAAAAATTCATATTTCACCCATAACTGTAAACTTTTATCAGTTTAACTATTTACTAAATAGTAATTATAAGAAAAATTGCATACTTTTATTTCATAAAATTCGGGGTCTTACAATCTCCCCTCCTTATAAAATTTCGTCCCCGAAATTTACGTACCTGGTATTTCGAAGAGTTGAGAATACCTTGCTTCCATTTCAGATTCTATCTCTCAGATCATCATGATTTCTCCATTGTTCTTCTCCCATGATAACTTCATTTGGGTTCCTCATTTGTTGGGAAGTCATGACAACCGCCATCCCTCGAACTACTCGGCTTTGACTTGTCTGGAGCAGCATTTGGCGTCATCATTACCGTTAGAATATACCTTTCTATAGGACATATTCCTCCCTTAACTGCCTCTTCGTACTCCTCATTCATGATCTGAATCATCAATCTTCGATCCATATCGGATTCAGGTTGACCGCTATGTACAGGGTAATTCAAAACTCGATGTTGGGTTCTCCCAATTGCTTTCCAAAAAGAGAAATTCATATCATCTATTTTAGCCTTCTTAGATCGAACATCTCTTTCCACAATATCCACGTGTCGTGCGGCTTTTGTCCATGCATCACTTATTCTCACTCGTTCAATTTTTTCTTCTTTCAGCTCAGATTCCATTTTTATCATCTTATACTCTGCCAAAGAATACTTCTGTTCAAGCATCACATATCGGGTAACACAAGCTTGAATTGTTGCATCTTTTTGTTCCACGACCGCCTGTCGTTCTTTTGCCTGCTCTTCTAACTCATGAATACGATTTTGAAATTCTACATTTTGATCATATAATACCTCTAATAAACTCTCCTCTGGTACTTCTTCTTCCTCTTCTTCCTCAGTCTCAGTTGTTACCTCTGCGACTATCTCGGGTGCAACTATCAATTCTTCACTCACCACATAGATATCTCTAATTCCTTCTTCGTCTGACATCACATTATCATGGTTAGTGATTAGAGGTATCCCCACAGTCTCATTCACTCCATTGTTAGCATTCTCAGCTGCCATTCTCAAATACTGCCATAAAATAAGGGTTAATTAAACAAATTAACATATCACATAATATCCCAATATTATGACTAACCAACAAATAAGCTTAGGTAGGACACACTAGCGAAGGATTTACGCATCTCTCCCCTCCTAGTTGTATTCCCCGATCTCCACCAGAGATCATATCCCTAAGCTCTGATACCAAATGTAACTCTCGTGGTGCTTCAACCACAGCACCTCACAATGGTACCTATCAGTTTGCCACCGCAGAACGGCGTCCCCTACGGAGAGTCTGGCTTCGGTGCATCCCCCATCAACAGGAAGTCACCAGCGAGAGGCTCGGGGCTCTTTACTTATAGCTCTGATACCAAATGTAACAACCCCAAAATAGATCCATTCCATCCAACCTATTCTGAGTCGCCAAATACATGGTACAGAAAACAACTATAACTTTATTACAACAATTGTCGTGCAAAATACAACAACACATATGCTGTGAGTTTGGATACAAATATATACCAAATGTGACTCATGTTCCAACCGTGGACATCACCTCACAATGACACCTTACATAAAGGTATAGTCAAAAATTGTTTTAGAAATTAGAATCTTTGGGAAGTGCTCAAGGAAACCTTCGTACATGGGAGGCCATGCATCTAGGTTATGATAGATATCATATGGCCACAGAATTATCCTTGGTTTACCCAATAGACCCCAAAGAAAAACGAGAAGATTACTATCATATTCTTCCCAATGGTGAGTCTTCTCTTGACATATCATTATCTCTACTATCTCTAATTGAGAATTATACTTTAAACAAACACCAAGATTATATAGGTAGTGCTCGTATATATACTCAGCAAGTGGATGAGCACATCCCTGTCTTATGATGACACGAGGTTGTATGTCGTTAGACATCTTGTATGATAGTGGCAAACCACCCTTCCAACGTTGGGTACACCTTACCCTATTGGATTCACCAAATATAACTACTAAATGAACTTTTTTATACTGCTTCGGGAGAACATCCACAGCTAGAGACCACCGTTCTATTTCCCCGTTACCCTCGCTCGACCCAGCTACACTCTTATTACCTGAAAGGAATTGTGAAGCAAAAGGGTGAGCACAACTAGCTCAGTAAAGAATATCATGACTAAAGATAATTCAATTATCAATAGCCTTCATCAACAATAAATCAGAGATTTAGAACATATGGTAAATGATAAAAATTTCAACCATAGTTGCAGCGGAACGAGCAATCCATTAGAAGAGTCAAATAGACTATAAAGTCTATTATCTTCTCCATGTTAAAAATCCACCAATAATATTTTATCCATGTAACATCACTCAACAGTTCCTTTCCACAATCATATGAATAACTCATAATCATAATTGTGACTATAAATTTTTCTTCGCACCCAGGACGAAGAATATTTTCATCACCTGTCTTTACCTGAAACATTAAAGATCATGGTTATACCAAATCACAATTCCTGTTTATAATCATACTAACAAATCCATCTTTGCACTACGGGCCAAAGATATTCATCAACAAACCATCTTTGCACTACGGGCCAAAGATATTCATCAACAAACCATCTTTGCACTACGGGCCAAAGATATTCAACAACAGTTCATCTTTGCACTACAGGCCAAAGATATTCATCAACAATTCATATTTGCACTACAGGCCAAATATATTCATATCTCAAAGAAATATATAATCATTTCAGAATTTATATAAACAATAATTATAACCATGTTGATCAATTCACCTTTGCACTTAAGCTTAAGATATTCAATTATAAATTCAATGGTCATGATCATACCAGTCACAATTCAACTTTGCACTACAGGCCAAAGAGAACCCTAGTCATGATCATACCAATAATCTACCCATCTTTACACTCCAGTGAAAGAGAATTTCAACATCAGGGTTATAAAAATGTTATATATGATGATAAAAATAATATGATGAACATATAGTTTTTATCTCAAGAGTAATATTCGTAACTCATGAATAGTAACCCCGACACAAAAGATAGAAATTCTACAATAAAATTCATACCAATATTTCGGTATAATGATATTGAAAGAATAACATTACTTAAATTTATAAACAATTTATTTTAATTGTTTACACTTTACTAATTAATGCATTTAATCATCATAAAATGCCAACTCTTACAATTTCATCATCAATAACCAAAACTCTCATCAAAAATCTGCATATACCTCATATAGGATTCTCAAGCCATAAAATCCTATTTTCCAATTTTCTTTCTTCACAAAACATATTTAATTCATTTACTCATAACTAGACCATTTTCATGAAAAATACCAAATCAGTTCCAAAAATATTTTTTTTCTGGGATTTAGCATAATATAGTCCCATAGTGAACATATATTTTTCTCAGAATTTTTAAAAGTCATTTACTATTTTTCATATGGCCAAAATAGCCGAATATTTAGACATTTATCAAAAATTGTACTTTTGTCTAAAAATTCTGAAATTTACAGAGTATACTTCTATCATATACATGTACTCCCAATAAAAATTTCATCAATTTTGGAGTTAACCACAAGGAATTATAAGCGGTTACTTTTAAAATAGTCTTTTCCCGTAAAATTCATAACTCTTAATCTATACATCCAAAAATCACCATTTTTGGACACAATCAATAAAACTCATCAAAATATCATTTCAAATTTTTCCAGAATTTTTGAAGGTCAGAAAAATTACGAAATTAAAAAACATAACAACCCTTAAAATTCCTTACTATCCCTTACCTCAAAAGAGCAGTACTTCTGACTGGATATCGGATATGATGCTGAAGGAAACTTGCACTGATGAATAGCAACTCACCAAGTATCTAAAAACTCACAAAATATGCTTCATAATATAGAGAGAGAAAGAGAGAAAGCTTATGTTTCTGGTGTGATTTTCAATTCTAACTTAGCCCTCTATTTATAGGAAAATTTTGGTAGGTTTGACCTGCAACCTGATGGTTTTACCTGCTACTATTCCCACCCACCACATTTGAAATATAATTCAGCACATTTCTTCACCAACCACAAGTGGGGCCCACCAATTCTAGAATTTTCCACCAAAATGATAAACTCCGAAAATTCAACAATTTCTGAACCAGTCATCTCGTAAAATTCATAATAAATCATACGTTCATTTTTAACGGTTCAAAATTTGTGGGCATATACTCTACTTATATATGTATAACATATCCAAAAATTACCACGATCCAACGGTCGGATTAAAAATTATAACCCCGCAAAATATCTCAAAAACTCTGATTTTTAATACCTCCATTCCGACAAAAATACGGATAAAAATCTCAACATTAACTCCTTCATTTTTTAACCACAAAAATATATCCCTCATTTATATCCACATAAAATAAATATTTTCTTATCATATGAATCAATAATTAATTATTCACAAATAATATTACAGAATCACATTTATGACAACCAGGCCGTTCCCAGGAAAGAGGGGGCTTTCCAATAAGAATTTTTCCTTACTGGCGCGCAATTAAATGACCAAACCTCTCCTTAGACAGAACTTTCTAGACATTGTCAATAATGTTATCTAATAATACTATTCAAATAATATGAATTATTGATCTGATAATAGAAAATACTGTGCAGCAACAATTATTGAACAACAATAATACAAAATTTCAACGTAGCAATTATTGAATCAATAAAATAAAATATTGAACAGTAATTACTGTAACAATTATTGAGTAGTGCCTTCTTACGTAAGAATCAATAATTTTAAAAATACTATGCAATACCGTGTGCTACTGTGCAATAACGCGTATTACTGTATTTTAACCACCGGGTATTCCAACAGTGTTAACGGTAACAACTACGCCGTTATTTGTAAAAACTCAAATTTATTGTTTTTCCTTCACCCGACAGTTATTCGTTATGGGGCCCACAAATAGCTGCGCCGTCGTACGAATATTCTCTGACAGAAAGAATATTCCACGACCAAACGAATATTCCCCGACAACAATGATTATTTTATAACCACTTGCTTATTTTGAAAAAAATTCATATTTCACCCATAACTGTAAACTTTTATCAGTTTAACTATTTACTGAATAGTAATTATAAGAAAAATTGCATACTTTTATTTCATAAAATTCGGGGTCTTACAATCTCCCCTCCTTATGAAATTTCGTCCCCGAAATTTACGTACCTGGTATTTCGAAGAGTTGAGAATACCTTGCTTCCATTTCAGATTCTATCTCTCAGATCATCATGATTTCTCCATTGTTCTTCTCCCATGATAACTTCATTTGGGTTCCTCATTTGTTGGGAAGTCATGACAACCGCCATCCCTCGAACTACTCGGCTTTGACTTGTCTGGAGCAGCATTTGGCGTCATCATTACCGTTAGAATATACCTTTCTATAGGACATATTCCTCCCTTAACTGCCTCTTCGTACTCCTCATTCATGATCTGAATCATCAATCTTCGATCCATATCGGATTCAGGTTGACCGCTATGTACAGGGTAATTCAAAACTCGATGTTGGGTTCTCCCAATTGCTTTCCAAAAAAAGAAATTCATATCATCTATTTTAGCCTTCTTAGATCGAACATCTCTTTCCACAATATCCACGTGTCGTGCGGCTTTTGCCCATGCATCACTTATTCTCACTCGTTCAATTTTTTCTTCTTTCAGCTCAGATTCCATTTTTATCATCTTATACTCTGCCAAAGAATGCTTCTGTTCAAGCATCACATATCGGGTAACACAAGCTTGAATTGTTGCATCTTTTTGTTCCACGACCGCCTGTCGTTCTTCTGCCTGCTCTTCTAACTCATGAATACGATTTTGAAATTCTACATTTTGATCATATAATACCTCTAATAAACTCTCCTCTGGTACTTCTTCTTCCTCTTCTTCCTCAGTCTCAGCTGTTACCTCTGCGACTATCTCGGTGCAACTATCAATTCTTCACTCACCACATAGATATCTCTAATTCCTTCTTCGTCTGACATCACATTATCATGGTTAGTGATTAGAGGTATCCCCACAGTCTCATTCACTCCATTGTTAGCATTCTCAGCTGCCATTCTCAAATACTGCCATAAAATAAGGGTTAATTAAACAAATTAACATATCACATAATATCCCAATATTATGACTAACCAACAAATAAGCTTAGGTAGGACACACTAGCGAAGGATTTACGCATCTCTCCCCTCCTAGTTGTATTCCTCGATCTCCACCAGAGATCATATCCCTAAGCTCTGATACCAAATGTAACTCTCGTGGTGCTTCAACCACAGCACCTCACAATGGTACCTATCAGTTTGCCACCGCAGAACGGCGTCCCCTACGGAGAGTCTGGCTTCGGTGCATCCCCCATCAACAGGAAGTCACCAGCGAGAGGCTCGGGGCTCTTTACTTATAGCTCTGATACCAAATGTAACAACCCCAAAATAGATCCATTCCATCCAACCTATTCTGAGTCGCCAAATACATGGTACAGAAAACAACTATAACTTTATTACAACAATTGTCGTGCAAAATACAACAACACATATGCTGTGAGTTTGGATACAAATATATACCAAATGTGACTCATGTTCCAACCGTGGACATCACCTCACAATGACACCTTACATAAAGGTATAGTCAAAAATTGTTTTAGAAATTAGAATCTTTGGGAAGTGCTCAAGGAAACCTTCGTACATGGGAGGCCATGCATCTAGGTTATGATAGATATCATATGGCCACAGAATTATCCTTGGTTTACCCAATAGACCCGAAAGAAAAACGAGAAGATTACTATCATATTCTTCCCAATGGTGAGTCTTCTCTTGACATATCATTATCTCTACTATCTCTAATTGAGAATTATACTTTAAACAAACACCAAGATTATATAGGTAGTGCTCGTATATATACTCAGCAAGTGGATGAGCACATCCCTGTCTTATGATGACACGAGGTTGTATGTCGTTAGACATCTTGTATGATAGTGGCAAACCACCTTTCCAACGTTGGGTACACCTTACCCTATTGGATTCACCAAATATAACTACTAAATGAACTTTTTTATACTGCTTCGGGAGAACATCCACAGCTAGAGACCACCGTTCTATTTCCCCGTTACCCTCGCTCGACCCAGCTACACTCTTATTACCTGAAAGGAATTGTGAAGCAAAAGGGTGAGCACAACTAGCTCAGTAAAGAATATCATGACTAAAGATAATTCAATTATCAATAGCCTTCATCAACAATAAATCAGAGATTTAGAACATATGGTAAATGATAAAAAATTTCAACCATAGTTGCAGCGGAACGAGCAATCCATTAGAAGAGTCAAATAGACTATAAAGTCTATTATCTTCTCCATGTTAAAAATCTACCAATAATATTTTATCCATGTAACATCACTCAACAGTTCCTTTCCACAATCATATGAATAACTCATAATCATAATTGTGACTATAAATTTTTCTTCGCACCCAGGACGAAGAATATTTTCATCACCTGTCTTTACCTGAAACATCAAAGATCATGGTTATACCAAATCACAATTCCTGTTTATAATCATACTAACAAATCCATCTTTGCACTACGGGCCAAAGATATTCATCAACAAACCATCTTTGCACTACGGGCCAAAGATATTCATCAACAAACCATCTTTGCACTACGGGCCAAAGATATTCAACAACAGTTCATCTTTGCACTACAGGCCAAAGATATTCATCAACAATTCATATTTGCACTACAGGCCAAATATATTCATATCTCAAAGAAATATATAATCATTTCAGAATTTATATAAACAATAATTATAACCATGTTGATCAATTCACCTTTGCACTTAAGCTTAAGATATTCAATTATAAATTCAATGGTCATGATCATACCAGTCACAATTCAACTTTGCACTACAGGCCAAAGAGAACCCTAGTCATGATCATACCAATAATCTACCCATCTTTACACTCCAGTGAAAGAGAATTTCAACATCAGGGTTATAAAAATGTTATATATGATGATAAAAAATAATATGATGAACATATAGTTTTTATCTCAAGAGTAATATTCGTAACTCATGAATAGTAACCCCGACACAAAAGATAGAAATTCTACAATAAAATTCATACCAATATTTCGGTATAATGATATTGAAAGAATAACATTACTTAAATTTATAAACAATTTATTTTAATTGTTTACACTTTACTAATTAATGCATTTAATCATCATAAAATGCCAACTCTTACAATTTCATCATCAATAACCAAAACTCTCATCAAAAATCTGCATATACCTCATATAGGATTCTCAAGCCATAAAATCCTATTTTCCAATTTTCTTTCTTCACAAAACATATTTAATTCATTTACTCATAACTAGACCATTTTCATGAAAAATACCAAATCAGTTCCAAAAATATTTTTTTTCTGGGATTTAGCATAATATAGTCCCATAGTGAACATATATTTTTCTCAGAATTTTTAAAAGTCATTTACTATTTTTCATATGGCCAAAATAGCCGAATATTTAGACATTTATCAAAAATTGTACTTTTGTCTAAAAATTCTGAAATTTACAGAGTATACTTCTATCATATACATGTACTCCCAATAAAAATTTCATCAATTTTGGAGTTAACCACAAGGAATTATAAGCGGTTACTTTTAAAATAGTCTTTTTCCGTAAAAATTCATAACTCTTAATCTATACATCCAAAAATCACCATTTTTGGACACAATCAATAAAACTCATCAAAATATTATTTCAAATTTTTCCAGAATTTTTGAAGGTCAGAAAAATTACGAAATTAAAAAACATAACAACCCTTAAAATTCCTTACTATCCCTTACCTCAAAAGAGCAGTACTTCTGACTGGATATCGGATATGATGCTGAAGGAAACTTGCACTGATGAATAGCAACTCACCAAGTATCTAAAAACTCACAAAATATGCTTCATAATATAGAGAGAGAAAGAGAGAAAGCTTATGTTTCTGGTGTGATTTTCAATTCTAACTTAGCCCTCTATTTATAGGAAAATTTTGGTAGGTTTGACCTGCAACCTGATGGCTTTACCTGCTACTATTCCCACCCACCACATTTGAAATATAATTCAGCACATTTCTGCACCAACCACAAGTGGGGCCCACCAATTCTAGAATTTTCCACCAAAATGATAAACTCCGAAAATTCAACAATTTCTGAACCAGTCATCTCGTAAAATTCATAATAAATCATACGTTCATTTTTAACGGTTCAAAATTTGTGGGCATATACTCTACTTATATATGTATAACATATCCAAAAATTACCACGATCCAACGGTCGGATTAAAAATTATAACCCCGCAAAATATCTCAAAAACTCTGATTTTTAATACCTCCATTCCGACAAAAATACGGATAAAAATCTCAACATTAACTCCTTCATTTTTTAACCACAAAAATATATCCCTCATTTATATCCACATAAAATAAATATTTTCTTATCATATGAATCAATAATTAATTATTCACAAATAATATTACAGAATCACATTTATGACAACCAGGCCGTTCCCAGGAAAGAGGGGGCTTTCCAATAAGAATTTTTCCTTACTGGCGCGCAATTAAATGACCAAACCTCTCCTTAGACAGAACTTTCTAGACATTGTCATAATGTTATCTAATAATACTATTCAAATAATATGAATTATTGATCTGATAATAGAAAATACTGTGCAGCAACAATTATTGAACAACAATAATACAAAATTTCAACGTAGCAATTATTGAATCAATAAAATAAAATATTGAACAGTAATTACTGTAACAATTATTGAGTAGTGCCTTCTTACGTAAGAATCAATAATTTCAAAAATACTATGCAATACCGTGTGCTACTGTGCAATAACGCGTATTACTGTATTTTAACCACCGGTATTCCAACAGTGTTAACGGTAACAACTACGCCGTTATTTGTAAAAACTCAAATTTGTCGTTTTTCCTTCACCGACAGTTATTCGTTATGGGGCCCACAAATAGCTGCGCCGTCGTACGAATATTCTCCGACAGAAAGAATATTCCACGACCAAACGAATATTCCCCGACAACAATGATTATTTTATAACCACTTGCTTATTTTGAAAAAAATTCATATTTCACCCATAACTGTAAACTTTTATCAATTTAACTATTTACTGAATAGTAATTATAAGAAAAATTGCATACTTTTATTTCATAAAATTCGGGGTCTTACACCTTCACCCTGTGTTCTGTAGATCCGCACAGAAAACATCCACTATTCATCCTAGGATTGGGGTAGTTGGGAGAGATATGGCCCTCCTGCCCGCACTTGTAGCACACGAACTTCCCCTTCAAACATTCTTCATAGTGGTTCTTTCCACAAGTATTACACGGCACCACCTGCTTCTTGACACCTTCTTGTTTCACCTGCATATTTCTAAAACTGCTCACCTACCTCTTGCTACTATCACCCCTATTCCCACTATTAATTCCTACCTTCCCAGCTCCTTCGGTCTTACCCTTATTCTTTCTTTCCTTGTTGTAAAGGCTCATGGCCTCACTTCCCTCCTCAGCAATAATTGCCTTCTCTATGAGTGCTGCAAATGTAGGGATCTGCAACACCGCCCCCTCGTTGTAGAGCCAGAGTTTCAATCCCAGCTCAAACCTTCTAGCTTTCTGAGGCTCCGTATCAACTTGATGCGGGGCAAACCTAGCTAACTCATTAAATTTGGCGGCGTATTCAGACACCGTCATATTCTCCTGCTTCAACTTTAAAAATTTTACCTCCATCCTTGCCTGCATACTAGGTGAAAAATAATTTTTGAAAAATAAAGTTTTGAACCTCTCCCATGTGACTACACCTTCTCCTGCCCTCGCCTGATTCGCCTCCACCAAAAATTTGCCTCACCCTTCATCATGTAGGTGAAAAAAGCGGTCTTTTGCCCCTTAGTTATCCTAGCTATTATGAACGCCTTCTCAATCTCTTTAACCCAAGTTTGGGCTTCAACAGGGTCAGTTGTACCTTTGAATTCTGGCGGTCCTACAACCTTAAAGTCTTTAAAGTTAGCTAAGCGGTTGTCCGACTGGTTTTCTGTAGCTGGTATTCCTGTTGCATAGCCTGAGCTATCATGTTCGTGAAATTTTGCATCGGGTCTGCTTGTTGTTGTCCCTCAGCGTTATTAACATATTCTTCCGCCCTTTGATTTCGAGTTCGACGTCTTGGCGGCATTATCTGATTAAATAAAATCATAAACTTAACTTACATTCTAAACCTTATCATATAAGTTTAATATTTCAAACTTGTTTCATTACTCAAACATAGATTCATATTCATTTAACGAATATTTACATAACATAGCACATACTGCTTTTAACATCATTTATCCCTTTGTGACTACAAAAGTCAGGATTTACAGTCTTGACTTAATACAAAAGTTGAAAACATCACATTACACAGACATACTTATCATATATATTACATTAAACACATCTACACAACAGAACCTATACTACCTATTTATTACACCTTTTTCTTGGACAACCTCTCGCCTGATGACCTTCCATTCCACAAACAAAACATGCACCTGGTTTATAGTCGGGACAATACAGAGTAGTATGTCCTTCATAACCGCAAAGATAACACATTCTTTTCCCTTTCTTCTTATCGAGCACATTATTTTCCCTTTCTTCTTACCGAGTTTTCCTAAGTCATGATCTTCTATCTTTCTTTTCCTCTTCTTGCTCGGAGCTGCACATGATGTGCTTCTTGAGGCTCCCATCTGATCAATTTGAATTTTAAGCTTATCTTGTTCTTCCATTATTTCTATTAACGCCTGACGCAACTAACTATTCAACAGCTTTTCTATTTCCCATAGCCTTTCCAGAGAAGAAACTTTGTTCCTAAGATCCTGCACCTCCGTTGATGCTTGATCAGCTTCAACTTTAGTGTCTGAATCGCTATCTGTCAGCTCCACCATCTCCGGATCTGGTATTACGTTTTCTATAATAACTACATCGTCTGAGTTGTCTTCATTGTGAGCCTCTATTTCAGCTATTGGCTTCGATATCAGCTCAGGTGTATGGGTTCGATCCTTCTTCATGCTATAAGCATATAACAAGCCTTTCCACCAGACATCTACACATATAAGTTATCCTGATTAGCATATAGTATATACATACAGCAAATAAGAGTTTTATATAAGTTGTCTTTTATTTTATTTGACGATGAATTTATTCAATTCATCTCCTTTTTAAACTCTATATGAGTTATTTATATTTTCAAAGTTTCCCTCTTCTAAGCTTATAGCCTAAGGTCTAACCCACCTAAGGTTTTTAACCCTAAGCTCTGATACTATGATGTGACGCCCCCAAATCCGAGTACTTGAAACCTGAACTCGGTGCTTCATGATACCATTTCTATGAGCGGAATAATACTAATAATAATAACAAAAATGTAAAAATCAACTTAATTTACATAATCATCAGAGTCTAGTTCCCAAGTACGTAACCTTTAATACATTCATTACAACCTATGATAGATAATATATATCATATTTGTCTTAATAATATCAAACTAATACATAAACTACCACAAATCTTATTTGGTTAGCTTTCCTTTCTCTTTATTTCTGCATGAGCTTTCTGGTTCTTCACACTTGGCTGAAAATATTTAAAATAAGCAAGGATGAACATTTAGTGCCCGACAAGTAATAACAATTATATATATAAGCTGAAAGAATTTAAATATTTTCTTATACTACCCTTCTACAATGATTTTAATAGTTGTGAAGTAATCTGTACCAATAATAATAACATAACAACCCTATTTTAAATTTTTGAAACTACGTAATGACTATAAATAGGGTTTAATTGACATACTATGAACATTGTTTTTCATTTTCGAAAAGGTTAAACAGAAATTCATCTGCAAACCGTCATAACTTACGGGCACGGGGGTGATCAGCCCGTTGTACCCTGCATTGATCAATACTACATTCAAGAACGAGGGTATCGTTCACGCTTCTGTCCGCCTTGGGCGCATAAAAGTTTTCCCGTGTAGGGATGTTCATACTTGTCTGGGTTCCAAATCAAAGGTTTTATCTTGTTCAACAATAATCTATAATTCAACATATATATTTAATTCGGGTAATTGACAAAGGTGTATCAACATGTGATTAAATACAACGATTATTCAAGTGAGACACTTGTATAACCATTTATAGAAATTAACAAACAGAATATATATATTTGAATTACTATATACTAACATGTTGATAATCAATGAGCATATATAATATAAGGTTAATAATCTGTACAGTAATACTATAATTCATAAATATCTTACTCATGTCCATTGCATAAAGAAAATGCAAAGGTAAGATACTTGCCTGATGCGCGGCTTACAATTTGCAACTTAGTTCTATCTTGATGTATAACAACCTATCAGTAATAAGATCATTTTACTGATTAGAATCACATATATATCACATAGCACTGCTTATTGCAGTCATCATATTACCTAATCACATTGTCACATAAGTTTAACAACCATTGAATCACAAATAAACACATATTCAGTCAAAATATCTAAGTCCAGCTCAATTTTTGAAACATGTCGGTGTACCGACGACTTTATCGCATAAATATCGAGTCTAAGACTCTATTCCGCAACTCAATATCGTTAAGTATCAGTCATATTATTTTAAATGATTTATAATAATTTTTAAACATTTATTATAATTTATCATGAATTTTTAAAACACTGGAATCATTTTTAAATGATTTAAATATTAAACAATTCTATTATCATTAATATTTAATTAATATTAAACTATTAATGAAACCATTGCCAAAATATTAAAGTTATTTATAATAACTCAAAAATATTTTTAAAGCATTAATATTACCCTTAAATGAATTTTAAAACATTTAAAATTATTTTTAAATAATTATCATTAATATTAAAATATTAATGTTTTATTTATCAAAATATTAAAAGTCATTAAGTATAACTTAAAATATTTTTAATTCATTTATATCCTTTTTAAATGATTTTTAAATTAATAAAATCATTTTTAAATTATTTATTTAATATAATTATTAAATAAATTTAATATCATTTAGTATTAAATTAATATCATTAATATTAAATTATTAATGAAATTATTCTTTAAATATTAAAAGTTATACTTTATAACTTAAAATATCTTAAACACTTTATTTACATTTAAAATGATTTTTATAATATTAAATCATTTTTAAACTAATTTATTTAATATAATTATTAAATAACCTTAATATCATTAATAATAATTAATTAATGAAATTTTTGCCTTTAGATATTAAAAAGTTATATTTTATAACTTAAAATATTTTTAAATACCTTATTATTAATTAAAATGATTTTTAATATAATAAAATCAATTTTTTAATTTATTTAATTCATTTAGTAAATAACTTAAATATCATAAATATTAATTAATTAATGAATTTTATCACAAAATATTAAAAGTTATTAAAAATAACTTAAAATATTTCCTTATATCATAATACAATTTTAAATATTTTTTCATGTATTAAAATCATTTTTAACTAATTTATTTAATAATATAATTAAATAAATTAAATACCTCTAATATTCCAAAAATATTAAATATTTATATGAATATATTTAAAATAATTAAAACTAATTTTCGAAATTTAAAATAATTTTTAATAATTTATTTTGTATTTTTCAGAATTAAAAATAAATTAATACTAATTATTTAATAAAAATAATTAATTTTTATAAATAACTGTCGCTAAAGGGCCCTATAGCGACGAAACTGTCGCTATAGGTGTTCTTCATGAAACCCAGAACATCAAACCCATTACCGAATGATCAGGTTTGACCAGGTCTAATTTCGTGTGTGTTGTGTTTCTGGGCATGATGTTAGTCAGAGATTGTAGTGCTAGTGTAGGACTACAAGATCCAACAACAAACATAACCAAACACTGCATAACCCAAGAGATCTGAGCCTCTAAAATGGCTGTCAGACCTGTTCTTCATTTCTGGGTTACCCAGAAATGAAGAACAGTTTCGACTGTCCATTTTTTGGCTTCAACAACATGTAATCCTTGTAATATTTTAGTGATTTAAAGGTTGCAGTGTGTAGTCAACATACCAGAGAAGAGTTCTATCATATTATATCACTGAAATAACAACAGATCAAGCATAACAAAACCGGTCCAAACACATGTCAGGAATCTAGTTCATACGGTTTTTGGAAATTTCCAGAAACTCTAAAATCAGTTCGGATGGCTACTTTGACCATCTCCTAAATCCAACATAGTTGTTGTTTAAAAGGTTTTAAGGCATATATTTATACTCATCTAGCAGGCTATAACATGTATACAACAACATCAACAAACAATGAACAACCTGACAGATCAAGACGGTTTAAAATGTTGTCAGGCCGGTTCTGGGCTGTTTCTGGTTACCCAGAAACACCCGGTCATGGCCGGTCAACGCATTTTGACCTTAAATATCTGCAATATATGATCGATACGACCTGATTCTGATTCAAGTTCTAGACCCTAGACCACATAACATACTACAAGTATAAACCTTCAAAACTCACAAAAATCATAAACAGGCTGAGATTTACAGCCTCTGACATTTGATGTCAGACCACAAAATAAAATTTTTCCAGATTTGTAAAATGCTAAATATGAGCCTTTAGATATTATGGATCTAACATCTAGCAACCCAGATCACCCATAGACACTACTAACAACATATTCTAGCACTCAAACAAAACATCTAACAACAGAAAATTGGACAGATTTTTGAGTAGGGTTTATACCTTCTATGATTAATTTCTGATTTCTGGCTTCTGATTGTTAATGGATTTCGTGGGGCTTGATTTGGGGACTGGTCTAGCACTGGAAATTCGTGGGTTAGAGAGAGATGGTGTTTGGTGAAGTGTAAGAGCACAAAATGAGCAAATATGTGCACTTTTCTCTCTCTAACCTATTTAAATTCTTAGATTCAATGCATCTAACATGCAAGGTGTCAAAGTGGATAAGATTGGATGAGTTTTAGGTAGTGCTATAATCTAGGGTGATGACTTGCAAGATATGGGAAGATTTGCAAGAAATCTTATTAAAATAAATCCAAAAAGGGTAATTTAGTAAACTAACAAAATAATTTAAGGTAGTTTTTGTCCATGATGCTTGAATCTAGGTTAAAATCAATAGATCTTAAACCTTAAGGTTTCCCAAATAATTTCTAGGGTTTGAAAAATTAAGATTAAAGTTCAATAAGATTTTAATTTGAGTTTACTAATAAAAATTTAGGGTTTTTTAAATAATTAGGGTTTTTAAAAATTATTTAGGGTTTTTAGAATTTTAATTAGGTTTACCTAATTAATCACTTATACACAACATAAAATATATAACACAATTATATAACAGTCTTAAACTCACAGTTGATTTTCTAATTAGGGTTTCCCCTAGTAAAATTGGGTTTAATCAATTAATATAAGGGTTTTGAAATTAAACATCATAATTGACTAATCATCATCAACACGTACATACAGTACATATTCATAGCACTGAAAAATTAAAATATAATTGATATTATATTATTATTCTCATACCTTGACAATAATCCAAAAATTAGTGTTTGGATTCCATATCTGATTTATTCTTCCATAATTAACCTTAATAATTAAGGTAAAATTATTAACTTAATAATGTGTACTAAACTCATATAATAAAATAATTATTATAATTATTCTAAAAATCACTCCATATATTATTTAAATAATATATGAATATATTTTCATGAAATATAGTTAATAAAAAATATTTCCACTATAAATTAATTATTATAAAAATATACTTTATAAAAATCAATAATTCTAAAATAACTTTATTTGTAAATATTTATGTAATAAAATATTTTTTTATTTACCACATAATTACATATACACATTATCTTGTACAAATCCTCATCCTTAAAATAATAAAAAAAAATTATACACAAAATTTTTCTGATTTATTTATATAGAAAATATTGGGTTGTTATATCCAATTTTGATATTGAGCTCGAAAACGTTGGTTTTGGATAGGAACAAGTCTTATTTGGCATTATAGAGTTGTGGACTCGAAAATGGTAGAATTCTGACATAGAACGAAGAAACGAGCGTTGAACGTTCACGAACGTTTATCGTTTTCGTTAAAAATGAACTCAAAGGTGAATTTTGAGTTCACAAAGTTGAAAATGTAAAATTCTTACATGAACACGTAGAGTATGTGATTTGTGAGCTAATGGTTTTTGAACGAGCCAATTCGGACTTAAAATGATCAAATTTGGAGTCCGGGAAGTTCGTTGTGTAAAACAAATCTGTCAATTGTCTGGTGCACAGAGTTGGAGCCGCAGCGCCAGCCCTAGACATGTTGGTGGCGCTGCAGTGACGGGTGCAGTGCCCTGACCTACTGAACTCTTGCACCGCAGCGCGGCATAATGAACTAGGACTGGCACCGCAGCGCCGAGCCCGGACCCTGACCATTGAAGAGTGGCGCCACATCGTGGCTTAATAATAATGGAAGTTGGCGCCGCAACGCCAGCCTTAGGGATTGCACACTAAGGAAAGTTTGTAAGTGAAGCAAGAACATTAATTGATTAGTAATGAACTAAAACTTAAATATAACATTGTTTAAGACATTGTTAAACCTTAAGTATGATAACTAAAGGTTGAAGATAATCAATTGAACGTGAACGTAATGACGATGTAAACTATAATGGCAAGCCGAAACCAATAGTAACAAATTTAATACATGATTAGATTGAGAAGAGAAGTAAGATTCATTAGGAACCATGTATGTTTATTCATAACCTAATGTGTTATGTTATGTGATACATATTGTAGAGACCTTAAAGACTTAAAGAGAAGATGTAATAAACAGTAGCAGACGCTAAAGACAAGTGTTCTAACCCTTGTCTTAGTTCAATCTGGATAAGCTTTGTGATTCATGTATTCTTACGCATGAATAGATGTATGATGAAGTTGAAGCCAATTCTTTCTACTAGACTTACAATATGTTGGATTTCTTATAATCTATCAAAGTATTGCAAATGTTTTGCCAAATTATTTGGTGTGGTTTTCAAATAAAGATTAAACAAATGTTTTGTCGTCAAACGACAAGCACGTGAGATTGCCACAACTTAAACGTACATACGTTTAAAGGATGTAGTGTTGATCAACATAGAGTACTATAGGCTGATCACCTAGATGTGCTCGTAAGATATGCCGAACTTACGTACTTGGTACTGGGTTGTCCTTTTTTCAAAGAAAGTATGAAATGCTCAAGGTCTTGGACCGGAATTGATGTTTTACTAAATATAATTCGTTGTGAAATGTTTTAAAGAAAAGTGAAGTGCTATTTTGAATTATCGATAGTACTTCGAAACTATTGTTCAAGTATTGAAGATATACGATTCCTATGTTTCAGCATGCTATTTATTGGAATTGTCATACTTGCTGAGCTAGTTATGCTTATTCTTGCTTGAACCTTATGAATGCAGCTAAGACCGAACGGACCGAAGGATCCGACAAAGATAAAGGGAAGGCTAAGGCGAACCTGTAGATTACCTATGTAATAGTATAGGTGAATGTTGTTAATATTTGATATTATGATAAAGAACTTATGTATTGGTTATAAAGAACTTGGAAAGGGAATTTATTTTGGAATATATATAAGACATATTCGTTCTTTTGAGACTTTCAATTGAATGTATGTGTGAAATATAACACCATTGTCGGGTTGAAAGATACCCGGATTTGGGGGCGTCACAAAAAAAACCCAATATATAAGATAATTTCATGGAGTTTGAGCAAGCATGTTGAAAAATACTAAAAATAACTAACTAACCATATACGAATTGTACATACTTGAACTATAAAAACTATTAAAAATTTCTTAATTAAACTACGAAATGAGCAAAATGAAACTAAAACTGTATTAGACAATAAAAATTGGGTTGCCTCCCAATAAGCGCTTGTTTTTGAGTCTTTCAGCCTGACTACTCCCCGTGTCTACATGGATCAGTTGGGATTTTTTGGCATGCTATTTGTTTATCGCATATAACCAATAACGCTTTATTGCATGCTTGTTCTGCATTTCCAGGAATGATGTTGACTTACTATCCTCAATTAGTGCTTTTAGACCACCAACCTCTCTACAATCATTTTTTACATGAGTAGGTTCCTCGATCAAATCACTCTCCTCCTTGTCATTAGGGATTGAAAATTTCTTTGAATACTTTCACTTTCACTACTTGATCGAACACTTTCATGGTCAATTCTCCATTAGGCACGTCATTAGTGATCGTCCCGTTGCAAGGAATGGTCGTCCCAAGATGATCGGGATGTTCTTATCTCTTTGAAATCTAACACCACAAAATCTACTGGAAAAATTAAAATGTCAACCTTTTCCAACACATCTTCTACTATCCCCAATGGATACGTAATTGATCTATCTGTAAGTTGTAGATTGATGTTGTTGTCTTTGCTTCCTTTAAACCTAAATTCCTGTATATGGATAGTGGCATAAGATTGACACTTGCTCCTAGATCACATAGAACTCTTCCCACATCTTGATTACGAATTACATAAGGAATAATAAAACTCCCCAAATCTTTTAATTTAGGGGGAAGCTTTTCTACAGAATTGCACTGCATTCTTCGTTAACGCCACTGTTTTGAATTCCTTGAGCTTTTGTTTCTTTGAAAGAATCTCTTTCATGAACTTGACATAGCGTGGCATTTGTTCTAATGGTTCGACAAACGGAATGTTGATGTGCAACTATTTGAATATGTCCATAGACTTAGAAAATTAGTCCTTTAGCTTTTGACACTTACCAACCATTGAGGAAAAGGTACAGGTGGTGTGACGCCCATTTTGTTTGTCTTCATTCGCTTTCCAACAACTTTTTCCTTAGCTTGCTTTACCGAATCGATCCCTTCATTTTCAAAACCTTATCTTTACTTGCTTTCCTATCATAGTCAAACCCCAAATCTTTACCGCTCTTAAGTGTAATAGCATTACATTGCTCATGATTTTCCTCTGGGGTTCTTTTCAGTATCACTCGAAAAACGTCCGTTCTGGTCTATTGTTCAAAGCCAACGCAAGCTGTCCCATCTGATTATCTAAGTTCTTAATCGCTGCTGCTTGCGTTTTCATAGCGCCTCATTACTGGAT